>JACFYI010003072.1:996600-1035915 GCA_014898755.1 Handroanthus guayacan | reverse complement strand
GTATTATATAAATGGCTTGAGATTTGGTAATGGAAAAATAAAGGTAGGCATTTGAAAAGGGCTTGGAAACTTTAATTTTGAATCCACTTTTTTTTTTCTTTAATTTTTTTTAACGATAGAGTAAGGGGATAAATATTTAACTTAATGAGAACAATATGAAAATCTCATATATTTACAGGTCATTTTGAAAAATTCAGTGGAAGCAACTGCCCCCGCCGTCCCAACCTTGGCTCTGCCATTGGAAGTAATTTTAAGTATGACACATTAAGAAGTAAGTAGTAAAAGAAGCAGTAAAATTTGAAGGTGTTTTTAGTTACAAACTATAAATGATGAAAGTTGATAGTATATATGTGCTTGCAAAAATAATTGATTTTCATAATTTTAATGTTTTAATTACTATCTTACATAAAGAAATTAGCATTCCTTCACTATTAAATAAGAATAATGTAGTATTTTTATCATAAAATAGCAAAAGTGAAATTTAAAAATAACCCATGAGATGCTTTAAGATTGTACTAGATTTTAGCTTAAACTCTTATTAACAAAAGCAAACATCATTCTATGAATTATTTTCTAAAGCACTTTTCAGCAACTAAAATGTGAAAAGTTGGTAGTTAAAGTATTGTAAAATACTATGTGTATATAAACAATTTAATTTGTGAGAGGAAAAATCAAAATTAACAAAATACGTGTCCTTAATTATAATTAAAATAACATTTAGCCTGCATTGGTCCATAAAGTGGCGTGTCACAAGTCGCAAGATAGAAGTTTCTTCTACTTTTAATGCTAAACAATTGTAATTTTCTCTCTAGGTCCTGCGATTAGTACAAAATTAGTTGATTTCATATTTGGGCGTTTGATTTAAATTCTCAAAGTTGGACTAAAAAGATAAATAGATTAAAAGAAGAACATTTTGATATAGAATATACCTTTTTTTTGATGTGGAATATACTTTGTTTGGAAGAATTTGGACAAGAAATATGAAAATGTAGCATGATTTGTCTATTCTAGTCTATTCAAATGAACAAGACATTGATTACTACCTTAGACATTGATGTAAGGCATAACAATCAAGAATGACAAATGACTATAATATTTTAGAATTAACTTTACATATCCATTTTGAATAACATTCAAACTTTTCACCAAATACTTCAGCTTAATCTTATTAGAAATTTTCAGTTAATGCTAGCAGGTAAGAGCATTGTCTTTATTAGATGACGAGTCTATGAATAATACAGACAATTAATTCAAAGTTTCAATTACTTCGAAATGAGTACTAAAATTTAATATTATAAATCTAATTTGTTTATTTTCATTAAACTTTTTCGAAACTTAACAATCTCTGCCCAATGTGTATGTCTTAATCAAAAATCTTAATAAGATAAACTTTAGGATATTAGTCCATATAGGGTCCATCTTATCTGCCAAAAATCTTGACAAAAACTAAAATTTGAGATTATTATATATGGTCAAAGAAATGGTATCATTGTGCAGGAAGGAAAAATAGAAAGCAAATATATATAAATGAATGTGGACGTTAATAGGGGACCGAGCCATATTTATTGAAAAATCAAAGTAGTTGAATTGAAATTTGAACAAAAAAAGGATTGACCGGTCCGGACGAGAATGGTAATCGGCAGTGGATCCGAGGCGCTGACTAACCACTGCTCTTCACACACCCAATTTAAG
Source organism: Handroanthus guayacan (assembly GCA_014898755.1). Lineage (NCBI taxonomy): Eukaryota > Viridiplantae > Streptophyta > Magnoliopsida > Lamiales > Bignoniaceae > Handroanthus > Handroanthus guayacan. The sequence goes on along the minus strand of JACFYI010003072.1, from coordinate 1,034,223 downwards.
AATTTGGACAGACATTATGTACGTTGACAATTTCTGCCTTAATTTTCTATAAACTGAAATCCCCACTGACAATTATTACTGTCCTTTCTCATTTTTTGGGAATAATATATATATATATATGTTTCTTTGAAAAGTTGAAATTTCTTAGTATGTGATATTAAATTCCTTTTGAAAGCAGTTTAAAATTGGGCCGCATTATAAGTTGTTTTTTTTTTTTCCACAATTTAAAGTTATTTTTTAAAAATTTATTATCCGCCACAAATATGGGGGAACAATATTTATTGTGCCTTGATGTTTCATGTCCAACAGTGAACTCATAGATTACTATCACTATAGAGTTTGATATAATTATTAAAATATTTTCTATATTTGAATAATTATCATTAAATGTACAACCATTAATATTAGTTCAGCTGACAATAATTACAACTATAACCTCCAAATATTATAAAACATTTCAAGTAAACCCCTTGAGGGGGTGTGTTATTATAATTATGTGTTTGTTCAGGGTGTGAAACTGTAATTATGCGTCAACTCAATTAACATTAGGGAATCTAATGGTACTTTTTCAAATTCAGGGGATATTATGATAATTGTGCCAAACTTTAGGGAATGTTAGAAAAATCCTAATTATTGTACACACACATATATATATATATATATTTATAGATGGATTTATAGAGGACAATATCTTCTTTGAAATTGAAATACACTCAATGTTCCCAAAAGTTACATCAAATAAACAATTTTCGATATAGAGTTTATTTAACATTCTCTAACACATTTCTCCAAAGTACTCTAAATCAAAACCTGACCAAATTGATATACAAGCCTACAGTTTTGAAATATCATTATGGGCTCATCCAAAAGCAAAAATTAGTTGTAAGAGGGAACCCAATTATCATTGAGACCAAAACTCATAATCACATAGGCACGACATGGGCTCACATGTTACGACAAGAAGGTTGTCAGGCCCACTTAAGGGGACTCTTAATCCATAATCGAACAAATTGACATCAATTCAACTGCTCTAGGCCCATTGTTAAGCCCATGCCCAGTAAGAACTCACCTATGTCCATTTTGGATGTAAGATGACAACATAGCGACGACGTCGTATGTGCTACCAGTTATTCTTGGGGAAAAAGATAGCTGCCCCTACGACGTCGTTGACACTGAACCGTAAACCTGCATCTTTTTGAAATAATTTATATTTAAAAAAATATATATGAAATTTCTCGTCTTCCCCAATCTTTATTTGAGGAGAGAGCTAAGAAACGAACACAGCATGATGATATTATTAGGTTCTCAATGTATTTTCTTCATTTTTTGCTGAGATACCAATCGGCAGATTAATTCCCGTAAGAGTAATAAAGAATAAAAAGAAGAACAGCTGAAAAATGTCCCTGTATTCAAGAATTGTCTTCTCCTCCTTGAAAAACCATACGGACGCATCTCAAATACACAGATGGTAATTTTTCATTCCCTTTTCTTCTTTTATTGGTCTTGTGTAAAGTTGCTTTTCTTTCAGAAGGGTTTCTTTTAGTGGCTGATTACAGCTCATTAGAACTATGTGGGCGTGGTGGATTTCAGCTCACAACCGCATCATATGTTGACTCTTCTTTTTGTATATAGAGATAATTGGCTTGCTTGGGTTATATTGCAGCTGCATTACGGGTGATGCTTATTTAGAGTAGTAATTTGATGTGGGTTAACTGGTAGAGTTGTATTATACGTTTTTGGGAATGTCTCAGTTTCCGAGAGAACTGAGAAGTTAGAGATATTGTTATTGGAATAATTGGAGAGTAAAATAGAGATGTATTATAGTGGTGTAATATGATGCTTAGCTTTGACAGACCTATTAGTGTTGGCTGTTTTAGGAAGAACTGAGAAGCTAGGGATATGGTTACTGCCTACTGGGAAAACTTGGACAGAAAAATAGAGATGGATTATAGTGGTGGAATGTGTTGCTTAATTTTGATGGACTCTTTAGTGTCAGCCGTTTCGGTAAAAACTCTGCCGATTTGAGAAGTCGTGTATGATCCATATATGGCATTGGTAATACATGGCTCTCATGGAATTCATGTTTCTCGAGAGCTTGAATTCATTACTTATGATTCTGTCCAATTCATTTATGTTACATACTAGAAACTCTCATGGATTGTGTAACGCACCTGTTGTGTTCAGGCAGTGAGTCCCCTTTCAGGATGTCGTCTAATGGGGATTAGTTTGTTATCCATTTTTAAATGAATTAACTAAGTGATATTACTGATTTTATCTTACATTAGTGTTTTCCAATTACTTTTGTGATGCACACGCAAGCGCATACGGATGCATATGTATATACATTTGAAAGTGTGTATCAATTTTTAGTGTTCATTTGAATCAATCTAAAAGTGGCGGGGAAGTACTCTTTGTAATCTCTCCCTCTCTCTCTCTCTCTCTCTCCTCTCGTTAAATCCTTTTCACATGACTAATAACTATGTGCATTTGAATTTTCTTTTCTAGGTTTGGTGCATCTAGGAGATTCTCTTCCTTAATCTTCACAAGATCTGCCCCGACTAATATACCCCTTCCTCCGGTGACTGGACAGATAACAATGGGAGATCCCGAAGGTCTGAATTGTTTCAAGAAGTATGTATCTTTCCTTTTAATTCCCTTTACAAATTGGGTTCACTGCAATGTGCAACCGTTTTAATAAAGATGCAATATTGTGTGGAATGCATTGCCTAGTATAAAGAGGGCAACGGTCATCAGTCTGGGGGAGAACTGTATGGTTATCCATATTCTTGAAATGTTACTCAGCTATGGTGGATCTTTATGTTGTTTTATAGAAAAGTTTAGTACTATAAGGCTAGAAATATCTTGGGTTGAGTAAAGTGAAAGTGTTGTAAAAAGAGGCATGTTACGGTGATTTATAAGGTCATTGGGCATCTGAAAGGGATGTTGGCACATGTTGTTTCGTTTCACGTTAAATTCAGTTTCTAATATCATACAAAAGTCAAAATAAGAAAGAAAATAGAATCGACTTGATTCCGTAGAACAGTGTATTATAATTGCTCATCATGTGATGAGTGTTTTAACGTGCTGAAGAAATGCCTGGTTGTCTCCATTATATATCACTGTTTCTCTACCTCTATATCTAATGACTAACATCCTGCTACTTCTTGGTAACAATTGTGCCTAGGTTTGGTTTTTCTAAGAGATATTACTCATCCAGCACAAGGTCCACGAACAACACTAAGCCTCCTTTTCCATTACCTGAAGAGGCTGCAACTCCCATCTCTCGGAAATTTCTAGTAATTGTAGGCTATCATGACTTCATCTTCTCCAAATATGTTTCAAAATCTCGTGTTGTGTTAGTCTCTTTATTCAAATTTGTCTTTTGTTCTCTTTACCTTTCTTTTAATTCTCTTCATCTCAGATTTGTTATTGCAGCCTGGTTCTCTTCTAGCTGGAATTGGTGGGTTGGTTTTGTTCCTTCACTATAATGATGAAAAGAGAGCAGTGCCAAAAGGTGATTTCCGAAATTATTGAAATTGTTATGTTTGGCTTTGAGGGCATCATTGTTTCTATTTGCCATTTACATGATGTCTAAAAGTAATTTAAAAACTGTGTTTTCAATTGGGCACAGTTAAGGTTGAGCCCTGGTTGCTGTTAATTAACATTTACATCCCTGTATCATTGAAACATCAACAAGAGATAACAGATTGTGGGAGTGGAACCCAATTGTTCGATTCTGTCTGTACTTTGTCTTCAAATTAAGGATTTTCGATGGAAAAAGGTTAAGACGAATGTGAAGATAATACGAAATACACTTTCAACACATTTTTGCTCTGTCTTTGTCACAAGATATACCTATAAGTCGATGACAGATTTCATGGAAGTACACTTAAAACATTTTTGCTTTGGCTTCGTATTCTTGTTTGGGAATGAATGCGTCATCAGTTATTTCCCCTTTCATGTGCTATTTTTTGTTTGTGTTATCTGAGCCTTTTGCTTGTTTCATTCAAATCGTTAACAGGTAAGGGAGAAAAGTTTGAAAGGAGTGCCATTCAAGGTCCAATTATTGGTGGCCCCTTCAGTCTAATTGACACCGAAGGTCACCTTGTAACTGAAAAGAATCTTCTGGGGAATTGGGTTCTCTTATACTTTGGTTATACTTCATCCCCTGATGTTGGGCCAGCAGAGCTGCGAAAAATGGCCGATGCTATCGATATATTAGGTTTCACTCTTCTACTGTATCTCAAGCTGTATCACCTTTTTTGGCATCATGTTACTGAAATTGTTCCATTTGATTGAAAAAAGAGTCAAAACAGAAACTCAAGGTCTTACCGATATTCGTGACAATTGATCCTCACCGGGACACCCCCTCACATCTCCGTGCTTATATTAGAGGTTAGCCTTTCTTGTAACCATCACCATATTTGTAAGCATGCGAGAGTAAAACCACCTATATATGGACTTCGGTTGTTAATGTAAGATTGCATTTGCCAGAAAATGAATATTTGGAACAATTAAATTGAACATCAAGTAGAGCTGCCGGTTGCTAACGCGAAACTCTCTAACTCTCTTTCTCTCTCTCTCACACACACGCGCGCACGCGCACAAATCTGTTATTGTTCCATGGACAGAGATTGTCCTTTGTACAAGGTGCAATTTGTGATGTGTCAGCTTGATACTTACTTATACTGTCGATCGATGTAATTTGCTTCTCCTCTACAATAACACTCTTATCCCACTGCTTTTATTCACATGGAGTGCAGAGTTTGACTCCAGAATAGTGGGATTGACTGGACCAGTTGCTGCAATAAGGCAGATGGCACAAGAATACCGAGTGTTCTTCAGAAAAGTTGATGAAGAAGGGGACGATTATCTTGTAGAGTCTTCTCACAACATGTAACAATTTCTTCATATTGGTGCTTTCTTTTCCTGCTACCCACTTCCGTACCCATATAAACAAGTGCTATTCTTTTACTTTATTTATAACCAGGTACTTGATGAACCCAAATATGGAGGTGGCAAGATCCTTTGGCGTGGAATATAGCGCGGAGGAGCTGGCTGAGGCAATAACCAAAGAGATGAAGAAAACTAAAATCACCGTTCCACAGAGTTGATTTATTCTATCGTTCCCAGTGAGGGGCTTCGTATTAGACAATTTTGAAAAATTTTCCAGTTCTTGCCATTGACATGTTAATTCGTGCAATATATTTGGGACTAGCTACTTGACCAATGGCCCTCATGGCGTCGTCTCTTTTCTTTAGTTCGTATACAGTTTGGTCCTTTTGAATGGCTTCTTTTAAGGGTGGTATTCGTGTAATGTTGGGTTAATTGGTGTTAGACTTAGGTAGGAAATATTATATCATTTTGTTCAAATTGAATTCAATTTAAAAGGTACTGCAATTGAATTTAATCAAAAAGTTTTTACGTCAGTTTGTGTTCAGACGAAAATAAAATGAGTTCGATTCACTACCATATCAATTTGCATCTCACAAGTCAACTCATTTCAATTTATGATTTTTTTTATTTCCTTACTTAATAATTTATCTAAAATATTTGTATAATGTTATTTTCAAATAAAAAATTGAAAAAGGGTCCGCACTGACATATTATACCAATTATTATTCTTGAATTTAGTAGGTTGGGTGTGGTTGGATTTGATTAGGTCGGGTTGGCAAGTCACCTGAAAAATTATTGTGTTCATTAGCTAATATGAAACTCAATCAAAATTCATCAATGATTTTCATATTACTTACTCAGTAGGCTAAATATTTATCGGCCAAATAACTTCCAACCCAAGTCCTATAATAACATGTTGATTCGTATGGTGTTATCACGTTATGTTCAAAATTGCCACCCAATTTCTTTTTCCCTTTGGTAATCAAAATAGCTGGATTGCGTAATTAGTAAACCCAAGGGTAGGATTCAAATGCACACTTTTCTCATTTTGTAGTACGATGCCTTAAAGAAGCCCTAAGATAAGCAATCTTGTTAAAAAAAATTCAAGATAATGTAGAATTATAATCCTATTTCCCGCTTCCTATTCCTTTTCTCGGCGCCTTTATCTCTTGATCTTAAAAGTTGTTTTTCTGTTACTTGGTCAAAAACACTATTTATTCATAAACATATTTACCGTGATGTTTCCTAGCAATGGCTGCGTCGGTGACAATTGACACACAATCCTATATTTTTTGGGTTTACCAAGCTACAATTTATCATTGTTACAAAGATGTTTAATGTCTTAATGTCATAAAGACCAAGATCCCATCCTTAATCATTGACAATAATTTTTCTTAATTTCTTCTTTAATTTTAGTGAAATAATCTCTCTCAATGTCCAATCAAACTAACTAGAAATATCTAATCCTTCCACTACGATTGTGGGCAGGGGTGATAGCAATTAGCAATAGTTAACAACATTAATATCTTTTATATACAATGAAAGGGAATAATAATTTGACTATGTACCAAAATGGAGGATGAATGTTGTGCAAGTCAAACTTCAAAAAAAAAAAAAAATAAATGTTTGCACTTATTGACATACAGCTGTTTGAGGCCTCGTACGTGGGTTGCTCGAATGCACCTATTACTAGACGTGATCTCCTCTCTAAGAGGTATCTCTCCTTCATGCTTCTTGGTTGTACATTATTTTATTTTATGAAGAAAGAAAATTATTTCATAATTAAAAGAAATTGAGTAATATCAATTCTTTTTTCGATATTATAAAATATTTTAAGTTGATTGATAGGCTACTGTGACTCACGTTTGTTGAAGTGCTTTTCACGAGAAAAAAATAGATAGTAATAATTTATAGAACTGAATCTTTTATGTACAGTACCATTTTTATATATCAAGTTAGAGTAGCAAACTTGGGAGCTTAATTTCTATATTTTTTCTTTCTTCTTTTACTTCTTCTTTATAATATCTATAAAAGACAATGAACATTTATTGGGGGGTAAAAATCCTCCCAATGTACGCAAAAAATTTATAGTATAGAATCTTGTATCCCATCTCTCTTTCGCTATCTGGTTGCTAATAATGTAGAGAACCTTATTTCATCCATGACCGGGTCTTGAGGAGTTCTCCTACCTCCACACAATCAATGAACATAAATAACTATAACATTTTTTTTTTCTTTTTTCCGAAAATAATCGTCCAAGAAAATCCACATTAGAATAAAAAATATCCTCTAAGTCACTTGTCTAAGAAATTTAATTTTCTCTTTTTCCCCCCCTCTTCCGCTCTCGAGTCTCATCTCCATTGCTGGCAGAGAGAAAGAGAGATTGTCCAAAAGGCATTATCTTCTGCAGGAGGCTGTTGGGATCATACATCCAAAAACATCCTCCTGTAATCTTTTGATTCTTTTACGCTTTTATTCCATTTTTCAACCTTTTCTTTTCAAGAACATAGGCCCCATTACAGTTTTGTTGAAATGGGATTAAATACATTTTCTTTTATTTAATCCCTTGCCCTACAAGTTTCCAAGTTGAATTTCAATATAAAGAAAAAACTTTTGTTGTTCTTTTTCCCATGCATAATAGTATTTAACCGCCTCCCCCCTTTTTCCCTTTCAATCACATTCTTGATTTTCGCTTTTCTCCCAATAATTTGAGCCTGAAAATGAGAGAAATTTCTCCTGAAAAAAAGTCAGGCTGCGGCCTGTTTAATGCGGTGTTTGGTCGTAGAAGTTTATGGCCTAGAAGATCAACTTCGACAGGCTCTCTTCGAGCAGAATCCAATGCAAATCATGTCACACGTTATCCAAGCACCCCTGTTTCTAAAAACAGAAAAAATTGTTCTGATGAGACCACCTTGGACTCATCAAATCCTAAGAAAGATAGGATCATTGAACGCCCTGGAAAAAACTACTCTAAATCCCCTCCTGTTTACAAGAATCATGTGAAAAATGAAGCAGCTCCGGTTAGAAGCCAACAGCGATCAAGAAAATCGCCTCAGCCGGGGCCTGGAATATCAGGGGAGCTCGAAAACATGATCAATGATCATCAGAAGTCGAAAGGGGCAGGTTCTTTAATCAGGGCGTCTTCTGGTAATGTAATGTTGCACGGAAATTTGGGGAATTTGAGACAACCTGGAAAGAATGGTAATAATTCGAATTCCACGAATGTTCTTGATTATCTTCCAAGAACAGCGAAAGAGGAGCCTGTTTCTGTTAATGGGAAATACTCAACCAGTGTTATGGGAAATTTGATCAAGAAAAATGAGGGCGATCATAAACCTGTTTCGTCCCTTTGTCGAGCTCTGTCGACTAGAATGGATCCTGAGCAGTTAAAGATTTTGGGAAATGAAGATTATAAAAATGGCAAGTTTGCTGAAGCTGTTGCTCTTTACGATGCAGCGATTTCTATTGACCCGAATAAGGCATCTTATAGAAGTAACAAGAGTGCGGCTTTGGTTGCCTTGGGAAAGCTTCTTGAAGCGGCTTTTGAATGTCGAGAGGCTATTCGTATTGATCCATTTTATCAACGAGCTCATAATAGATTGGCTACTATTTATGTTAGGTAATAAATGGGATTTTGTTACTAATTCAAACAATTGTTGTCCATGTCTTACTTTGTGCCTCTTTTTGTCGACAGATTGGGAGAGGTGGAGAAGGCATTGCATCATTTTAAGCAGTCAGGATCAGAGGCTGATCCCGATGCTATGAACAAGGCGAAAAAGGTCCAGATGCATTTAAGTAGGTGTACCGAGGCAAAGAGACAACGGGATTGGAATACTGTCTTGAAAGAGACCTGTTTGTCTATAGCAGCTGGCGCTGATTCTGCACCATTGGTAAGTTATTTCATCGTCATAACTCATAAGTTAGTACTGATGAAACTAATGCTTTTGATATGTTTTGGAACTTGGTGTTGATATGTTTTTGTTATTGATGAAGATATTTGGTTTGAAAGCTGAGGCCTTGTTGAAGCTGAATAGGCATGAAGAAGCAATTCAGACAAGAGAGAATGGTCCCAATTTTGACATTGATGATTGTATTAAATTCTTTGGTCCCATTGGAAGTGCAAGTTTGTTGCTGTATCGCGCCCAAGTTGAGATGGTTGCCGGGAGGTTAGAGTCGTTTCTTCCTTACTTACAAAACACAGTTTTTTGACGATTTTCATGATTGTACCATGATGCTTGTCATTTCAAATAAGCCTAGCCAAAGAATGTCCGGTATCATTGCCTGATTCAACGTTGCTGTGTGAAACAGGTTTGATAATGCTGTTGCAGCAGCTCAACGAGCATCCAGGCTCGATCCAAACAACAAAGAAGCAAACACTGTCTTGAAGAGGACAAAGGCTGCGGCAACCGCCAGATCAAATGGCAACGAACTGTTTAAGGCTGCAAGATATTCTGAGGCATGTATAGCGTACGGGGAGGGTCTAAGCCACGACCCAAATAATGCTGTCTTGTTGTGCAACAGAGCTGCCTGCAGATCAAAACTTGGCCAACACGAAAAAGCCATAGAGGACTGCACTTCTGCACTTAATATCCGCTCATCTTATAGCAAGGCTAGATTAAGACGCGCAGATTGTTTTGCCAAGGTTATTATGATAATCTTCTTTCCTTAAAACCTCAATCATTACCCTCACTTACTTTGACATAGAACAAGTTCTTATTGTTTTCGTCCAATGAAATGTTGATTTATGTAATAACAGATGGGAAAATGGAGAGCATGCATCCAAGATTGTGAAGTTTTGAGACGAGAAAATCCAGACGATGAAGAAGTAAGGAAGATGCTGAATGAGGCGAAAACACAGCTACAAAAACACGGAAGAAGTCAAGACATGAACGTTGACAGTAGCCATGCCACCGGCTTGGTTGTTGTGTCAAGTAACGAACGTTTCAGAGACTATGTCACATCTCCAGGTAATCATCTAGAATGTTGTAGAACCACTCAACGAACACGTTTACACGTGAACCTCTAAAATGCACGAAGTACATATTTTACATAATTTTACATAAGTTTTTCTGTTTTCATCCATTCAGGTACATCTGTGGTTTTATTCTGTAAAAAGCCAGGAGATAAGAGAATAATGCAGCTAATAGAGAAACTAAACCAAAGATATCCTTCAGTTAACTTTCTCAAGGTACATTCTTAACAATCTAATGTAAATTTACTAATCATTGCATCAAGAATTATCTTGAAGTCATATTTTCTTGATTTTTTTTTTTTTTTTTAATTACATCATAATGTGATCTGATCTTTTGTGTAGGTGGAGGTAGAAGATCACCCTTCATTAGTAAAATCCGAAGGGGTGAATTTGGTGCCTAGTTTCATAATATATACAAACGGGTCAAGGGCTAAAGAAGTTCGGGGAGAGAATTATGAGTTGCTGGAGAGCTCGATCAAATATTATATCAGTTCATGATCAACGTCTAATCTTATCTTATGCAAGAAATGTATCTGCTGCCTCGTTTTTGCCCGGATATACTAATGATTACAACTTTTGTTAGATGGATTTTACTAGGAATTAGCATTTGATGATAGTAATGATTACAACTTCTTTTAGATGGATTTTATTAGGAATTAGCATTTGATGATAGTGTTAATACATAGGATTCCAGACATTGATTTGTCCAAATGTATTTTACTTTGTTTGTTTCTTGTAATTAACATTCTTAAACAAGTTGTTTGAAGAATGGATTTTGTAAATTTATGTAAGATATTAAGGTTTGGGATTTGAATATTGTTGGAAGTTTCTTTCCCTCCAAGTTCTTGAACAGAGTTTGATTTTGAGTTAATCATTAGTGGGAATAAGAAGGGCCTACTAATTATGGTTGTTAAGAGTGGTTAACAGCTGTATTTAGGTGGTCCAAAGCATTACTTTAGCAAAAGTGTGTCTGATAATTAACCTAATTTAACTTTCCTGTTTGGTTTTAGAGATTTATTCACCATTAGCTGTTAAATTCCAGAAATTAAAGTTTGTCTGATATGGTTTGTTTGTAAATTAGACGTAACAAGAAGAATCTCAAGTTGATTATGAATGATTACAATGAAATATGATGATGTCATGATGACATTGATTTATTTTTATTTTTTTAAAAAATTATCAACTCAATTAGTAATGATGTGACACTTCTAACCCTAAGTCATTAATTTCAAGAATAAATGTGTAAAGATATGCAAAATTTATGTGATTTAGGCACTCATTTTAAAACTTTATATTGGATCATATAGTATTATAATTTTGAAATTAAGGGAATAATACTTCGAAATACTTTAGTATTAAAGTAAATTGTTTAATTAAGAAATGCAATTCACTTTTTAGGTTAAATACTATTTTCCACCATAAATTTCTTGTGTGATGGGAAAGATAATTGTGAATTGACATCCAACTATAGTGACAGCTAAAGAGATTGGCTAAAACGCGTGAAAAAATTGATTCTCATTTATAAAATTGTGATTATTTCCCAGTCTCCTCCCATGGACATGTTTAGGAATGAGATATTAGTTGAGGGTCAATCAAGATTTATCCTAATGGCGTCAGTAATTATCATAATAATTATAGAAATCTTTCTTCCTTTCTTTCTTTCTTTTTTTTTTCTTTTTTTTTTAGAGTAAATAGTTATAGAAATCACCACTTTAGAGCAATGACAGATATAGTGACTCCCATCGATTCGATTTTTTAATTTACATATTCTAAAATTAGCACTTGTTTGTTATCATATTATGAAATTGTATATATGATGTTGCAATCCAACGAACCTGTGAATTGCTAAAATAATTGGAATTTGAAGACCATAGAACTATAATTAGATTAGGACAAGAATTAAACCTATGACCTGCAACTAGAATTCAGACAGAAGCCTAGAATGGGACTATCCATAAGTTCAAATTTCTTCATCATAATACACTCACACTCAAAAATCATCATCCTCAATAAAATTCCGAAAAAGGGACTCGTACTCAAATCAAGATAAAAGAGAAATAGCGAGAAAAACCTCAAGATACGTTGATTAATCAAACATTAGCCCTTCAACGAAAGAAGGTTGACAATTCGTAATATTTATTTCATTCGCGGGGGCATTCACTTATTTTTCATACAATAACTAGATTATGACCTAAAAGTCCTTAGTGAATGCCGAATATTAAGCAACATAAGGACCGTACGATCTAGTCAACGACAACAGATCTTAGTCCCTTTATGCCCATTCGAGGGATACAATCGTTTACAGCTGTAGTTAGTTGATACGGCTCGTCCTTGGACAGCCACTGGTTCACCGCGAAATGGTGCTGAGAGCACTCTTTTTCGACCCCAAAGGTGACCACTTTAACATAGTCACAGTACCAAGCATGATACGGGCCGGATCCATCTGAAGTTAGGTTTAATCCGCAAACTTGCCCAGCTAAACATGGGCCTTTTCCACCGAAGATGTCTAACTGTCCAGTCTCGAAGTAGTTGTAGCCAGGGCCCATGAGACCCCAATCTTCGAGGTTTGGGATTTCGAGTCGCCACGCGAATTCATCAGACAAGGTTAGGCTAATGACCGAGTGGGTTCCAGCCCTTGCGACCGTCCCTGTTTGCACATATATGCCGTAGATGCACTCCGGTTGATCAGCCTGTAATTTACATGAGGCAATTTATTTATGAATTGACAAATAAAGGACTTGCACGATTTGAAGGGATGTCAAAACTCGAAATCAACCAAAAGTTGAACGATATGATAATAATGTAATTATTTTAATAAAAAAAAAAAAAAAAAACAGAGATGTGGCAAGAATTTTTATTGGTGGGCACTCTCAAGAACTACTATAGCCGTTTTTTGTTTTGATTCAACTAGTCGATTCATAAACAACTAAGTTCACAGTAAGACAAAGCTTAGGTTAACTTTAGCTCCATGCACCTCATTTCTGCTTAAGGGCCATTATTTTTTTTTGCTTTTAATTTTGATTTAACTACGAATTGACAAATGAAGGTTCATATGATTTTCGTGTTGTTGTTAGAATTTGAGATTATTAAAGAAGGACACAACATGATAACAATACACTTATCAAGAACTACTATAGCCAACTTTTATATTTATGGCTAGTCGGTGGATAACAAATTCACAACAAAAGACAAGCTTATGTTATTGACGCCATTTTCACACACCTTTTTTTTTTTTTTCCTCTTTAAGAGCCATTCTGCCGAATAAGTTATTCATCATGTATGTCCCGTCTCTCTCAAAGGATGTTTAGCTTTCTTGTGCTTTTGAGATGGCCAAGCCAAATAAGGGCAAATTAAGTGCATTTTGAGCATATTGAGTAAGCCTACTCCATATGTCACTCAAATTTGAGCTTGATAAAGGCCAAGTTGAAAGGCAACCACTCATATAAAGATAATGTTTCTAGACCTAGTTAACACAGCTAAGTTTTATAATAATCAAATATCTAAAAATGTAAAGAAAAAGTTCAAATACAAACCAATATTTGAGTGAGAAAGAGCTCAAGCCCTAAAGAGAAAAGATTATAGAAAAGTAACTTACACTTGTGGAGATGGTGAAGATGGAGAATAGGATTAGGAGATTGACGCTTAAGTTCTTGACTCCCATGACTACTTTTTTGTGTCAATTATTGGTGTATAACTTTGTTGGGGTCTGCCTCTTTATATATGCAAAAAATTTAATTGCAACATGGGCTAGATAATGTCACCTTCCGTGGCAGAGAATAGTCTATCTTTAACAAAAAACGTGACAATTTTACAAGATTTTTGTTAGATTTTTATTATGATATTTTAATTTTTTTATAAGAAAATATTTTGGGGAGCTGCATGTCAATCGTACTTTTTTGTCACTTTCACTCGGCCCCTAAGGTCTTCTGATGGGCCCATTCGTATGGATCAAATCAAACAACCCGTCCATGGGCTTTACCACCTTATCATTTCCAATCCACCGTTGGGCCTTGACCCAGTTGGCCAGTAATAATCCACGTTTGACCCCATAAACAATTATCATTGGCACCAATGTAATGAAAAAAAAATCAAAAAATCAAAAAATTAAAAATTGCTTAAGATTTCGAGGTTGCTTCATAAACTCTGGTAAATCTCAAGAAACAAAATTCTGGCAAAGAATAAAGGGTAGGAGAAAAAATGAAAAGGAAATTAATTCAAAAAACAAAACACAGGAACACAAATTAATGGTTATTGAATTTCCTCACCTACGGTTCTTACATATTCATTTATTTCTGTTAGTGACTAGCAACTAATTTCAATAGACGACTGAATCTGGATGAGATCTGAATTTAATTCAAAAGTATGTACAATAATTTCCATCTCCTTTTCTCTCTTGCAATTAATAACCTTCATTTCTTCGGGTCACAAAGTGACAGTGGGCCTCAACTCTCGTTTTGTACCTCTTTTGAATGCTGATTGCTAATAAATTTAATTAAAAAAAAAGTGACAGTGGGCCTGCAGACAGAAGCCAGCCATATCTTTGTACACAACATATATTGAATTTGAATTTTGAAGAGGTGCTTGTTCAAAACATAAAATAATAATCATCACAATAAATAAGGTTAATTTTTGTGCTAATTCATTTATATTAACAATAAAGAAATGACTTCGGGATTAAAATAGCAAGAAAAGGGCAAAAAAAAAAAAAAAAAAAACAGAAAATGGACACAAAAAAAACTAAGATGGACGATAGATATCATCTCATTTTATTGACCAAAACATGATGATGCCCTTTACCAGAAAAGGGCATTGTGGTCCTTTTCAAAATTATTGCCACAACCTATTTTACAGTCCGTACATTCACGACACAGGAAGTAGGTCACCCTCAAGTGGAAGGACTATAAACCGAGAGTAGAGAAAGCCCGCAAAAATACGGGCCGGATCATCCAACAGGAACCCAAGTACATCTATATAATGGACAACAGAGACAAATCCGAACCGTCAATCACATGCTTGTTGTTATCGGACAAACAGTAGTTTCTGATGGCAGTGAGCTCATGCGGCGACCTATCGGTGGCCAGCCACTGCTCCACCGTGAACTCTACCTGAGCACAGTTCTGGTGGACCCCAGTGGAGGTCACCTCCACGTAGTTAACGTACCATCCGTGATGCGAACCCGATCCATCAGATGTGAGATTCATCGCACAAACGGGCGCGGTCAAACACGGGCCTCGACCACTGAAAATATCAAGGTTTCCCCTCT
Organism: Handroanthus guayacan; assembly: GCA_014898755.1. Taxonomy (NCBI): domain Eukaryota; kingdom Viridiplantae; phylum Streptophyta; class Magnoliopsida; order Lamiales; family Bignoniaceae; genus Handroanthus; species Handroanthus guayacan. Next base: position 1,019,092 of record JACFYI010003072.1, on the reverse strand, counting down.
CAAAGTAGTTGTAGTCCGGGCCCATAAGCCCGCCCCACGCCTCCAGGTTGTTGATCCTGATTCCGTATCCATTTGCATCGTAGAGAGTCAAGGTGATAATGGAGTCCGTCCCGGCCCCTATGCTTGAACCCGTCCTTACGTACACCGTGTACACACAATCAGCATCATCATCCTGCATTTTTTCCACAAAAATGAAAAGGATTATCGCAGATATATTCAGTAATCATGATTTTCGACGATCGATCTATATTTCGTGTGTGAAATTTGAATCTGAGAAAACAAGATTTTGATAGTGATTATGAAATCTGATTGAAGAAGACTTACGGATCTGGCGATGGCGACGATGGAGAGGAAGATGAGGAGATGGAAAAAGATGCGATTGGCTGCCATCGGAGACAACTTTTTCTCGATCTGCTTCCCTGGTAATGGAAAATGAGTTGGACTTTAGCTCAATAATACATTACTACTTTATATGTGAAGGGGAAAAGGCATAAAGCGAAAAGATTGGTAAGGAAAAATGTAGAGAAATAATTGAATAATAAGATATTTGTCAAAATTGAAGTGATGGGTCATCGGGATGTGGTGAGTGGGGAACATGTTGATTGATATTTGAACTTTTCTTTTTGCTATTCCCTTTTTCTAATGTCCACGTGATTAGCCGTGATTTGGCTAGTATTTTTCAAATTAGGTGTTATAAGAACTATGTCATATTAATGTCATAAATTTATCATCGATATCATGTGATTCTTTGTTAATTAGCAAGGCAGACGCTAATCCAGTTATAGTATATCTGAGAATTAATGCAATTTTTTCAGTGAAATACTCATGCAAGATTGGATTTGCTGATTTGACACAAATTGCATCTCATTTTGTGTTTTTATATAATCTTTCAAAGAATACGATGAATTATAGAGATACTCAAGTGATAGATATTATTTTTGTCCCTTCAACATGTACAGTTAATTAGTGACACATGTTGAGAAATGAACATTTGAAACATTGAATAATATAAAATTAATATCGAATAATCTAACATTGGGAATGAATTTGACTTTGATACTATATTAAAGATGAATAAAAGTTAGCTTGTGAGGTAAGAATTGTTCAAGATTATATAAAATCATAACTATGTATTTTATTGATGTGGAATTTTAACAAATGCCCTATTATTGGTTTGGCACAAATTGGGTCTCATTTTGTGTTTTTATATATCTTCCTTGTGGAGACAGTCATGTGATGGATCTTATTTTTTGTCCTTTCAACATGTGCCGTTAATTAGTGGCATTGATTTGTCAGTCATGGACATCAGGATTGGTAGGTGTAGTCTTTGATGTGAAGGGTAGATATGCTACCCATAATTTTTTAGATATTTAATTTATTTTGGTAATTTTTTTTTCATTTATTTCAGTTATTCAAATATTTGTTGAATATTTTTGCGTCAAAAAATTTGTTATTATAGTAATATAATGAAATATGAAATGATATCTTTTGAAATTGAGGGTCCGGAACAGATTTATTGCCTGCAGTTATTGAATAATTAATATCGCAATGGACCAAGTCTTCAATATAAACTGAAAATACAGTTTTTGGTATTTTTGTATTTTTTTTTAAAGTGAAAGTAATTTTATGATAAGATATAAAATATTATAATATTAAAGAAAGTGGTGGTATTCCAGGCTCCATTTGTCATTATAACAAAGGGTTTAGGTGTGGATATGGGCAGATATGATGTAATCACGTAATCTAGACAATATATTTCTAAGTTTGGCACGGTCTTGTTTGGATTATATGAACGATCTACATCTTGGAGGCATATTCTATATTTTTATTTAATTTGAATTTTGAACATAATATTATTGCGGCATTACACCTAAGAATTTTACCTTTACTAAGCGTCACACACTAACAAATACCCACCCACACACACCCACACACACCCCCCGAAACGAAAAAGATGGAAACCAGCCTGAAGCTAGTTTAATCTTTTTAAAATTTTAAAAGGAGATATTAAAATTTGAAAATTAAGGTATTGATATCACCAGTGTGAGGCAAGTTTAATCTAGATTTTTGACACCAAAATTATCCCTCCTTTATGGGGGCAGACCGCTAGCTCCTGCTATAGGAAAGACTCCTTCAACAAATTTTCATTCGAATGGTTATTATTCTAGATTTCATCGATTTGAGATTGAAGGGCTGAAATTTTGGAGTGGATAATTTTAATATCGCCTTTTTATAAGTTTTTTTCCTGTAAACGTCCCACATCATATGAAATATGCTTATATCCTTCCACACACCTAGTATAGCATAAAGGGCGCTTGGAAATTACTTATTTTTTTTGCTTCTTTCCTTTTTTCTTTTGGTTAATAATATGAATTTATTTGATGAGGGATAAAATGGTAAATGACAATGCAATCTCACCCCCCCCTTTTTACTCAATCTAATGAGTTTGGAAAGAGATTGAAAACTACAATAATCTCAACAATCCACTAGGCCTTTGCTACTAAATGGGCCGGCCTGCTAAGGTAATCCACGCTATCAAACTTAAGATTATAGAATATTATTTGGGCTTAATTTACATCATCATATCCACCACAAGATTTCCATAAATTATCAAAATACTATGGTTTATATCCTGTATATATCAACACGAACTAGAGTTACGGGATTTAATTGATCAACAGTGATAATTTTGAATGGCTAGATAGAATTAGTATTCTTATTCCAAAATAATGATTCATTTTTTTATGTTTTTTGTCATAAATGTGTTAATTGTACAAAAAAAAAATATTATTATAAAAATATAGGTTGTGAATCATAAAACACATTTGATATGCATTCATGCAATGGGATAAAAAAATCGACCCAAAGTGAGAAAAAACCAACACATTTTAGTTATCAATTGACATATATATATATATACATTTGATATGATCACTTAATATGATTAATTCAATAATTTATTTATTATTTTTTTTTTTTGGTGAAACTTATTAATTCCATAATTGCAAGATGTACTTTAAATATCATAAATTATTTTATTTTCCAGCTCATCTCTCAACCCTATCCTTACTTTAGCGTCATACGCTTCTGCTCGGACAACATACTTCGAATGTTAAGATTTTTGATGCATTTTTAAGGTTAAATCCTTTTTCTCTCAACTCCCCTGATTTTGGCATGTAACACATTAAATTAAAAATTATTTTAAATCATATTATTGACAATTTAGTCTATAGGACAAAACTTAATTTCTTGTACTAACAATCATAATTATGCATTAATGAATGGATAAAATTTATAAAAATCCATATATACCACAACGTTTCAACCACCCAAACACAAAAGAAAAAAAAAATATACTTATCCAGTTAATTACGAACCATTTAGAACTAAAACTTCGTTTTTATTTTTCAATTTTTTTTTTTTTTTGGCAATACTAAAAATTCTTTCCTATTCCCATGCAAACCAACCCCCAAATTAGTAGTTCCCCATGCAAATAACCATTTAGCCATAATTAATTAGCACCACCGCTTTTGCTTTCCTCCACCGCTCCTCATCTTCAATGGAGGAGCGGCTACCACCCTCCGACGATGCCAAAGACCTCTCTCTTCCTCTTCCCCCGCCACCACGCGCCGCCCATCTCGAAACTTACGTCGTTCAGATTCCCCGAGATCAAATCTACCGCATTCCCCCACCTGAACACGCCCGCATTGTCGAGGACCACACCCGCAACTCCACCCTAAAAAATAAAAGCCGCCGCAAAACGTTCTTTTTGACCGCCTTGCCCGTCGTCCTCGTCGGCCTAATTGCGGTGATAGCAGTCCTCGCTATACGCGCCGCCCTCTACAAGCCCACGTCTCCCGAATTCGCCGTCACGCGCTTCCAGGGCAAGAATTCGGAATATGACGTCACGCTGCGACTGAAAAGTACGAATCCGAGAATGTCTGTTTCTTTACAGGGAGGAGGACAAGCGTCGCTTTATTTCAAGAATCAGAAAATAGGAAAAGGTGGGATCCGATCGACGGTCGAGGAAGATCCGAATGGCGGCGGCGCAGCCGTTGATGTTCCTCTGGTGTTGTCGGGAAAAGGGATGATACTTTCGAAGGAAATCAAGAAACGTTTGAATGATACTTCGGAGAAATCTATGGTTCTGAAGATGGAACCGACGGTTGAGATGAATAGTTGGCTGAGAAATGAACAAATTGATCTGAAAATTATTTGTGATTTTAAGGTGAAGAAGACGAAGATTTCGTTTCAAGAATGTCAGACGGAAAATCAGGCGCAGTAAAAATTTTGATAAACTGGTAATTAACGTTAATCCATTAATTTGTTTCTTGTTTTTAATTAATTTAATTCAAGACAGGAAAAAAAAAAAAGAACTATTAATTGAATTGGGGTAGTTTAGTTCGTTTTCTTTTAGATTAATATTTTTCTCAGAAACGATTTATTGCTTGTGTTTGTTTATAGTGTTACTTTTTTGTTTTATTATTGTTACAATGGTTCTTAATTCTTCATCATTTTGGACTATAGGAATTAATTAGTCAAAGTTATTTAGACAAGTTTTCATGCAAGTTAAATGTATAAAATATTTTTCTTAAATGTAAATATGACATGTGTATACGAGGTGGAATAAAATATAAATGAATGATCATGTAATATCCGAAAATGTATTTAATTTTTTTAAAGGAAAATATATTTAATTTTATGTTCCTCATTTTAGTAATATTTGCTCATAAATTATATCCAAAATATGAGTATTAGCAAGCTTTTATTCTTGCATAATTAGGCCCAGAACACGAGAAATGGATCATTTTGACGTTGTTAGGTATTTCCTAGCCCAAACCCAAATGGGCCAAACGGCCAAACCCAATGTACATTCCTTCAAGATGGAAACATTCCACATTGGTCCAGTTTCTTAATGAAATTTAGGCCAATTATGCATAGTAGGATAACATCTGCTATGGGCCTCATTTATAAGCATAGCAATGCAAACTCTCATTCATCATGGCACAAGCGCTTAGTTTGGTGATAAGTTCTTAAACTTGCGAACGAATATCAGAGATCTGAGTCTTATATGCTTTTTAGAGGATCTCCCATTAATTTGTCAAAAATAAAATACAAAATTATAGTTATCGACTATGTTTGTAATATTGAAGTCATAATCTAAAGACTCTCAAAGTCGTTGAATCGGGTCCAACTCATAAGTGAGTATTTGTTTACTTTAGTAGAAGTTTATGATAGATTCTTCGCAGTTACTAGTTATTAGTGATAATTTGTTTTTAAATTATTATAATTTCTATTAGTATATTTGTATGTAACTAAATTCACTTGAAAAAAGGAAAGATTGAGAAAAAAAAAAAATATTATTCAGAGGAAGTAAAGGCCTTAACTTTAGCATAGAAAGATTTGAGCCTAATAAGCCTGCTGAGATGATGATAACAATTGCAACCATGGAGGTGTGTGGGTTAAGGTTATTTTGTATGCTCGCTTTGGAATAGATTATTTGCGAAGTGATCCTCGATCTTTTCTTTTTCATTTTTTTTTATATATTATTATAAGTATCAAAATAATGAAGAGGTCCTTCAAAGAATGCTTGGCAGTTTTGTGTCACGCTCATGTAGCATGTTGGTGGCTTTTTGCACAAATCCACTTTGATTTTGTTATTTCCTTAATTTAATATTTGAGTAGACTAATAATGATTACATATTGATGATCATGATCCATGGCATCCATGCCAATAATGATGGACAAAAAGTATTTAGATAAATGCATATATAGACACACACATATAAATATAAATATGAAAAATTTTCATATATTGATTTGAAAATTTGGACTTTGAGTTGTTGCACAGGAATTTGGTTAGAAAATCTTCGTATTGTCCACTTGAGCAAGTACCTAAATAGATTTTGAATTTTTGGATACGAATGTGATATGGAAAAATTTGATCCCATCAAATTGATATGCATCGAGTCAGACTTTTTGAATTAGATATGGATATAATAATATCATAAAGTGAAATACTGACATCATTATATACTAATGTAGTAGTTTATCAATATAAAAATTCACTTTTGATCCCATAGAACACTTCCCTTAACATATGTGATATCATTGACAGAAGAGGTACTTTTTGACAAATAAATTAATGGAAGGACTAAAATGGACGAAATCCAAGGTATTAGGGCTTAATTACAATAACATATATAGTTTTTTTGCACTTTGATTTTTCAATATTTAATGAAGCACACAAATGATAACTATGAAGTTGCTTGCTCAACTGTGTTGGTCGAATTTTTTTTTTTTGTGGCATTAATGGTTGTTTCATGGTCATCTTTCCCGTTTATTTGTTAAATAATGAAAAATTAAAAGTTAAAAAGAAAATTTTGCTACTATAATTAAGTCCAAATCATCCAATTTTCACTACAAAAATATTGATTTTTTGCAACCAAAAGTTTAATAGCCGTAGTGGAAGTAGTAGCCAATTAATAGCCGTGGTGGATGTGGCAGCCTACAATCCAAAAAATCGTGGTGGAAACATCATTAGTCGTGACTACATCGAAGTGAAAAATATCTACCATGACATATAGCCGTGGTGGATTTTTCGCTATGCTTATGGAAACCATGGATCATTGCCGTAGTAAAGCCGTAGCAAATGACTTTCCGCCACTGTTTTTTCCTATTAACTTTGGTTTTTAGCCGTGGTAATTGCTCAAATTTTTTGTAACGTTTTCCCGTCTTGAGTCATTTTATTAACTTATTTGACAGAAGTATCTCTTATATCAAATTTTGCAAAATATTGGTACATACTCACTTTGTAATGCCTAAAAACTGTAATGTCACATATGTAAAAGAAGATACCTTGTAACATTAAAAGTGAATTTTTTCCATTTGGAAGATACCCAATTGAGTGGAATTAATACATGAATCTCTCTCTCACACACACACACACACTAATATTAATGTTATTTCATAATTAATTCACGGTTATGTCTTTTTGGTGATCTTGCAATCTTTTACTTCATAAAATACATACATTTACTTTCCACAGGACCCTTATGATCGAATTCCTTACATAAGATGTGCCCCCTATACATACATACACACACACACACACACACATATATATATATATATAACCAGGATTAAAGATAAAAACTCATACAAAATATAACATTTTCATCTCTCAGTTAAAATTCCAACAAGTTTTAAATAATTTTTTTTATAGGACTTACAGAAAGAATCACACAATAATTGAAAGTTCCAAAAAATAGTCGCTTTTATTAATTAATGCTTTTTAGCACACACAGCTAGCGTCATTGCATACGGGAGCCTTGGGGATATTATCCCAATTACTCATGATTAAATTCTTCTTTTCTTTTACAAGGTTGTGCTATAAATGATATTCCATGTCATAAACTAGTAACTAGTTACTTTCTTCAAAGTATATTAATTAACATGATGTGATTCCCAAAGACTCATATTACCTTTATTTTATGCAAAGTTACATGAATATGCACGCTTTTTGGAGCACTAGGTAAGAACTTCATACAACTCAAAACAACTTGCTTCGCGAGCGGAAGATTCCTCTCCTTCTGTTTCTTTTTTCTTTTTATATATTATTTATTTATTTATTTATTTTAAGGAGCAAGCATATCCGATTGGATGTTCATTCATAATTTTTTCACAAGAAGGTTAGAATTCGAATTTGTTTGTGATCATTGTAAATTGATTATCTTCGTCGTAAAGGGATTTAGTGTTGGTGAAAGTACAAATACAATTGAAAAATTACAAAGAAAAATACAGGCTGAGACGTGAATATCTCGCTCTCTTTAAGGAGATTCAAGCCCACGGCAGTGAATAATTCTCACTGATCTAGCAGTAATACTCTTGACTTGTCCCCTCCAGGATACAACAGCCCGACAACGTCGTATGACTCAACAATCTCCGGACTAGATGTTGAGTCCAAAACTTCACCAAAAGAACACATTTCTTCAACAAGAAAAACTCTCTTTATGTGTTTGTATGTTAGATGTGTTTGCAAGTAATTTGCAAAGTGAAGATAACCCCTATTTATAGGTGTAGAAAGACCTCCATGAAATAAATGAAAAGTAATGGGAATAAATCTCATAAAAACATGGAGTAGTGAGGTAATAATGTGAGAGTTATTGAGAATATGAAAGGATGTAATAATGTATGAAATAATGTTGGCATATAATGGTATAATAAGTGGACAAGTAGTGGGGTAGTGGCCATAAAAATGAATTAAGTAAAATTTAAATGACATTTCATCCCCTAACCCATCACATTCTCACATTAATTTGATATAATAAGTTGGGCAATTAAAAGAAACAATTTTAATATTAAAATGCGCATACACCAACATTCAGTTTAATTGATAGTTTAGTAACATTATGTAACAAGCTCACCTTTTAGGTTGTAACTATAAATTGAACAAAAAATTTCAAATAGCGAGAACTTGCGGTATCATATCTAAAGAGATTGCTAAGCTGATTACTCCTCAGTCATTTTTAACTATATTTAAAAAAAAAATAAAAATTAAGGTCACATCAAATTTAAAAAGTGTTCACAACGAAAGTGATTTGACGAGTATTTGTAATAATGAAATAGGTCAATTAAAGAATTTAGTTAGTGGGAAAAGAAAGAGCTCATTGTGGAATGCAAGAGTACTTTTACCGTTGTGTTAATCATGATGGAGCAATATTAATAATAATTACAATGCAAACACAATAATGAAGTTGGTTAATTAGTATTATATCCTCCTTTGGACTAACTTTGGAAAGCGCACTATATTGCCCTTTACATTAATCCCTTTTCCACATGATGCTACTTTGAAATGAATAAAAAGAAATAAAGAGGCGGCTTCTAACTAGTTCCAATTATTTCCTCTACCATCCATGAAGTCAATATTCTATGCTTCATTTCACACGTTATAATTTCCTATGTTATAATATTCTATGTTTGACGGATCACATGTCCTTCCTTCTTAATTTTTTTTTTTTTTTTTTTTAAATAAAAAAGTTCATATTCCCCTCAATACAAGTTAGGTTATCTTGTTTAAGGATTAAATGTTCCACGAGTTTCTAGTAAACAAAAACAAATCCCAAAAGTACACGTACAAATACGATGATGTTTGTTGAGTTACAAAAGTAATGTGTACGTATGCGTGCATCACATTATTTAATTATGTGAGCAATATCTTTTGTTACATGACAATAGTAATATAGATAGATTAATATTGTTACCTAGAAAGGATTTTGGTATAAAAGAAAGTTAAATATATTCTTCCTTATTCAATATTATTATACTAAATTATATACTCAATATTTTGAATTAATATAAGCTATCTAAATATACAATAAAATTTTTTCTTTTGCATTTCACCATTTGCACACACAAGAAATTTGTTCAGTTTTGGCAACAAAAATTTTCATCACACACGATTAAAAAATAGTGGCCAATACTGGAAAGTGACTTACAATCATGACTAGTAATATTATAGTCATAGTAAATATCATGAATAATATATCTAAAATGGCTAGAAATCATGCGAAAGTATATTAATCTTTCCTGCAAATACCATGATTTGTTTGTCATGGCGAGGTTGTGGCACTGCATAACAATTAGCGACATCAATTAAGTTTTTACAATGTGTTTTTGGCCATTGTTAAGAAGACTTATTATTGTAATGACATATATACCAATTATTCATCTATTTGATCCTCTTTTTCATATTTTCTTTTCAAATTTGTTAGATGGGTTTGGACTAGATCCAACCTATTCAAATACGCTCCATTCGTGTGGTTCCCCATAACAATGGCATATGGGTCACATCCTACATCATGTGATGTGAAATGCGATATGGATTAAACACATATACATATATATTATACATCCATGCACACATAGAAATATACATTACATGCATATATGTTTTACCAATTGTGAGTTACAGTTTACATTGACGGCATTGCAATTCCAATGACATGGCTCAACCCTCAATGCAGGGGGCCGATATAGAGACGCATGCATGGTGAATGGCACTTTCATTCACATGACATATTTTACACCACTACATGGATGTGTGTGTGTGTATGGATGCATGTACCTAGATTTAATTTGATGGATTTTGTTTTTAGCGTAAAAGGTGATAGGATGGTGGAAGCAAGAAGAGACAAGCGAGCATGCGTGGAAATTAGATGCAATATTTCATTTTTCCCAAATTTTTATTGTTACTTTTTATTTTTGAAAAAGTTTAAAATAAAATTTTACCTTTTCTTTTTTTAAAAAATAATAATAAACGCCTTCTTCTTGAAAAGTAAACCTCCATTGGAAGCTCATTAATTTTGAAATCAATGCATCTTTAAAGGACACAATCGAACATTATTATTTTTCAGTAATAAATTACTAGATACATGGAATTAATGTGTGCGAATTAGCGATTCCAATCAAAATGCTCTACTCCAAAATGTTTATTGCAATTGGTATTTCATCCTGTATATTTTTTTACAAAAAAATTTAATTGTAGAGAATGTGTAACCATAAATAAAATAATTAAAACATCATTTAAACAAGATGAACCAATTAATAATAGTAAATAAATATAACTTAATTAGAGGTGTAGATGGATGGAAGTATCTTTTTGATACTATGCCCATTCTCAAAGGTAAAGACATGTATATTATAAGTAGTAAAAGTAGTAAGATTTTATAGAGAGAGTATATATAACACCATTCCTCCCTTTTCTACCTAGTTGCCTACCAATAATTGAACCTTGGAGGGCACATAGGTTTATTTATATATTTTTATAATTTTTATAATTTTTTTTTTTTTTTTAAATTTGAGTTAAGATTAGCAATGATGAGGGGGTGAACCTAGTGGACTCCATCTTTCCACGTCCAAAGTGCTAAGATTGTCAAACAAATTGGAGGCATGTTAGTTGTCCCATTCCAAATATATATATATCCATGTGTTTTATTCACATCAAGAAAACACACACTTCCAAATCTTAAGTGGATTCCAACTCCTCATTCAACCAATTTTCTATTAGATTCCCCACACCTAGCAACCTTGTGGGTGGGTTTCCCTTTCACAACCTAAACAAAAGAAAGAAAATTTTAAAGCTTGATAATCCTTTTTGAGGTTTTCTTACATTATGGGATTGTCTCAAAAGAAGATTTGGTAATGTATGGGGTGGATAGTTCATTAGGTGGGATCTCTCAAATCTATGTACCCAATGACAACGTTTGTTGTCATGCTTGGGAGCATTCGAATGGTTTATTATTGGATCATGTATGAATATATTTGCCCCGTATACAAATTATTTATGTTCAATAAAATATATCATGTTATGGATATACATATCATCATGCATTCACACTGAGCTTAACAATTATTTATTTTTAATGCATGTTAAAATAATACTATCGAAATTTACTAGGTGCGAAATGACTGAACAAAATCAATAAACTCTTTTATTGGTCTGAATATGGGGTACAAGTATAATTATCATATGTGTAGAAGGAGATAATTAATTAATGGATGGGAATCCATAATGGAAATACTTATAATACTCCTAAAGCTAAATCTCAATTAGTATTGATTATAGAGTGTACCTATAGCTTTTCAAGTTGTTGCATTACCACTAATTAATCTCACTACACCTCCCAATAAGTTATAATAAGCACAAGTCTCCAACCTTGTGGTTCTTCCCATAAGCGTCTATCCCTAGATTATTTCATGGCCCTAGGCAAAAACAATGCCAATTATTATTTGTAACTAACTATATATTATATACATAGCCGGAATATTCTAAGTAAAGTCCAACCAGTGGCATTAAAAGGAATAATATCCTGCAAAAGAGACCGATCCAGACCGATAACTGTATATATTATCAAAACATAAGTCTAAATATCAAGATTAGCTTATAATTTAGATACCCAAATTGTTCATAAAATAATTAATAATGCACCAATTATTGATCTTAGGAACAAGGATAATTAAAAACCATATAACAACAAATCGTGAAGGTAAAAATTATTATAATAATGGTTGAATAATTCCTACTTTTCTTTTGGCTAAAAACAATTTAAGCATATTCGGGTCGGCTCCCTTATGCCAAGATGCATTTGAACCTTTTTTGCGTACCAAAATTACATACAATAAAGGAAAGGGTGTGGTTTTAATTTTGTCAAATTTAGCGGAAAATTCAACGCCAACACAATCTGAACCATAAAGAAAAAGAGCATAACTTGGAACTGGAAATGCTGAACGAATAATCAAATTTAGGTAATTATTCTATAAATTTTGATTAATTATTCAAATGCTAATTTATAAATTTAGTGCATAATTATTTGAATAGCATATTAAATTATATTTATTCCTTCAGTAGTACCTTATAAACATATGGAATTAAAATAGCAATATAAAAATTGATTTCCTCACTCCTAATGAAGTTACAGAAGGGAGATCATCATCTTAAAAGTCTATACGTGACTTAAATGACGAAGATCAAGAAATAAAAATGCATATATATGTCAAATCTACATCAGATATATTATCAAATTATGAAAATTATTTGTATTAATGAGGATTCAAGTTTTAAACGAAATAATCCTAAGATAAAGGGTTAAACCTAAAAAGTATCTAAGATATAAGATATGAGAAAGATTGGTTAGCATTAAGGGGAAACAAACTAATTAAATTGAAAAGAGAAGGAAAAAGCAGTGTTTAGTGCTTCTGAGAAAATTGAATATATAATGGACATAAGACTCATAACATATCCTTTTTGACTCAGCAGTTACCCCAAAAGATAAAACCATTGGGTCCATGTATAGATATTATTATATACATATATGACATGTGTATGTATATATTCAACTGCAATTAATAATCTTACCAAGTTTCAGAGGTTGTTCCCATTGACCATTAAACGTGGTGTCCATGGTTGTCGGGTTAAAGCGTGCAGATTTATATGATGGATTTTTTTTTTTTTTTGGTTATGATTATTTATGTGATGTGAGTTCGGAGTAATCATTGAAAAATGTTGGAGTCAAATGGATAGTATAGTATGAGTTGATTTTACACTTTTATTTGGTTGGGATAATACCGTTCGGGAATGGCATCAAACCTCGCACCTCCTTTACGATAAGGGAAAGATAATGCCACTTTATCCAAATGGTAATAGCTGACGAGTTGATTTTAATTATTGAATTTAAGATTGACTGAATATTGGTTAATTTTACTAGTTTGTTGAATAAGAAATTTTTTCGATATCCATAAGTGAGTGTTTTGACACTAAATTTTCTATATAATCATTTGTGGAAAAAATATGGATGATCTAAAATTATATACGAGAAAATAGACTAATTGATGAATGAGTAATATTTATCGGTAAATATTATCAATTGACAAAAAGATATTGATGATATGATTAAATTTGAAACGACGTCCATAGCTTATATTATAACGGTTCAAATCACATTGAACCTATTTAATCTAGATAAAAAGTAGCGGATCATAATGAATATTTTAATATTTTGCATACATGGATGAAAATGCAACTTATGCATGAACAAATATGGAATAAAAAGATCCTATAATCCCATTTAATTTTTTAATTATGTCAAACTTTATATCACATGTGTGTATTTATGAACAAGCATATGAATACCAAATCCTTGATATATTGTGGGCACCATACCTTAATATACCTTAATACCAAAATTTTCAACTAGGTTTGTAGGGTCTAGTGACTATATATGATAGAAACACTAGAAAGGAGAAAAATAGCTTTATCCCATGCTTGCACCCACTTAATGGAGATATTAATAAGTAGGGAGTCAGTTAAAGCATTTCCCATCCTTTTCCTTTTGTAAAATTACACTAATCTACTTAGTTGAGAAAGTTTTTGATGCGACTCTTAGAAGACTTTTGTCCACATGATCTGATTTGATTAGTCCCGATCAGTCATGTTAAAGAGGAAATTTCATTAGTTGCCCTCTTGAAAATGATGAGCAGCAACTAACAAATTGATATTTTGAATCTTTTATTTCAATATATTGTTCAATATATATCAAGTATTTTTATAAAAAATATTTAATACATGTGGAGTTTATGCTTATGACATAAAATAGATCACGAAACACGAAAATAGTACATCTAATAAAAAATCTGAATTGACCAACTCGAGAAAAAGGTGAATATCAATGAAAAACTTCTATTTACTTGATAAGGGTTTAAGTTACAAATTGCTTATTTACAAATAGCAAGGGAAGTTGTCCTTCAAGGGCTTGATTCAAAGAGGACATTTTCCCCTTTGTCCAAGTTCCCTAATTATGATCACTTGGAACATAAAACTTGCATCATATTTTCTCATGGTCCTAACAAGAGCATAAACTTGTATCATATATAGAACTCCTGTTAATTGGGTATAGACATTTTGATCTCTTCCAATATTCTTCTCATTCTCAAGAAGCGTCTTAGTGACATTCTTTTCCAATCCACCAAGCGCCCCAAGAATGTCATGACCTATATCACAAGTAAAAATTGTTGTAAACTACGGATTTTATAACTAATTGCGGACTAGTAAGACATTGATTAGTTTTCATAATTATTTTAATTAGATACATGATGTGTGTATTGAAAATGACACATATATTGAAATAAAGAATGTAAATTGTGTAACAACAACTTACTTCAGATGGTTCTTGCAAAGAATAAGAGGCATTTGTGTCTTTTGGAGTCTTGGAAACAAGAATCCCAAATCCTTGACCTCTCTCTCTTAGTACCTAATCAAATATGTAATTTCATAAGAACCAGAAAGACCAAACAAAGAATCAAACTAGAACATAATAGTAAATTATAAATACCTTAAAAGCATCCTCATCAGTTCGATCATCGCCAATGTAAACAGGAAAGACATCAGTACAATTGGAATACCCTGATGAACAATATCCCTTATTAGTATTAGAAAATTAATCATGCTGTTAATGAGAATCATTACTATTAAAAGAAACAAAAGATTAAACTCACCAAGTGACTCCAACAAAAATTCAAGTGCCTTCCCTTTGTCCCATTTAATAGTTGGTCGGATTTCTAACACCTGCGTTATATTTTCATAGGATAAGTCTTGTGTAACATCAATGCTCATATATAAAGACTATCTCATATGATGTAAAATAAGAACAAAATTAAAACATTCGCACACACCTTTCTTCCTTGTGTTAGTCGTAGGTTTGGATACCCTTCTAACACTGATCCAACTTGCTTCGCTAGTTCACTCCACTTCTGCAATTTTAGTTCAAAAATATGTAATCAAATCGGTCCTAAATTTAACTTGGGCTTATATATACAGGCACGTATATAGTTATGTATAAATGCATGTATATCTGTATGTATACCTTCTCATCAACACAACGGAAATGTACGGAGACACAGAATTTGTTGTTCTCAACCAGAGCACCAGGTGTAGATTTTGTAACCTCGGACAGGGCTTTATAAACCTGAAGAAACATTACCATTTTTCATTAAAATTAACATAGTAACATAAGATAAAAACGTATTTAGGGGAGGAACGGGGAGAAAGTTAATTACCTCGTCGATCATGGGAAGAAATTCACTGGCAGGCTGGAAAAGGACAGCTTTTGTGCCCTGTAATTAATTTTAGAGTTGAATACAAAAGAAGAAAAATATTGCATGGAGAAATACACACACATATATATATATAAAAGAAGCCAATAAAAAAAAATAAATAAAAGAAATGAACTCACTTTTTTATATTTGGAGCCTTTTGATGGGCCTTTTATGTCCATGCCGTGGCTTCCAGCATAATACAGCTCCGCCAAACGCACAAAACTATACACCTGTGCAGGCACGGATAAATCTCCAATTAGTTTTCATTTTTAAACATCTCCTGTATATGTTTTATTTTTTATTTCATTTTAATATATATCAAATATGCTATGACATAATTAAATATGTTCTATGTAAAAATATTTAATATACTTGACATTTCTTCATGCAATAGCGTGGAAGTACATAGTAAAATAGATGATTCGAACTAATTATTTTCAAACTCTTATACTTGTTGGGATAATTTATTTCAATAAGTGTTCCATCAATATTCTGTACGGATGCCTATGCGAAAATTCAAATGTATCCGAGAAATAAAATATTAATAAAAATAAAAATAAATTAAAAATTTGTACCTTGTCCCTGCACCTCCCACTCACTATAGCAGTGGGAAAATATCTAGCAAGTTCCCTCACAGTTGCTCTCATCTGCAAACAAACAAACCATTACACCATAAACACTCACGTGTGTGTGTGTTCTCCGAATGGAGAAACATATATATGTATATATATATATACGTACAGCCTTAGACATGAAGGCTCGATCTGGGTCGTCCACAATGGGAGAAAGGGTGCCATCATAATCCAAAAACATGACTATTTGCTTGCCCTTTGAAGCACTTGTGATTTGCTCGAACATATCAAGAGCTGATGGACGGCGCATCTGTTTCATCCAAACGATTTCCACTTTTCATTATTACCAAACAACTAACATGGAAAATTCAGAATATACAAAAAAATCAAGAAATTATTACATTCCAAGAATCTTGATCATCCGAGAGACGTGGAGCTTTGATGTGAGTGGGAGAAGAGGCTCTCATAGAATCAAGCCACGTATTGATTCTTGCACTACTGTTGATATCAAGGTTCTGGAGGAGTTTTTTCTTTGAAATGGTGATATAAGTGGCGCCGGGCACCGCCGGGGGCCTTTGCGCCGCCACGCATGACCCGGAAACCGCCATTGATATGGCCATGTCGAATCCTGAATTTGCATCGGAAACCACCATATTTCGCTTGGTCATTTTGGTCCTTTCTTCACTACAAAATTACCAATAAAGACATTATTTTGTTGCTCAATACAGTCAACAAAAATGGGTTCTAAGGAAAAACTCCCTTTAGAAACAAGAAAAATGAAGTTTTTATTACCTAAAATATCTTGATACGGTGAAAAAACACTGTCGGGTTTTAATGTGCTTGACGAAACAGAGGTCTCTGTTTTTTACTTTCAAGTAAAATGTGGAGAATAAGGATGAATTTCAAGAATGGGACACAATTTGAGGGGTATGTTTGGTAAGAAACGCAAAAACAAGGAACGCGAATTTTGAGCCACAACCAGAAACAAAAGATTTGAGGAGGAAAACGAAAAAGACAGTAGATGGAGAGTTTCAGTGTGTGTTCTGTGTGAGAGATTTGAGGCAGTTTGTTGGTTGTTTTATAGTTGCAACAAGACACAAACAGACGAACTTGCCCGGACCCACACGGGAGCGGGGCGGGGTTGCGGCCCCCACATCCAATATCCTGAGAGGGTTTCAACCCCCGGTCTCCTTGGTATCTTCTGCCTCCTTTCGCCGCCGTCAAGACCACTGCCGCCAGCCACGTGGGTAGGGGTAAGCTGCCACCTGGCACTGATGTGGGCTCCCGCCACGTGGCATTTGTCATCAAGCCCACAACCCACTGAATTAGGTACTGGATTCGGGTTTCCTAAAATGGACCCAAAACCACATTTCTGGAGGGGGAAAATAAATTAAAATCCTCTGAAAATATGCCATCTTTCTGGAAATAGAAAATGGTCCCTAAATCGTGGGGGATTTATAATTTAAGGCCACTTGTTGAATATTGGGGGCAATGAAACCAGCGGCCCAAAACCAAGCAAAAACAGCTGCTTGTTATTGCTTTATTACTTATACTATAAACCAAATTAGCCTTAGAAAAGAAGCGTTATTAATAACTTTGAGGCTGCATATATAGTTCGATTCATTAGTTGAAGTATAACTTTTTTGGCTCTGCATGCTTTACAGTCCAGTTGCAACATAGTTTTTACAAGACCATGAAATGATATTGGATTGATAGTAAAAGAATATGTTTATATATTCTTTATTATATTTATAAAGCGTGCTTTTAACATTTTAGTATGTGAATTTTCATAGTGGGATGAAATTGAAAGAATCATGGGTAAGTACTAAAAATTTTCTGTTTCAATTTCTTTCAATAGCGGGATTAATTGTCTATCCCAGTAATAGGGAAGGCGATTTGCAAAATCACGACCTGAGTTGGAATCCCACCTGAAATATTCCATCCCTTATTAATCCCTTCTTGCTGTAATATAAAAAAAAAAAAAGCAAAAATCTGTCAATAGCATTAATAAATTTTTTAACAGGTAGTACAATCTATAATGAATTAACAAATATCATGAAAATATAAGGGAAAAAGAAAACTCGAAATGATGAAATATGAATATGATAAGTGTAACTTGACTATTACTTGTTAATGATGAGGGGAAGTCAATGGACATTTAGTGAGTAGACAGTTGACGTATCGCCCATACTAAACTAGTCTCCTAATTATATGGCTGTGTCAATACTCATGGACCTTGCCGATAAACATCTCCTGCATGTCAAAATTACAATATCATATCCTATTATTAGTTTAATTAATGAAAAATTTAATAATGCTTGTTTAATATTGCAAATAAGTAGACCTTTTAACATGGAGTATCCTAAAAATATTTCAATTAATATATTCGATTTTCAGGAGATCTAATTATATATAATATTACACAAACTTTGCCAAAATCTCAATTACTTGAACTAATGGCAATGTATGTTATTATAATTTTCAACTACATGATGTGTTTTTATAATTAGGGCAATAGGCCATACCTGACGTAATATTGAGATAATTATCCCTTATGAAATAGTATTCCCTAGTCTAGTAAGTGGTTTAGGACAATTCTATAATATCAAATTTGATATTTCGTTCTTTTCTTTTCTTTTGAAAATATTTAGAATCTTGAATTTTATTAAGAGAATAATATGGAAAATGTTTCTTTTAGAACAAAAAAGTACGACATCATGCTATTTTATTAAGTGACGTGTAATTTGAATATGGAAAATAATTTGCTAAATTATTTATAACTAAATTTAATTTTGAAAGTCATTTAAGGTTAGAGGTGGTGAGCAAATTAATTATCCATTAAATAGCGGTAGCTGGATATCAGATCATATCCGTGCTGGTAGGACAATTACTAACACCTAGCCTCCCAAAGGATGTGGAACCATGGAAGAATAGTATTACCATTTTAATTATAAACTTTTATGCTATCGCTACAAAATTATTAACTTTTTGCAATCAAACGATTAACAGTCTTAGTAAAAGTAATAGTCAATAATCCAAAATTAATAGCCGTAATAGATGCGGTAGCCCACTACAAAAAAATCTATTTTGAGTGACAAAAAAATGTGTGACAATATAAAAAATTGTCATTAATTATAGATCTTAAGTGACAATGACTTTAATTGTGTCACTAATTATGTGAATTTGGTGACAATATTTTTAGCATTGTCACTATATAGCTCATTAGTGACAAAAGATGGTGTTTCAAATTGTCACTATAGATAATTAATGACACATGTATAGTGACTACCTAGTGACAAAAAAAATTGTCACTATAATTTAGTGACAAGATTTTCATTGTTACTAGGTAGTCACTATACATGTGTCACTAATTGTCTATGGTGACAATATAAACACATTGTTGTCACTATTAAGTTTATTTAAAAAAATTTTTGTGACAAAATTTGATTTTTTGTCACTATTTATATAGAATTAGTGATAATTTCTATATTGCCACTCAATTTTTTGTCACTTTTGCTATTTTTTCTTGTAGTGGCCAATAATTCAAAAAATCGTGGTTAAAACATAATTTGTCGTGGCTACACTAAGGTGACAAATATCCACTATTGCCATATGCCGTGGTGGATTTTCCGCTACCCTTACAGAAACCACGGATCATTGCACTGATAAAGCCGTGACAAATGACTTTCCGCCACTATTTTTTCTTACTAATATCAGTTTTTAGCCGCGGTAATTGTTCACATTTTTGATAGTGTATGTTAATGAATTTGGTGAAAAAAATATGAAGGAAAAAGATAAATATATGTACAAAAATTAAATCACAAAATTACATAATTTGAAATGTTCAAAAAAAAAAAATCTCTAGACATTTTTTCTCTTAAAAATTAAGATATAAACATAAGTTAGTTTTCTCTTGTAAGTTTATAACGAAAATTATATGTGGACTATATAATAATATCCTGTAAATATCTACCTACAAACTAAAACATAGAAAACAAAATATGGAGGCTACATGTATACTGTATATACTATAGATAAAGTGTATACATGAAGGCAAAGGTAATTATTTTGGTGGTATTTTACTTATATCATGCTTGAAATATTTCTTGATATTTAACCACCTACATCGCAAATAAAAAGTCATTAATTCACTAATTTATCTCTCTATATTATATTATGTGTACATTTATATTAAATACATTGGTCATATTTTGATTACTAAGTACACACAAATCAAATCTGTATTATATTTTAATATATACAAAATTTATATTATTTATTTTATGCACATGCATCGAATATGCAAAGAATGCTAGTATTTATAGTGGATACTAATATTTATAAATTGGCAACATAGTACAACAAAAAATAATATCAGCAACGACTTAGAGTCATTAATAATACTTTTTATTAAGTGCCAATTATAAATTCTATTTAATAATTTAAACTATTAATTTTTTATTTTATAATTTTATTATTATAATAAATATAAACTATTTAACTTAACACGCTTTATTAGTAAATACTTTTCTTTTAAGTATAATTTCAATATTTTTATCTATCTTGTTGTTATTGTTTTTCTTTTTTTATTTTTTTATTTTTTTGAGTGTATTTTTATTATTATTTTTATTTTTTTGATGAGTAGAGTGTATCTTCTTGTTATTATGCCTTAAAGATTCTAGCGAGTAAATTGCCTCGATTGGAATTTATTATATTATTCTTCTCTTTTTTTTTTTTTAATGAATATTATATTATTCTTCTCACATATATAAAAACATCAAACTACAATTCTAATCTGAACGTGGATAAAATATAATAATAAAATCAATAAACATGCAGTATTACATTATAGAATGATATATAACAGAGTCTTGGTCCTTACAAAGGTCAACTTATTTAGGATTCAACAAATTATTATATGTTATATGCAAGCATTATAAGGAGGGACCGTCTGATTAATTAAGAATAATTTTACTGTGCCAACGATGAACATGTTGGACCTTAAAATAATTCATGAAACGAATATTCTAAATTGTTGTGGATAGAGGTCCGCAGAAATTGGACAACTTGGGACTAATTTTACAGAGATTTAGGACCTAGCTAAGTCTCGAATGTCAAGAAAGGCGCGACTAATTAAATTATCATAAAAATTAAAGAGAATAATAAAATGAAATATTTAATTGTAAATAATTAATAATAATATATATGGCAATGATAAAATTCTTATTTTAACACGCAGTTTTGAACGATCATAATGTTTTAAATTTTTTAATTTTAAAATAATACACACACTTGTCATGAGCTTGTACGTGGTGAAGGCTGTACCTGGATGGTTGTACAGCAGCCACTTGGCTAACCTCGTACCCCACCTAAACTAGAGTACTGACTTCAGTTTCCTTTTTTTTTTTTTTTAAGCACTCATTTGATGACAAATTTAATATTTTAAAATTTTTAATTCGAAAATATTTTTTATGTAATTTACAAAAACGTAAAATATCTTTCATCAAATAATATTTTTCAAACTATATCAATATTTATTTAATTTATCAAAATTGGCACAAAAATTTTATATTAATCAATCTAATTAATAGTAGGATTGGAGAACGTCAACAAATAAAAAGAAAAAGTCTTGATACTTTGAACAGGACCATACCTTGAAAATGCATTGGAATTTTTGAGAAATTTTCAAGCTGTTCATTAAGATATGCATAGTTAACTTAATGATATTTTAAATAGAGAAATTAGTATCATTATATATTTTAATAATTTTATTCTAATGAAATATATATTCAGTTAAATAACATATGAGGACCCACTTTTTCCTTTTTTTGTTTTTTTTTTTTAATAAGACGTCCCCATCTTTTTACCAAGTAATAATTTACTTAAAAAATGTACTAAAGTAATAATGCGAAAGACATGATGAACCTACATGCACTTGGACAACGTTGGGTCTTGTCTTTCAAGATTGTTGGATTTTGCTTTAGCCATTTTTATAATATTTTATATTAATTACTTATATTAGCAATACCTCCTTTACATTAAAAAAGCCAGGTGGCTCCGAATCTACACTTCAATTTATCTTATATTTCATATCTATAAACTTGAATTCAAGGAAGAGTCAAAATAATCAAAGGAACCTTTTGAAAGTATTATTTCATAACCTCAACTATTAATTATTCCTATTATAATTTCCTCGCACCAATAAAAGTACGAGATACTTGATTAATTATATCCAGCACCTTACTTCTGGTTGCTTTCACACTTTATTG
>JACFYI010003072.1:984489-996500 GCA_014898755.1 Handroanthus guayacan | reverse complement strand
GATCTTATGAGAAAGTGGAGGGGAAGAAGGAAAAAAATGGTTGGTTTATCTGGCATACGTTCTAGAAGATATTCAAAAAGGTTATATAAATTTTATTCTTTAATTTTTAATACTAGATTACGATATCACCTTTATTTGCACTCCAGAAAATTACAATATATATATGTAAGTAGTAAAAAGATGTTCGGTAAATCAAAACGATACACAAACTTGTGTTTGTATATGGTGATATGCAAAAGGATAGGGAAAAGAAAATGAAAGTGGGCCACTAGCACGCTCTTAGTGATGGCGTGGTATTGATTTTTTTTTTTTTAAAGAGTAAATCAATTAAGTATATCGTTATATGAGTATATTGTGTATCAAATAAGAATGCATCAATAATTATCAACCAACAATTTATTAAAACTAAAATTTATTAAATAATTACTACATATATTCATCTAATAAAAATTTGGAGCTTAATTAAAACTATTATAATCGTACCATTTAAATTAAATGTCATTGGGTGCTAGGGGGAGAGTTTTCCACCACAAAATGAGGGCAATATAGTTGCATGGGGCATTCTAAATTTAGTATATGAGGACTGGTTGAGAATGCATCCGAAGCTTTTTGCACGACTTTTTGTCTATAATGTGAAGTAATTGGGACTAATTCCAAACTTTTATTCCTTGCAAGTAAGTGAAAGAATTTAAGCCCTTTTTAGTGGAATCCAAGAAAATCTTTGAAAAATAAGCCATTTGAAGATCTTGAATAAATTGCCATTTGCCTAAATATTTGAAAAACAAACAAATTTCATTGTTATATTATGCTAAATTTAGAAAATTTTTGAAATTTATGAAGTCTCGAGAAAAAAAATTAAAACACAAATAATTGATCATCTGCTACATTTACTTTAATTGATTTGATGAATATGTCAAATCACGTTTGTAAGTATTTGAAGACACCTTAGGAACAGAAAGTTTGATTGATACATCTTATTTACACCAAATTATTTATTGACAATGACAAAATTATTCAATTACAATTTTTCGATAGATTAATTGTATCCTTTATGATTTATTTGCATTATAAATTGTTATAAAATTTATATATAAAAAAAATTAGGTTACTTTACTGCTAATAACGCTAGATATACTCTTGAAAACGTTTACACATATTATTTCTAAATTAAAATCAAATAATTGTCCAAAATTATTCTCACAACTGAGACCAGTCATTTGTATTTAGTGATCTATTAACATCATATAATGGAACAATATTTGAAAATTGATCATGCGTGCTTGGTGATTGATATTGACATCACCTTACAGTAACAGTAACAAATATTGACATGATCATCATATAAAATAGCATATGAAGAAAAACGAAGACCCTTAATTAGTGGATTTTTTTTATGATATATGCGTGCGCACGTGCATGCATGTATATATATATATATATTAAATCTTATTCCAAATTAAAATACTTAAAAAGAGTTTGAATTCTTCAATAAGTTATTGTCTTTCTCTCATTCATCAATTTTTTTCGTTAGAATAAAAAATATTATATATTCTGCCTAAAAAATTGAAATCTACATACATATAAATCGATGATTTTGAGTCGCATCCGTCAATAATAAACCATTCCAATTATCCGGCAGAAAATACCTCCAAACTAATACTATTTGGACAGACCATAATAGGAATATAAAGTTCAATTATTTAATTTCTCTATCCTCAATATTTCAGCCGGAATATGTATAAAACATGTGTGATGTTCGGCAGCAGCAGTTAACCCAACAGAAAACATCCACGAATACCTAAAACCTACGACCCCTCACCCAATTAGCTCTGACACACCCTGTTCTGCCTTAAAGGCCGACACCACACGTGTGCTTTGTAAAACATATAATTTTGGGATTTTTTTTCTCGATTTTTTCCTTTTCTTTTTTTGTCTTTTTATTTGTCCTTTTTTTTGTTTTCTTTTTTTGGTGAAAATTGTGAATTTTTTTTCTACACGTGCCTTGTCTTGATTGAATTTGGAGGCAAATTTGTGGGGCCATGCCCTGCCACATGTTCACCAAGGAGCCGCTGGCTTTTTGGTCGGCTGATTCTCTTTCGAAAATTCAAAAATAAATAAATAATAATAATAATAATAACAATACTAATAACTAAAATAAATAATAATAATAATAATAAATAAATAAATAAATAATAAAAGAGCAGAAAAAACGGGTTCATTTGTGAAGAATTCCTTGTTTTTTACCGTTTTAAGAGTTTGGAAGAATGATAGATTGCTTGGACGAACTCTTTTTAAACAATTTATAATTCAGAGTATACTGAAACACTGTTAAGAAAAAATGAACATTCTATACAAGCCATCTTTGATGTACTCAATGTGTTTATTTAATAATCATATATAAATAATATAATGCGTAAGTATAATTATAAAATTATAAAATCATATTACAGATCATGACAAAATGTATATCAATAAATCATATTGCATGAAAAATCAATTTGTCCGTACTGGTTCTCTTTCAAAACAATTTATTATTTTTTTTTTTTTTGTTTTTTTGACCATCTTGAATCTTTTATTTCACTTTATGTTCAAATGCTATTTTATTTTTATTTTATAAAAACATGCCAAGTGAATATGATCTATATCAAACTATTTACTTAAGAAAATAAAAGCTGAAAATATTATTCAGAATAGAAGATCTTAATCGCAAACTAACAACCGAATTGTTCCTAACAAATCCATGTGTTAGCCAAAACATATTGACCACATAGAGAAAATGATTGGTGCCTCAATTAGTGAATCAACATATTGTCAAAGCCAATAAAATTTAGTTCACATGGTTACAATGTCCATTATTGAATTACTAGAGTTATGAGCCACAAAAGAATGTGACATAAAAAAAGTGGTACAAATTATGGGGACAGATATATCACACATTGGTGAACTATCTTTTCTTCATCTAACCTAGCTATATCAAAAGAAAACAAACTCTGTCATTGCTACTTGCTTCCATCTTTATTTCACATGGCCTGTTAATTAACACTTTGCTTAGAAACCTTAATTATTAATGGGACTCAATTAAATCTTTTCATTAAAGTTTAGGTGCATGCATTATTTAGGTACTCATATATGTAATTGTCCCGTTATTTTCACTCTTTTAATTTATCCATTGAGCTTTGCACGTGCAGCATAATGATTCTTTGATCATGTTATGGGACTTATTTATTTATTTATTTATATTTTCCTTTCAAGGGAAGCACTTATGATTAACATTCAGATATACATTAATATATAAGTTAACAATTAAAGATGAGTAAAAAAGGAAAATTTTCAACAACCTTCTATGCAGTTATAAAAAACCCTCAACAGCCTACCATACGGTGAAAAAAATAGCCCCATACACTAGTCGGAATCGAGTTCCAGTGACCTAGCTAGAAACAAATTTCACTTGGGTCATTAATTAGCTACAAGCACCATTAAGATTTAAATTAATAAGAAGAAAATTAAAAATTATTAAAATATAAATAAAATTGTAGGTTTATGCTTTTATATATCATATGATTGCAACAAATCCAAATATAAGTGGTGGGTAGTGGACTTATATTTGATGTCTTATTACTGTCAAAAGAAAGTACTTAGCATTGGATCCCCAATTATAGGATTTTTTAACTTTTTCATTTTTTTGAATAGAGTCAGTTAGTAGAAAAAAGCTTCACAATGTTAATATTAATGTTATATTTATTGATAATATCAATAGTTGCACAATATCACGAAATATTCATTTTCTACCTAATTTAATATTCAAATATAAATTAGAAGTTATAGTAAAAACTAAAAACGTCTCTTAAAGAAAAGTAAAAATAAAAATCACCATGGTCCAGCCGTCACGTTTCTCTGCGCACTTCGCTATGCAGCCCATAAACCTGCACGGCTTGGTCTTGGCCGCACCTGGTGCTTTGCACCAGGTGTGTGAAAAAGTGACATGTGTCCCTTGTTTTCTTTGAAATTTTGCAGTATAGCCCCTGCAATAAATGAAATAATTTAAGTGAATTTTTTTTTACTTTCTGCATTTTGGCCCCATGATTCATTAAATTTTTTGTCATTTTTCACACAAATTGAATGATTCCTGCAGCAAATGTGATGGGATTGGTTGACCACATTTTTTAATTTTTTATACTTTTCTCCCCCTTTCCATCTCTTTTCAGTTATTACAAATTTTATTCATTAAGATTTTTTGTTCTTTACCAAAAAAATCACAAGAAGTAAGCCCTTGCAAAAATAATAGATATTTGAATTAATATTTAAATTGTTTGTTTGTAGTTTTTATTATTTATTATCTATCTTCTTTGAAGGTGAATAGTCATTAAATAAAATTTAATAATTGATTCCATTCTTCCCGAATTATTTTTAGAAATATATAATTTACTATAAATATAAAAATACCTAGTAAACCAACAAGAGGTCCTTAAAGATTAATACACATCACATGGCAAGATGTTCGAAAAAATACATGTAAAAAAAGGTCCTTCTACAAAAAATTTAATGAATCAAGGGGTCAAAATGCAAAAAGTAAAAAAAAGAAATCCACTCAAATCATTTTATTTATTGCAGGGGCTATACTGCAAAATTTCAAAGAAAAGAAGTGACATGTGTCACTTTTTCACACACCTGGTGCAAAGCACCAGGTGCGGCCAAGACCAAACCAAACCGGCACCACTAGCTCGCAGGCCTACATTGATTAAAGGGTCTCTATTTAAATTAACTACAATATCCGTGGCATTGTTTGGTTTCAACTTTGAATTCATTTTTCCTATAAGAAAAAATAAAAATAAAATAAAGCATTATATATTTAAAGTACTTTTATTTTTCGAGAATATTTTTAATTTTTCCCAACTATTCAAATGAAGATATAATAATAGCCTTTTCATTTCACACATTTTCTAACCTCAACGATAGAAAATATTATCTCCTATCCTAAGTCCACAAATAATCATTGACTTTTAGTCTCTAACAAAACATTGACCTTGCTTTAAAATGAAACGTTTGTGGTACCATTATAAAATAATTGAATTTTGATGATAGAAAGATTAACATTTTTGGTGAAAATAGTGTACCTAGTAGTCAATAATTCAAAATTATCAGTTGTGATTAAAATATTAACTGATAATACAAAATTAACAAGACAAAATACCATTTGTTGTTGTCTATATTGATATAAAAACATCTATTGCAGCTATATGCCATAGTGGATTTTTCGTAACCCTTTTACAACTATGCATCATGCATGAATATGGTAAAAATATAACAAATGGGTTTCTACAACTGCTTATTTCTATTAACATTATTTTTCAATCGTGATAATTTATGAAGTTCTTGGAGTATGCCTCTTTCCTATAAAAATGTTTAAGCTTCGGGGGTTTGCTTTTGTATAGTTCTTTCTCCAAATGACACTAAGTCCGCACTATGTACATGAATTCCTTTACGTTGTAATAATTAAGTATGTGCCTTCCTCTAAAGTGCCACAAGTTGCATTTGTCCTTCCTAGGTTGGCAATATGTTATTGTTTTCTTGTTTTTTCTGGCGTGTACAAGACAATTCTCAGACAAATTGCAGTTTTTTTTTTTTAATTTTTTATTTTTAAATAAAAAGAAAAAGAAGAAAACACTGTTCAAAGATCACGAGAACTCTCAAAAGAAAGCTACCTCGTAGACAAGAAAGGAACTAGTCAACATTAAAGACTCAAATTAAAAAACCAATTCTTTTGTCTCATATTCTAAGAAAAGTGAATAATAATAATAATAATAATAATGGGCTAAATTAGAGTGAAAGACTAATACTAAAAGTTTTTTTGAGGGGACTAATACTAAAAGTTGAAAAGACTCAAAGATGTAATTTTTTTCAACTTTTGATTTTTTTAGTAATATATTGATAGCTTATATTTGATAACTTTGTCCTCATTACTTTTTCTTGTCCCCCAAAACTCCAAATTAAAGGGTAATTTCATATTCTTTTTTCATATAAGGTCAAAAAACAAAAGTTTATTCTTTATAAGTATCTCATTTCTTCTAACCAATTTTCTAAAAGTTTCCTACTTTTACTATTAGTCGCCTTTCTATGAATATTTCAACAATTTCTAAAACAAATTGTCATAAATAAATGAAGATCATCGCAAATACCCTAGAATTTAAGCAAAAAAATATTTCGAAACATAACTTTCTTTTGAGAGAAGCGAAGAAGAAGAAGAAGAAGACAAATTGTGCGTCAGAAAGGGCAAAAAATTAAAAAGAAAAGTTAAAAACAAAAAGAAGAAAAAGAAAAAGAAAAAAGAAAAAAGAAACTATATTGGCAGTCCGTTGTCGGCCCACAGTAGGAAACGTGAGTTTCAACTGGTATTGGCCCGCTTGGTAAGTGGGCCCAGATATTGGATTAATAATCAAAATCAAAATGGGAATGAAAACTGAAGTCTAATCTTAAAATATAATTATGTTTGTGGTATAATGATTTGAGTATAGCATTGGTTGACAACTAACTTCCAGCATATAAAGTAAATCATATTTTGGATTAATATACTTTGGAATTATTTATGATGGGGCCAATAATTGAGGCCCTTCAATTTTACTTTTGTCATTTATTAATATGGCTTTCCATTTTCTAATTTTTATTATAATAATTGATAGATTTTCCTGATAAAATATAACTACCATGATGACCTTTATATGCATCGAGTATGAAAATATTAAAATAATAATTATTGTATCGAATTTTATACTTTTTTTACAATACAATTTTTGGAGTATAATCAAATTTTTTTTATTATATCAAATTGTTTTGTTATAAAACTTAATCTATTGTTGACTATAGAATTTTAGAAAATGATTTTTGATCCCTATTTTCCTAAATTTAAATAAGACACATGATTTGTTGTACGTGAAAGTGATGCATTAATTAATTAATCAATTAAGTAATTATATATTTTAAATTCTTAGTCCAATGCATTTGACCAGAAAGGGCCTAATGAAAGAAGTGGTAGATTAAGAAATCTAGTATAGGAGTAAATGGACTATGTGTTTAAACTAATATTATCCACATTCAAGTTATAATTAACAAAACAAATACGGGTTTAAATACTTAAATAAAATTGTTGACTGAAATTCTAATGAAAGACTAGAAGTCAATAAGAATCGGCCATGCATTCAAATTTCCAGGACTACAGATTACTCAACTTACCACTTTTTCTATTAAGTGCTTCCTGTCATTCATCCTTTTAGTTATTAATTTACTTATATAAGCTTCGTAGTTTCTAATTTTATATATAAATACGAATGATTTTACATTTTATCTCATATGGGGAAGTTCATTGGATTTTGAACCCTTTTATAAGCTGTTCCTTTCTCGCTCTAAGAGGTATCTTTTCAGCATAAAATTTTCACTATAAATACATTTGACATAATATACTGGTATAACCCAATATTTATGTTTGGTGACGAATTTAGTATGATAAATAGCGTTAATTGTGAAAATGATGATTATATACCTTTTTCTATAGTTCTCGAATGGAGGGTTTATGAAGATATAATAAAGACTTATCCCAAATAAAGGAAAAAAATTAGTAGAAGATTTGGGACGATTAATAAATTGAAAGCCCCTTAATCGTGAGTACCGGCCTTCTAGAACAAGATATCACTTTCTTTCTTCTTCTTCTTCTTCTTTTTTTTTTTTAAAAAAAAAAAAAATGATGAATTTATAATAGTATCAAATAAAAGCAAGTTATTGTTGTAGAAAGCAGGAATACTAAGGGGAGGAAAAGAGAAAAATGAAAAATAAAATAAAATAAAAAGCAGCATTCGTGAGTTGGTACAAAGTCAAATCAAATTTTGTCTTCTTATGTTAAACAGTTTTTGACCTTTGATGCAAAATTGAATTGATGACGCTTAAAAGTTATTTTCTGCAAGATGTATACAGTATACTTAGCACAAGGTCAAGGCCGAGCAAGTCTTATGAGTACAAGATTTTCGAATTTGAGCTTATAATATATATATATATATATATAAGTATTTAATTTGTTATCTTGTTTGATAATTTAAATATTGCCGTAGCTAATTTATGAATTATGGATTTTTACTTGAGGAAACAATTGGTTTGTGAGGAATTAAGTGAGAGCACTATTTTTACTATATGCTTTAAATTTTAAACTCAAAATCAAGGGATTTTCTTTTTAGAGTGGATATGGCCTACTAACCTCCTACATATATATTTATATACAATGATCATATCTTTACACAAAAATTAAATTTTATTAAAATTGTAAATTAATAAGAAAAACTTCAATATCTTCGAAAAGTAAAGTGTCCCTTTTTATCACTATAAATGTATTACTTTTTTAAAGACCATTCTTGCCCTTTATCAAATGCTTTATATATTAATCATTAGGGGATTTCCAAGTGTATAATTTTGTAATAAAAGTCATAAAATTAGCTAGAACCAACTAGAACAATGTACTTTATTTGTAGTCTTATAATATGACATAAAGAAACTAAGTGCCATTAATCTTACCATTGTTTGATTATAATACATTTTTTAAACAAAAGTAATCATGCTAACCAAAGTGGTAATACATAATAATTAGGACATAATTATAGTGGTACAGCTATGTACAAGAAAAAAGGGTATAT
The DNA here is from genome assembly GCA_014898755.1 of Handroanthus guayacan. Taxonomy (NCBI): domain Eukaryota; kingdom Viridiplantae; phylum Streptophyta; class Magnoliopsida; order Lamiales; family Bignoniaceae; genus Handroanthus; species Handroanthus guayacan. Next base: position 987,828 of record JACFYI010003072.1, on the reverse strand, counting down.
ATAAGAGATACGTATCATGTCATGCATGAATGCTTCAAACCCTTCAAACATTAATCATATACTAATTAGCTACGAACAATTCAAACTTTTCATTCTAAATTAATTTTTGATGGTATTCATGAGCTTGTATTAACTACAAAGTGTTTTGTCCTAAAAAGATTATACTTAGCTATGAACGATTCAAACTTTTCATTCTAAATTAATTTTTGATGGTATTCATAAGCTTGTATTAATTGCGAAGTGCTTTGTCCTAAAAAGATGAATTTTGCATGAAAAAATTGACAATATAATTTACAATCTGTTTAATCAATACTTTCGAGCCCTTTTAACATGATATATATCATTAGTGCTTTATTCTTGTACATAATATATTCTAATTGTTATTTCAAAATATTCCTTTACGTACTTAGTAATGCAGATAAAAACAAAAACTTATTAAAATTCGCAATATCTCTTAATCGATGATGATTATAAAATATACAGATAAACCATGTGAAAACGAAGAAGATAAAGACACAAATCTTTTTATCCTAATTAATCCTTATCTGATCATGTGACATTTTTGCTTCATTCTTTAATTTGCTGCTCATAATGAATCATGATGTCCATAATCATCCAAAAACATGCATGTCCCAACCATACATGAAATTTTTATCCCAACCCCTTATCTCAACAGTTTTTGAAGTCGGCATTTCCATCAGATTCCGGGTTCTTTTTTTATCTTCATTTGTGTTTGAATTGGATAATGATCAAGAACAAGTTCCAAAACTTTATTCCCTATTTAATTCTACCTTTTAAAGGGAAAAAAGAAAAAAGAAAAAAAAAAGGAAAGGAAATCTATGTAATAACACAATTTTGTTGTTAGATCCTTATTTCTTTTTTTTTTAAAAAAAAAATTAAGTGTCTAGTCAGAAATAATCAGTAATTTAATTATTAACTTATGTTGATATGTTTTCATATAATTTTTCTAAAAACTTTTTATCATTGTCTATTGAAACCTCATAACTAAAACTCAAGTACTGTCACTTTCTAGTCATATACATGGATTAATTAAATTCTGATTATTAGATCGTGCATACATGTCAAGTGCACACTTATTGATAGTTATAAAAATAACCGGCTCGGTGTCAAATCAGATTGATTAATACGCGTAACTCGATGAAGCTTCTTAAACTCGATATCGATTTCCTTTTTGACTCTTGAGAATACTTCAACTCTAGGTTTCCAACGCAAAAATTACACAACTTCAACACGCTCACAGTCCTCCCACCTAGAAAAGGGTAGGATAGAGATAAGAGTAAGATATATAATAAAATGACCCTTTTGGATATCCCTCTTTTGTATTTTTTTAAAGCCCTTTTCCAACTGAAACAGTTGATGATGTGAACCAAATGGGGCCTTCCTACAAGGTTCCAGGTCGGCATTATGGCCTTCCACGACGCTGCCATCAAAATCAAACACTTAAACTAATATTTTTTCTGACTGAGCTGGAAAGTTAAGTAATCCTAATATCGATTAATCCCACCTTTAATCAAAGCTTAATGGAGATCAAGTTATAATGATAAAGATTATGATGTGATGTGATTTTTGTGTTAAAATGTTTCTGGCGTATCGTAATTATGATTAAGTCGGTAAAATAAGAAATAACTGCTGGATATACGGCTTATCTTAAGTTGGATACGACGTTGCTTTTAGAAAAGCAGTGACTTGATTAATATGGAGAATCAACTTATCAAGGATGAATTATTTGGCTAGGTTTATATGCTGTTTGTTGGAAACGGCATGTCATGGGCATCTGTAGTTGTCGGCGTAATTGATCCACGTAATATTGACAAAAATATCCTTAATTAATAAGGTGGGTGCATATGAGTTGGATTAGACATCCATATGCTTTTTATTACAATCTTAATTTTTTTCCCATTGAATTGAATTTTGAGATTAAGTTAGGTGTCTCCCGTAATATGTCACAACAAATACTCTATAAATTGTTCAAAAAATGATTACAATTTGCAGATATTTAATTATAATCACTACGGGTAATATTTTCCTCTCCAACTCTTGCAATAATTTCATCTTTTTTCAATCCTTAAATTAATTTGGAGGTTGAAGGATAGAGCTCCCATCAACCGATTCTGTTTAATTCAAGATTATATAATTTGAACCGATATTGAGAAGCCACTCGAATCAATATTAGAAAAAATTCGTATCTCAAATCAATCCTGGAAGGAAATGTTCCCCTACCTTGGAAGACTTATACTATTGCAATGTGCAATCTAATCAGCATCAAGACGAACACTTGCCTTTGACAATCTTTCGTTGGTCCTGACTCAAAGCTTTGGTTGATACATAGAATAAAAATCAAACTTGCCGACAGCTTTTTCACTCACAAATTGTGACCAATAGTCAATGCTAGCCTAACCTAATCTATTGAAAAGAAACAAATAAATAATAATGCATATGTTTATAATTATATATAAGTAATAATATCCAGTTAATTAGTCGGGTTCGGCCAAAATCGAATTTGGACTATATATGAAAATTGGAATAGAAATGTGGATGTCATTAAAGATGTTTATCAAGAAAAATACAAAAAGTTTTCAAAAAGTTGATTTAGATTCTTATGCAATGCTAACTCCGCGTGCAAGAAAGATCAAGAACCAAATTCTCCACACAAACAAACACGCACACACGGACGCACACATATTTTACATCGAGAAATTATCATGATTGGGCATTGTAAATAGTCTTTCCAATGACTATATTATAGATGTAACAGCACATTTGGTGTAGTGTGGGATAGCTTATCTTGGAATGGTGAAGATATCATGTTAATATCATATATACAAATCTAATTTTGATATTTGCAACTATTTCTAAAAAACACTTTTCAATATTTAACTTTAATTAAGTTGCTTTGTACTATTTGAAAATATTGCTTTTGTTCCACCTAAATCTCTAATTTTTTTTTTTAAAAAAAAAAAACACTAAAAGCAACCTTTACCCAACTTCTACAAACCTTCAAACACTCGTAATTTTTCTTATAACTTTTTCTAGAACTTTGTTAACACTTTTCGCTTCTGCAAAAAGCATAAACTCTTATAACCACCTTCAACAAATAATTGAATGGACATTCTTGAAGTATTCTTGAAGGAGCCATACAAGGATACCATAAGGTATTATCATATCTAATGTTATCTTACAACGGTAAGTAATTACTTCTCACTGTCTTCATGTTCAGAGGGGCAAAATAGGTAGAAAATTTTACAAATTAGATTAATCCTTGCACTTAGGCCTCATTTACTTTGCTTGATTAGGTTGGATTGACTAATTTATATAGGC
>JACFYI010003072.1:962667-984389 GCA_014898755.1 Handroanthus guayacan | reverse complement strand
TCATTCATTTTATCTATCACTCACTTATCCCATCAATCAAAGTAAATAAGCCCTTAGGGTATTGAGAACTCGTTTAAAATAAATTTGATATTTTGCTTGTGGGGAAAAACCGTTGGCCCAAACAACCCAAATACTCGGCTTGAGATAGAAACTAAGCCTCAGTTCTTGGGCCCATCTTTACTAGTGGGCCCCCTTGAAGAATTGATCCAGGCCCATGAAATTGTACACCCTAGCGACTGTAAAATGGTGGTAGTGGGCCTGTGAAATCTTAACTGCAATAAATTTCTGCACTTACGAGAATATGTTGGGAGAGAAACTAAATGATTTTGAAGAATAAATAACTGAAATATACTCATATGTTGCTCCAAAAATATATGGTCTTAAATTCGAATTTGGACAAAAACAATATAAACAATTAAGCATGATCATATATTAATAAAAAGTAATAATGATAACAAAATCCAAACAAGTGGAATAATGATAAGGAAGCAAAGAAACTCACAATTATTACCAATTCATGCAAGGACATTTTGCCAACACTAATTCCTATTCTAGGTGTACTCATTCTTGCCTTTCCTACTTTACAAGTACAATATGTAAAGATGTTTAGACACATGTTAGACAATGCATAACAATCCTAATTTGGTGTTGAAATGACTTGTGTCTTATTTGTTGGATGTTTTGCACCACCCACCAACTTATAGGAAGTTGATAATTTTAAAGTTGTGGTAGTGTATGATGCCAAATTGACAATTCTTTGCACATCACATGCAAGGCATTACAAACTATATTCCAACTTTTAGTTTTTTGTGATATCAATGTGTGGTAGTGTGATCATCGATGTAGTTTTGCATCCAAAAAGAGTAACTTGATAATGAATGAGAAATGAATATGTTCAATTAAATCGTTAAAGGTGTTGAGTATATTTTTTATTGCAATATTTTGCTGGTCATTCAATTTTTAGCTATTCTCCAACAATTATCATCAAGGGACTATAACCCAGTAATGTCCGAACATTTTTAACAATGTGTTGATATTGCACGTTAAAAATTCATTATTTGATCATCCTCTCGGTCAGAATTTGAATTGAAACTTAGTACTTTTGTCCTTGTATTTGCAGAGAACACATCACGAATGTTGTGAAAATTGAAATATGGAATCAATTCTCTTTCCTTGCGAAATATTGATTGCAAAAATGGGGTTCTTGGCTGATGTAGGAGTGTGCAAAAGGAGGGGTAATCCACATCATCAAAGCCTGTAAAGCGAGGATGATCAAGTTGGTTATTAAACTTTTATGCCTTCACCTCTAAAGAATTACTTTATGCTGCAACATTTTGTACACCAATTCACACCTCTTTTTCTTCAAATTGAAGGCCCTTAAAAAAAGAAAAAGAAAAAAGAAAAAAAAAACTCTACTATCTAGACCACAGAAAGAATTTGTTTTTAAACATTATTTATAGAATCTTGTAGGGGTATAAAGAAGGTAAAAGATTTCCAAATGCTCATCTTTGAAGGATTCTTGATGGCCCATTAAGGGCTTTAAGAGATTCACTTTCATATACACAAATTTTTGGCAGTGTGAGAACTTTTGATCTCTTTGCATGCGGATGAAGAAAGAATGAGAATAATGCAATTCCTTATCTTTAGCTTTCAAGTGATAAGGTGCCTTTTATTTACTGTGATAATAGGATGAGGCTCAATAAAGAACAAAGGTTTTGCTGTTCAATTTCCCATGTTAATCATCTTTAATTAAATGAAATGTCCCACTGGCCCAATGAGGGAAAGTGACCAAAAAAACTGAAAAAAAAAAAAGAAGCAAAAATAGTGAAAAAAGAATCATTTTCCCTCGCAAAAATCCTCGAATAATCATTTATCATCATCTTGAAGAAAGAATGCCTTCAAAATTGTGAAAAATGGTGGCTCTTAAGAAAAACTATGAGCCACTCCTCTGCCTGGGAGAAGCTAAATGAGGGGGTTTTTTAACTGTTTCTTTTTCTTTTTTTTTCCTTAATAAAAAATGGAAAAATAGTCCTTTTCCATGTATTGCATGGACTTTTCGTTGTAGTTAATGAATCTCCACGTGCCCCTTGGCAATGATAAATGGCTTAGCAAATTGTTTATCATGACACATGTTTCGCTTTTCTTTTTTTTTTTTTTTTTAATGATTTCTTTTTTATAAAATTCAAATTGGGGTTTAATCTTGCTTGCATATTTCAATTATCATATTGATTAGTCTTTATTTCTTTATCTAATACTAATATTCATTTTTTCTTTTTTGTTTTACTCTCTGAAATACACTTGACTAATTTGAGCGTTAGTTGAGTTCAAATTTGTCTGCTTAACGGTTTGTTAGTGTTCATAAGTGAGAATCTACTTGTTCTTTAGACTACTCAAAAGATTTCGAATCAATTCTCATAATCAATAGTCAAATGTCCCACAAACGTAGAAATATTCTATTAGATATACACTTGAGTATAAATCATAACATACATTTGTGGATCAGAATTCAAATTAATGATACTCTAGCAAAGGAAATGATCATTATAATCCGAAAAAGGATGATCACCCCCACAGATCATACTTTAGGCATGAAAGAGAACTAAAAATTCAGAAGCAAAAATACCACAATTACAAATTAGATACAAAAAAGCACACCATAATATTATACAACTATAACAAAATTACAAGGATTTCCAATACACTATTCCAACGACCGACTCAAGCCAATCTCCCATGGTCATGCATGGAAAAAAACCACCAGCAGACCAAGATTCAGACATCTGATATAGATAATACAGATACAAACTTTTACACACCCTCCATGGACATCTGCATATGTCAAAAAATCCATTGCAGAGGCCACACTAACTCCATACCAAACTAGGAACTAGTTTTATAAGCATTAAGTATCACATATCATAGAGCTGCCCAATCTATCTCTACTGAAGGGAATTTTTGCAACGTGAAATTCTCTGATTCATCAAACAAAGGCTCTGAGAAATCGAGGAAACTGATACCGGATTCAGGCGAAGATGATACCTCATCAGATGGTGAAGGAGATGATATTGAGGCCTCCATCTTCACAGTTTCATGACCCTTTAATCCTAAATTCAATAACTCATTCGGTGATTCGCTTTCCAGCTTGGGAGAAACACCACCTCCGGTCGAAATTTCAGATTTTGGATTCCCTGGATTCCCCTGTTTCTGGGAATTGGCCAAGCTTTGACAAATGGCTTGAAGCTTGGCATCAACAGAGGAATGAAGAGGCTTAAAGTCGCTGGATTCTTGGCACAACTTATGCTTAAGGTGAGGGAAATTAAGCCTTGCAAACTCTCCTCTCAGCTTGTAAGCAGCTTTATCATAAGCTAAAGCTGCCTCCTCAGCTGTTTCAAAGGTCCCAAGCCAAAGCCTGGTTCTGTTCTTGGGAAGTCTGATTTCAGCAACCCATTTGCCCCAGTGCCTTTGTCTTACTCCCCTGTAAAGTTTTGTGGGCTTCTGTTGCTTCATTGGGACAGGTTTAGGGCCAAGAAAGCTTGAGGATCTGTAAGATTGTTGCAATTCTTGTTGCTGAAATTGAATTTGAGCTTGGATTTGCAGGATCTGCGATGGGCTGAGTTGTTTAAGTTCAATTGTAACGTTTTGATCATCAAAACTCGAATAACCTGGAGAAAACGCATGGCTTCTTGATGGGATTGAGCTAAAATCAGTGTACATATTGGGTTCTGAAGAAAAAGATGAAGAAGAAGAAGAAGAAGGAGATAGAGAAAAGGGATTTGGAGAAGAAGAAGCACTTTTCATAAAAGGTTGAAGTGCTTGCATAAGCTCTTCTCTGAAGGGATCTGATGAACTGTATATATCTATAGCCGCTGCCATTGTTTACTACCAAGAAAAGCTGAGAATTCAGAGAAGCTAAAAGCCAACCCGTTTCTTGTACCAAAACTAAAGAACAGGGTAAAATCAAAACGAAACAAGATTAAAGTTCCAAAATTTCTACAGAAACAAAGGATTCAAAGAGGTTTTAAAATAATCAAACCTTTTCTTTACCTTTGATGACACGAAATATGTATGTAAAAGAACCAAGACCAAACCTGAGGGACAGCAAAACAAGCCCTCCGATCAAAGAAAAACCAAAACTTTACACTAACACAGTGATCTCTATTCTGAATCACCTGGCTTTCAAAACGAACCTCTGTAAATCAAGAAAATTAAACCCGGAAAAATTTGATTAAAATTTTGAAAGACGGATGATGACAGAAATGGATTCAAGAAGCGGGGTGTAACAGAAAAGCGGGGAGAAAATGAGAAGAAAATGTTTATTTTTAACGCTCTTTTTGTTCTGCTGGTAGGCTTACTGGTTTCTTTTTCGCTCTTGGGAAGAATGGTGGTGCCGATGTGTGCTTTATAAAGGCCTAGGCCTTGGCTCTCTCTCTCCTGATTAAGTTGTTAATCTTGGATTTTCTCTCACAAAAACCATATTTAATGACTTCGCTTGATAGTTATCTCTATAACTAATCCTATGTTTGTTCACCCAATCAGAATCTGACAGGTCATAGTTGACCTAGCTGATACAGGCGGGCGGGAACCTTATGTTTTTGGGACCATGATTCATTACATAAACTCGAGGAATCTAGCTCGTTCGTTATGAATCAAAACATCCTCATCCTTTTGTGGGTCCACTTCTTGAGGAGCAGGATAATAAGATTGTAATAAAATGGTAAGATTAGAAAATTTTCAGACAAGATATTACAACATTAAATCAATATTTGATTTATGATCTAGTCTTAATGAATTAACGGCATGATTGGTATGTGGGAATTAGATAGGAATGGAATGAACATTCCCAGATCAATTCCAAAACACTTGATTGGTATGACTTAGGGAATGGAATCCTGATTTCTCTAGGAATGCTCATTCCCAATAATATGGGATTAGCCATTCCTTCCCCACCCCATGGTATTAGCTATTCCCAATAGATTAGGAATAACTTATAATTTTTAAATTACAATATTACTCTTCATAAAATCAAACAATCATAAATTTTTTACACGGCTCTAAATTCTATTTGATTTAAAAATATATAATTTAAAAAAAATTATTTATTTAGAAATATTATTTATCTAAAAATATTTATTTTATTTAAAAATATTTATTTATTTTAAAAAGTTTGTTTATTTATTTAAAAATTATTTACTTTTTAAAAAATATTATTTATTTAAAAAATATTTTTTATAAAGAAAACATTCATTAATTTAAAAATATTATTTATTGAAGAAGTATTTATTTATTTCAAAAATATTTATTAATCCATAAATATATTATTCATGAATTAATAATTTTATTTAGAAAAATCCACTATAAAAGGGTAATTTGGTCATTTAAAATATTTTCATTCGATTAGCATCAATAAGTTTTCATTCATTTATTCTCTATTCCTTGTGCGTACCAATCGTAGGAAAAGTAATAACTATATTATTCCTTTCTCATGTTCATTCCATTTTTAGAGTCATTTCATTCCTACGTAATTCCATTTCAGTATACCAATCATGCCCTAAAAGAATTTTTGAACTACTATACATTAGAAAAGCCACATAAATCGACGAAATTCAAATTCATAAACCCCAAAATTATGAAAGCTCTATCATATTGCTACCTCATCGACATTAAATTTGATTATTTGAATATAATGTATTTTGAAATTTTCATAACCTCATTGGAATTCATTCTCTTTGATATTTTAAAAGGTCAAGCCAAACTTAAATATATTATGAGAGACGTAACAAAGGGGGGAAGTAATCATACTTCCTAATGACTTTGAGTAACTATTAATTACCAACGTAATGACAAAGACAATCCATCGTAAATTGCGGCGCCAATGAGTTTTTCCTGCCTATCAAAATATCAAATATACTCTTATTTTGTTGAGTATTTTTCTTTTTCTAGCACGCCCAAAAATATTTTCTTTTAAAATAACTTTGATTCCACATAATAATATGGCAATTTTTTTTTATCAGTATATTTAAAAATAATTTTATTTGTATGTTAAAAGGCTAAATTTTTCAATGCACATTTAAAATTTATGACCAATCAAACTAAAGGCGTAATATTAGGAGAAGATAACAAAATAGCAACCAATTACATGACTAATATTATATAATTTTAAATTATACTGATTTAATTTGTGAAGGGGAATTTGGATAACTGATGGAAACTCGTATCATAAGTTTAACCAATCTCGTATAACTTGAGTTGTATAACCATAGTAGTTTGTTGGCAACCAAACTCGTGTTTCAATTTCATCATTTCTTTTTTCTGTTATTTTTTAAGGGCATTCATTTTCTCTGCAAGTATGAATCTGAGTTGCTTCACATTATTTGTTTATGAATTGAAAATGGTTTTGTGAAATTAAGGACCTTGAACTATTTTATACAATGTTCACTTTCTTTCACCCGTAGAACTATTATGTCAGAATAAAATATTCCATTAAAACTGACGAGTAATATTTCAGAGTAATTAAACTTTTAGACTTTGATATTCATGAATGAATACGATTATTATATGTACATAACTTTTAGTAAAAAATGTTAAGGAAGTTATTTCGTGCATTTTACTATGTTGATTCACACCAACGACTCGTTAATTTTCAAATTATATAATTGTGAACCGTTACTTTTATGTATTTATTAAAATAAAATATTATGAAATTTAAAACAAAAACACATTGATAATTCAGTATTATGGGGCACTCACTCTCAGTTTAAAAATTACTATGTGGCAAGTTTCGATTTTTTTTAGAAAAAAGATTGCATTCATTCCATACATTAATATATTCAAACATCAAACACATAAACTAATAAGACAAATTCTTTAAAATACCATGTTAATACATTAATATATTCAAATATCAAAAAATGAATTAACACAAAAAAAAAAATCAAATTATTATCCGAAAGATAAAAACTCACGGGTTGCAAGTGAGAATTGAACTTATAACTATAAAGAATATAAAGAAAATAAAGAAAATTAGTTTTAGTTTGGGGATTTTCATGGATGCAAGTGGGAGTATTACGAAAAAATAAGAAAAGAAGTAAATATGAAATAGAAATCGGATTAAGACTGGGGAAGGCTGAAAAAAGTAAAAAGGGTCCCACCTTGAGCCAGTCCACGTGGAGATCACTTAGATGCCACGCAAAGTGGGCCACGCCGCCGCTATTTCAATTGGAATTACATGCTAAATGGAAAAAGCCATCGCCGTGATTTTCCTTTTGTTTCTTGTGATAATTGAGGAACACGCTTTTGTCAAATTAGCGATTTGTCGTTGTTGTTTGGGTTAACTGAAATTTTTAGGTACATCGAGTATAATATTTTGTTAAAATAAAATTAATTAATTAATTTCTCAACCATTGAGGGCATCTAAACTGCAACACAAAAGCACGGCATCGGGAAACAATAAATTTAAATAATAATAATAAAATAAAATAAGAGAAAAGGTTGAGGAGGGCCATGTGCTGATATTTTGAAATAAGAGAATATGATTTATGAGCACCATGTGAATTATCCATGTGACTCACCCATAATTTTGTCGCATTTATTCACCTGCATTTTTATAATTAATTACTAATTGAAATTTATGAGATATTAATGTGAAAATATTCTGTGTATATATATTATGTATATATATTTGATTTCGTTTGGCCTATATTCAACTTACTCAGATGTCGTCATAATGTATTATTTAGTGTAAAAAGTTGGATAAAAAAATAAAAAGGTAAAGTGGATTTCACTTTTCTTTTGTTGATGCGACTGATATACGCGTTATTATTACCTTAAAATTGTTAATAAGAAATAATTCAATTAAATAATTAGAGTTCAACAAATTAGATTGGTCGATTTGAAATTAAGAATTATAATGGTAAAAGAAAAGGAGAATGATTAAACCCATATGGCCATAAGCAAATGCGCGTTACATCTATAGAATTTGGATAAAACCAAATATAATATTCCAATAAGATAATACAAAAGAATAGTTTCTTAAAACTTAATTTTCATTATCTTTCCCTTTTTTATGTACGTGGAATGGAGGCTCCACAAAGAAAGTGTTTAAACATGGCTTTTTATAGTTATGTCTATCCTACATTTTATTTAATTTGTCTCTATCATGAGGTGGCTTGGTGGTCATGAATTTAATGAATACAACTAAGCCGTTGGCTTTAACCAAAAGTTATGGATTTGAAAAAGAAATTTTAAATTAATTATCTCAATATGTTTAAGCTTTGTCGGAGTAATTATTATTGAGTATAAGAACGATTAGTTCTTTTCTGATCCTTCTTGTCCAGCTTAATAACAAACAATTAATTAATAACAAACAATTAATCTATTTCACTTGTTAATTAAATCTTATGATCAGCCGTGACCAGTGAAGTGCCAAAGATGACTTGGGCAAAATATATATTATGATGAGTAGAACAAAAACTTAGAATTATACGATAGGAAAAAATAGCTGACATAACATAAATTATGCACACAAGTTAAGAATTTCATTATTATGAATTTAAAATTATTTAACTCTTAAATACTTTAGTTCAAGCACAAGCTTGACTTATAAAAGGTAATGTGGCTCATAGCTTCGAAAACGTCATCAACTCAAAAGTTTTTGTGACTCAAACCACACTCAAATTTCAAATATTTGACTATACAACTTATATTGGGAATGAAGTAGTTTAATTGGTTGATCTACAGATGTTCTATTGCTGAAAATTTGTGAACCACTCATTTAAGTTGACTTTCACAATGTCAACCTTTAATATGGTAACTAGTGTAGCGTATACCACTTCTCCACAAAGTGGGGCAGTTCATTCCTTTTGAGTGCTACATCACACCCCACATAAATCCTCACCAAAATTTAAAACATAAGCACATAGATAATTTGAGCATATCGCGGAGGGGCAGATAAGTACATAATAATATAGCTGGCTCACAGACATCTATCTCTATCAATGTCATCTCCTCCAAGTCAACAATAAACTATATGCATATAGTGGAGCTTCTACTATGGCCTTAAAAGTCAACCTCCACACAAATAATGCACTTGATAGTACTCATATTTTATGCTAGCATGATAAGTTTATATGTAGTGGAATTGACCTTCCATGAATATGATAATAATAAAAATCCCATCCTTCTGTTTTCAGAGTCAGCTCCCTCATCCTCATCTAATTATACCAACCAGCAAAATCTTGAGAACTAAAGCAAAATTCAACTAGATTACAAATCTCTAGACTCTTGGCCTCGAAACAAATAAACAGCAAGTTTTCGATACATTAATAATAATAATAAGAAGAAGAAGAAGAAGAAGAAATATTGTATTGTAGATATTTTACATACCTAAAATACCACAACCAAAGAAATTTCGAGGCTAGGGAACTAATGAGTAACATGAAACTAAAATTATTCATCTTACAGGTAATAAAAGCCTTCATAACAGCATAACACCAACAGCCTTAATGCTTTTCTGACTGCTTAGCATTAATCAGCTCCAAGTCTGTTTTGCATTTTTCTCTTAGTTGGTTTAGTGGTATTAGACTAGCTTCCTGCAATAGGCAATGAATAATTCATTAAGATTCTTTTTTTTCACCAATACGTAACAGCCTCACAAGACTGATCAGAGAATGCATATGAACTCAAATAGCACGAACAACATGAGATGGAACTCTTAAATTCAAGTCCTGAGGAGACCAGTTTTGAGTGCACCAGGATTCAGTAGAGCAAGAATATATGATCATGGGCAACAGCTCCTCGTATATCATGACTATTCGGAAAGGGATATAAAATTTTCTAAAGAAGTCTTGGTGACATGATTTATGCACAATTATTGTATCTTTATAGCCAAATAATTAATCATAAAAACTGGAAAACATTATTCACTATCCCCTTAAATGAAGCATCGTTGCAGTTCTATAAAATGCAGCATGTTTTAGAACGTACAAATCCTATTTAACTTCATGAAATAGCTTTAATCACAGATGAGAATGAGATAAGTAAATGAAATAAGGGAACTTACAAGTCGATTACCCTCTTCTTCCCATATCTCTGCCATTCGCTGAAAGAGGGTTTTCCACTGATATATCAGATGAGATTCCAACTTAGAAACTCTTGTGAAGCTTTGAGCTCCTTGTTTTTCAGTACCCTTGACCCTGCAACTTCTTTCAGCCAATATTCTTGCTTCTTTCTGGCTCTTTTTTATTGCTAAAACAGTTCAAAAATCGATCGGTTAAAATGAATGAATAAATTAAAATGACGGACAATTTGACATCCATTTTTGTGTGCCAATACACCTGCTTCTTGCTAGTCCTTTTCATTGCTTACAAAGTATGAAATAGTAGTTAAGTGAAAAGAATTGGCGCCAATCATTGTTAACTAGTAATTAATCACTTAAAATTATAATCAGCCTACCTGATACTCGAGCCTTGATATCCTGTTGATGGAGGTCCAACCATATATATGCAGCTGATTGTCAAAATAAAATGCACAGCATTATCATAATAATTCGATTCAAAATTATTGAAGGCTAAAGCCTAAATCCACAACAACAACAATCAAAAAGCAAGCAAATGATTTCGTATACCTTTTGTGCAAAAAGAACATGAACAAGTTTTTATTGATTCAATTCCCCCACTCATATACGCACATTCATCCTCATTCGTTTTGGTGAATCTATCTATTCCAAATACTCTAGATTCCTGTGACTCAGGTAGAATCATACAGTCAATAGATCCAGACTGACTCAAGACAAAATTATCAGCATCATGATCATCCATGTCATTATGGTGGTAATTGATATCACTTTGAGTGCCTTCTGGACTTATGTTCAGTTGACCAGCATCAGAATGTTCGCCATCACGAAGACAATCACCATTAGTTTCACTCACTGTCCTTGAAGTATCAGCACACAATCTGTCATCTAACTTGTCATTAGCTTCAACATTAACAGACTGTATGGCATCACCCTTGCCTAGATCCAACAAATTAGGATCATTTAACTGGTCATTATCGACAACATCCAACTCATTAACACTATGGGAAAGAACATCCTCCCCCATAAGTTTCAAAATCTGGATGTCCTTATTTCCCCCCGGAACTTTTGAGTCGCCTATTATAACATTATGCCCGTTTAAACCGCAACCATCATCACAATCGGCTTCAACATCAATTGAGCTCTTGCAAGCTGCTGAACCACTCCCAAGTGGTACGTTGGGTTCCCTATTTTCACTGGGTATTCTTGAGATACCAGATATAACATTCCCTTTCAAAGAATTAATCTCAGTGCATGGACGATGTGAAACACAGAAGCGCTTGGTTACATCTTTATCATTGAAATCGGAGCTCTGAATATTATTTTTCTCTCTCCCAGAAAATCCCCTTTTCCCAATCCGGTTCGTAAGATCACCTAGAACAGGCCTCGATTTACTAAGCCCATCAGAAATATTCCCTTCAGCCATTACCAAAATTCACAACCTAAGCTTATTACCAACACTTTCACTATTTAACACTTAATCCAAGAAACCCACATCAAATATATCCGAGCATCAACAAGTTCTCAGCATCCTGATTCGAAAACACAGACGAAGATCCAATCAATTATAGAAGGTAAATAAAAATGATATTCATTCATACAGGAAAATTTTGCCATTTGAAAAAACACCTAACCGCGCAAGATCTACATCAACAGAAGTGTAAATTGAAATAGAATCCCAAACTGCAAGTAAAGAACGGCGTGTTACTCACCTTGCGAAGGATAGAAGATTGTTGAATTATCTCCACGAGGAGTTTCTGGTGTTTCTGTTGCAGAGTTATGGAAGGAGCGTTTGTGAGAAGGTGAAAAGAGGGCAGTGGCGGCATTAGCCCGCCTTACCCTTTTGAATTGTGAAAATTTAGGCGCGCCTGGGCCAAAATTGTTCCACAGCATAAAATCAAATTCACGGTGAAAATGTTTAATCATAAAAATAAAAAATTCACGGTGAACATGTGATGCAACTGATCAATATGTGATATCAAAAATTAATTTTAAAGCATAATTAACTTTTAATTTAATTAATTTTTCCAAGTTAAACAATTTCTAATTTTTACTGGAGCCAATGGTAATAGTTTACTTGCTAGGATAAAATTACAAGTGAGAGAATCTGGGCTTGAACTTTTAATTATGTGTAAACTCCCTCCAAATTGGAAATTTGCAACTTTTATCCTCAATTCTTTAGAAATTTACTGACATACCCTTTAAGAGAATCTAAATTACAAATACCATCCTTTACTAGTCACGGTTCCATCCAAAAACCAAACTCAAAAGATTATACAATAATTATATGAGAAAACTATTCTAAGTTTATATGAGAAAACTATTCTAAGTTACAAATTACATATCTTGATGGAACCAATGTTCACACTAATTGATTCAAGTGTCTAATATATTTGCAAATAAACATGAAGATCCGAATATAACGTAACAAAAGAGGACTGAAATCACCACTACTTTGTCCTTCCTGTTTCTTCATTTGAAAAAAAAAAACACACACACACACATGCAAGGCCTACATAAGGTGGGTATAATAGAAAGTCCACAGATTTTGCATCAATTTCTCCAACAAAACCCCAACGACAAGGATGTATTTCTAATTAAATTCTCCAAATAGGTATGTTAGTTATTTTAACTAAATAAGGGGTAAAATTAATAATTTCACAACCTTCAAGGGGTGTAGATATAAATATGTAATTAACCCCGGATATCCATTAAGGGCCTCTGATTTAAACCAAGGCATCTTTTGCATGATTCCCCACCAAAACAAACCACACGAGAGAAGATTCTTCATAAGATCCCCACCCCAACACACACACAGGGAAAAAATACAAAAGGGGAAAAAACCCACAACGCAACACAACACCACCCAACCAACCCACAAAAAGATTGAATCAATCCTCACCAATCAACCAATCACCACCACTTCCGAGTATCATTTCAGATAATTAGTTCCCAAGAAGGGCTCGCAGAAAATCCAGAATTTACAAATATCTACTTCAATACAAAACAAGAAACACAACTTCAAACCATTTCAAATGCTAAAGGATCTTGGTGGTGCTTTATAGTTCTCATACGCATGTCGCGCAGAATCACACTTCTGCCTAATATCTTCACACATTTTCACAGACGCCTCGGAGAATTTAGTCAGCCGATCAAGAACCTTCGTCAAACTCGCCTGTGTGCAGCTTATATTCAAAGGTCTATCCTCATTCTTCCCCTCATCTTTTGTATCTTCTTCATTAGTCTGCAAATCTGCTTTTCGCAATTCTTCTGCTTGGTTTCTAACAGAATGCCGCAAATCAGACAGAAAAGCTTTGATTGCGTCACTAACTTCTTGTGATGGTAAAGATTTGATCCCGGCTGACCAGTCCCGAAGGAGGACGAATATAGGTGGGGCCAGACAACGGCGAGGGGAGAATGCTCGTCTGCTTTTGTGTCGTTCCCGTGGTTGCAAGATGCAGTTTTGCAGCCAGAAGTTGAGAGCTTCGATGTAAGAGGAGTAGCTATTAATCCAATCGGTGAAACTCAGGCCGAAATACTCCACCTCGTCCAGGAGTTGGTTTGTGATCTGCCTTTGTGTTTCTCCGGGAGGTGCTACCATGGAGCTTTTTGCATGATATGCTAATGAGATGGTGATGTACTGGGAATGGTGGCATTCGAGCATCGCTTTCCACATCCTTGTCAGTCTGCACACAATTCAATGTTCAAGAATGAGTCCATTAAGAGGGAGATTTGCAATTCTTCTACCACCAAAAGTTTCCAGGAGCGTGCTAGGTAAAGTAACTTCTGTTGTTGCTTTGTTAGAGAGAATTTAACTAAAATCTACTTGTATCTCCGTGACGTGCTTAAGATTCCACTTCTGAGCCTCTCCATCAAGAATTTGCAGTATCACTTCAAACCCCAAAATACACCAAAAGAGTTAGATAAAGCGTAGGAATATTATTCTTGGGGCCAAATAGTAATTTAAAATTTTAAACAATGAAGATTGTGGAAAATCACTTATTTTTGCAAACATCCACTACAAGCTATTTACCAATATTTGGCTTCTAGTTGCAAACACAGTCAATTTTTACTAGTTAGAATTTACTGCTAACTTGTCAAATTAATTCATTACAAAATAAAAGCAACGCCAAGCACCCTCAAGCTGTAATGAGAAAGGGCTTAAAGAGAAACGGGAATAGTTGCCGATGTTATTGAATTAAGGGATCAATTACTAGTAGTCATTGAGTGACAGAAGTCAGAAGTATATCTCACCCCTGAATAAGTTCGAGGAGCTGTGGGAGCAACTCTTCCTCCCGCATTTTCTCAATCCGCTTTGATATTGAATCAACGGCATGAAGTGCCACTCTAATTCGTGAATGCAGATCTTTCACAGCTGCCCGAGTTTTGTCAATTACTTGAGGACTAAGATCCTTTGCAAATTGGTGCCTAAGCTGGTTGCACTTTCGATCATATACCTTTTGTATAGACTCACTGGCCTAAAATGACCAAATACAACACTGAAATCAGAAAATCAAATGAACGAAGAAAAATAGCTTAGAAACAAGAGAAGCCATTACATTTCCCATATGCTGAAATCTAATAATTATTTGAACTGGACATGGCAATTCATAATGATGGTGAAGAAGATAAAGTCTTTAAAAATTAAGCGAAGCTCGACCACAATTTTGAGCTCATTAATAGATTCAATCTAAGCTTGAAAAAGGCTGTGTTTTGCTTGACTTCATTGTCGCAAAATGAAAAAAATAAGGTACCTTGACTTCATCATATAGCTTTCTCTCCCATGCATACATTCTATCAAGTGTGGAAGAGTGACTTCCAGAAATCATGCAGAACTCTTCAATGAAATCGCTTCCACTGTCATCATTATCATCCTTTGCAGCAAGAGGATTCCTAGACGACGAAGACCTCGATGATGTTGTTCTTTTCCAAGTGATAACTTTGGTAACCACTTGATCTGATAGCACATACACTAAAAGTGAGAATTTGAAAGAGGACATTTTTCATCATGTCATGTTTCAAGTTCGGATAATTGATTCTCAATTTTAATATTCAACAAAAAGAAGTTGAATGACCCATCATGACTTCATGTTGCATTTTTCACTTAGTTTAAACATAGCAAAAACTACTGTGGTAATTCGTGTTACATATGAACATTGCGCTGAATTCTAAACGTTAATCAACACCTTGAAGCAATTTCATTAATGAAACTTCTGAATGAAAAACTTCTTGTGTACAAACTGGTACGTACCATCAGATACATTTGCACTTCTGCCTTGGCAACAAGCTGCTCTGAACGAGGTCAAATAAATTGAAGGTGATGATGTACCTGAAAGCACAACACTGCATCAGAAATTCTCATACAATAGAAGAAAATAAGTCCAACTTTCAATTTCAAAACTGTAAAGGGCATTTCCCTTTTGTCATCAAGAAATCATTACCTCTGGCCTCAGCATACCCAACACGGATCTTGCTAGACTCGAGCATTCTCAAGACTTCCTTACCCGATTCAGATGCTCTAAAGAAGCGATTATCAATGTCCTTTATGCTCGAGAGAAAATCTTTTGCCCGGTGTGTTATAAACTCAGACGGGTCCTCCCTTTCAGCACATATATCCTTCTCAAAAGAAGATTTGTTTCTCCTCGAATTAGATTGTCCTGCAGAAGCCTTTCCTCCCATATTCCCTGTTGATCCATTTGCATTTTCTTCAGCGCTCATATCCTTTACTTCACCCTCAACTCTTTGCTGAGTACTCGTCTCAATCTTTTCGGCCAATGTACCATGTCCATTTGTAGGAGTCTCCAATTTGGGATTCATAGATCCTTCATGAGTCCCACTAGTTCCATTCAAAGCAACTTCTTTCTTACCAAAATTCCCATACATTCCCACATCATCATTTAGATTCAAATCATTTTGTCCCACAAACCTAAAGCTCTCATCAGCGGGGTCAAAGTAATCCCAAGAAGCCCCCGATTCAGGAGGAGGAGGAGGCGGTGGAGGCATTGAAAATTCACCTTCCTCCACAAATGCATTTCTTAGCACCGGATTCAGTCTAACTGTTAGCGTACTAGCCCCACTAGATCTCATATAACTAAGCCTCGCATTAGATGGCGAAAGGGGGCTCCCATTGAGCACCGGCGAATCTGAAACACCACCAACGTGAGATGGCGAAGGAGACGGATATGAAGAGTTTGATGGAGTTTTATCAAGTTCAGTGGCTGAAGCAGATAAAGAGGCTTCTACCAAAACTTCAGCCTCAGCATATCTCCTAAGGGCAATGCCTATGTTTCTAAGAGACTGAACATATGAAACATGGGCAGCTGCTAAGGCATATCTTGAGTCAATGGCTTGCTTAATGAATCTTTTCCTTTCTTTGCATAGTTTCAAGGCAGTACTCCTCTCAGCTTTCGAATTTGTTACGCCCATCTTTTCTACCCACTATGAAATAAATCACTTGATAATATTATCCCCCTTAATGCTTCACAGTATCAGCCATCTTTGAGTTGCAGGAGAACTCAAGACAAAAAGTTCATGAGATTATTCCCATTCCACATAATAAATCCCATTTTTTCAAAGGTAAACTTGATTTTTTTTTTTTTTGATAGATAAAAGGTAACCTTGATTTAAATTCTCTAAAAACACAAAAACAACGACAACAACACCAGAATATCCCCAGTAAAGAAAACCCAGATGGCTAACGATGCAAAACAGAAATGGTAGAAGTTTAGCAAACCAGTCCTCTTTATTTCTCCCTCCTTTCCCCTTCCTCCAGAAACCTGCACCAGAAAACAGGGGAAACAGAGTAAAACCCTTTGGTAAAAGCAAAAAATTGAGGGGGAAAAAAAAGAAAGAAAGAAAGAAAGAGAAAAGAAAATGAGACTCCCTCAACCTAAGTAGAAACCGCTAAAGTTTCACCACTGCTCGAGGATGAAAATGTAACAAAAACTAAAAAAGAAGAAAAGATCAGAAGGACATGAAAGGAAAGAGTGTCTTTCCCGTTTTCTTTCGGTTAATCAATCCAAAAACAGAGGACTCCTACCTATGTCATTTTATGAAAAATCTGAAAAAGGGGTCAGAAAAATGCAGACAAGTAAGTATACAATGAAGCCACAAAATCTTGAAGCCCAGAAAGGAAGGAAACCCGAATAGATTGCCAAATCAATGTGGGACTCAAATCATGTACAGAACTTCACCTTTTCACTACAGTCGTGAAAAATAACACTCGTACGAACTTTTTAAGCAGAGAAAGAGAGAGAAGAAGCACTTGAGGGCAACAGTGAAACGATGGGAAAAAGAAGAACCCGGTACAGTTAGAGACACAGCATTGGAATGTGTGTGAATGATACTCAAAATATGCATTTCCAGTACTAATACTCTTTAATTAGGGGAGAAAGGTTGAATAATACAAGACAAATAGTGGAGTCAGCAATATGTGCTCTTTTTCTTCTTTTCCCCCTCAAAAGCACAAACCATTTCTTTTCCTTCCTGTTTTTGGGAGGGGTGGATATTTTTTCCTCCTTCCATTTTTTTTTTTTCACATTATTTTCTTTTTTATTTATTTATTTTCTTATTGATAAATGGGATGAGAACATGATAAACTAAAATAAGATTTTAGAAAATGGTCGACCCCAAGTACAACGCTAAATATTGTGTAAATTTGAGTTTATAAATTTTGAAATAAAAATCAAGCATTTAACTCGATCAATATACACGTAAACTAATATAAAAATCATAAATATTATTTTAGTTTTTTGGAGAGAGAAAATAAGTAGGTCCAAATTTAATAATACGAATATTGCACATGTAAATAAAATGCTTTGGAATAAAATTATATATCTTTAGTATTATATATGTGCATTTTACTTATATAATGTGTTTTAATGAGAAAAATGCAATCAATACAATACAACGTGATCGAGATTAATATACTTTACAAATCATATTTTTAATTATTTGTACATATGCATACATATGAATAAATTAATGTAAAGTTTTGCCCAAAGACATTGTTACGCCTCACCAATAATATTAATTATATAAAATATTTTTAAATATGTAGATATATAAAATGAAAAATATATAATAAGTAAACAATGTAAAATGCTTTTACCAGTGCACAAATTAAGTGTATTAACAACTGTTGCAGACGATGGTCCGGTTTTATGGGAAAGTGTGCATATGACTAAAGTGCCCCTAGGTTTTGTCCAAGAAGACCCTCGCCCTCTCCATAACGGCTCTTTTGTGTTTTTGGTTTGTATTTTCTATTTAAAAATAAATAAAAGAATACCTGTTGGAAAAAGTGTGGGTGGTGAGAAGTACAGTTTTTCCAGGCCAATAATGTGGTGGCTGAGCTGAATTTTTGTACTGTAATTGCACTATTTGTGCATTTATATATCCACTCAACAGATCGAGTGAATATTCCACTGTTAATTATGTCTTTTAAAATTCCCTCAAAAAAAAAAAATTAAATTAAATGTTCTCATAAAGTGGCTCTGATTGAATATTCAAGCTCATCTTCCAATTAGTCAATAGATTCTAGGGTATGTAAGATTATTTTTTATAATTTATTGTTTGATGCTATGGTTTTAGTGTATGGTGATGAGTAAGAATAGCTTTAGTCTAAATCACATGATTTGTTACAAAAACTGACCATAGGATTCTTGTTTATGTTTGAATTAGGGATGTAAATAAATCGAGTCGGATGAAAAGGGGGTTCAAATACAAGTTTTGAGCGTTAGAGTTTGAAACTAATGTGTATAGATTTTGAGCAAAAAAACCATTGTTCATAGTTTTGGGAGCTGCCTTATAGTTTTATTTATTTATATTTTTATAAGGAAAAACTTTTTTGTATAGTCATAAATAATTAAATTCAAATATTATAAAATAATTAAGCTTTAGCCCGAACAAAATAATCGAGCTCAAACTCGAGTCCATAACTTAAACACGAATTTAAGACCAATGAACCAAACAGAGGTGAGCTCGAGCCAAATTTTCTCATCTTTGTTGAACTTGAGCTTGAGCTCACTCAAATGAATGATAAAAGTTTTGCTCGACTTGCTTACATCTCTAGCTTGAATTAAGAAATTTGGTGAGTTAAAAAATTAAGAACTGTAAAAAAAAAAAAAAAAAAAAAAAAAAAAAGAGGCATAAATTTACACCATTTATTGTATATTTTCTATATTAAGCATGATTATATCTTTTTCCAACCCTCTGTTAATTTCTCAATTAGTATAATATCTATTAATTAAAAAATTTTAAGTGTAAACCACTAAAGCGTTACTTAATAAAATACATCTTTTTAATAATTTTATTTAGCATCAAATCTCTTTCAATGTAACTTATCAATCTTTTTTTTTTTTTCCTTTTCATATCTATATAACTTCATATTTCATTTTTTTTAAAAAAAAAATTAAAATTGTGAAATGGGTATGCCCGAAAAGGCTCAAAATTCCCTAAAAATGGCTTAAATAACCACATTAGCCTCAAGATCCACATCTTTACATTTGAGTCGCAACCTAATCCAACCACGTCTCGGTAATCGATTACTTTACAAACCATAAATACGTGGATCTATTCAATTGGTGACTATTGTGCGACTATAAATGAGCCTTCCATCACGGCTGCGTAGCTTCGACTATTTACGAATTTGCATTCTAAATTTACTGTGTTGGCAAACTCAAACCCGACTAGTGCTAACGAACACAGCTAGGCATGTTTGCCCATTTCTTACACATATTGAGTATAGGAAATCGTTGTTGCATGAATAACCACATTGAACTTGTCCAATTAATATATAAAAACATTATTTCATCTCTTTTGCAAATTAAAGAATATGATAATTAGTGAAGAAACAAGATAAAGTACTATCATATAATTTTGCATGCAACTTTATACCATGATCAAATTTAACTATCACAATTCCCGTATAGAAAGTCATCTATATGTCCCATCACATTTTGCTAGGAAGCTTTCAAGATACTCGAAATTTATTACAAGAAAAATACTGCAGGTTGTTAATTACTTTTGTAGGACAGTTTGAGATAACAAGATTCAACGTTGTTTTCAAACTAGACCACTTAAAAATCAATGAAGTCTGATTATGCTCTTCCCTTTTAATAATTAATTTGGTAAATCGTAATTACGATGTAATGTATACGTTAGAAACTTCTCATAAAATATAATATATAATATAGATGTAGGTAGATATAATAAATGCAGATAAATATGGATATATGCTATATTTAGGAAAATATACCCAAGGTATATGCTTGGGAATGAGCAAATGATTAAATTATTAAAAATATCCTTAATAATATAATATATAGATATATAAAATTCCAATTAGAGCAACAATTTTAGAAATATTACCAAATCCAACTAATTCATTATATTGGCTCCTTTATATTCCGTGGCAATGTATTTGCAGCATATGGAGTTTCGATTGGTGAGACTGAGGCAAACCCACGTGTCTCACATGCATATAACCCTAATATATATTGTGATGCACGTATCTCTTCGAAAGCTGGAAGGCCAATTTTTGCCAAAAGTAAGTATTGGGCGTAATTGACTAAAATTGGAAAGAAATAAATATTCTTCAGCGAGAAGAAAACTAAGTAATACGAGTACTTCGCGATTCACAACTAATTTTAGATGTAGCATGTTGTCTTAATTTCCAAAGTATTTATTGTAACGTTTTGATTGAGATGTTTGAGAGAAGATACATATTATTTTGAAACAGTTCAATATAAGTACATTAATTGCTCTTTCTTTTTTACAAACAACGATGGCGATAGGTATCAATTTTTCTAATAAAATGTTTGAGAAGAAACACATGTTATGAAAAGATCTGGAAAAAGACATATTTACATATATTTCAATACACAGTGTCATTACCTGAATCTATTGACAAGAGACCCATGCCATCTCGATGAACTTGTGAAGCGGCGCATTGCCATATTTTCACATAAATGGTGTTGATGACGATTCAAATATGTTACACATTGCCATATCTTCACATAAATGGTGTTGATGACGATTCAAATATGTTATTGAATATATATAGAGAACATGAATAGTGATTACCTATATCTCTCTTTGAGCATTTAGAAATTCAACGCATGATAATTATTGTCTTGTCAATACACATTCGATAGAAATTTTTTACTAAAAAGACATATCTATGAATAAGATCTTTAAATATATGAATTATTTTAAGTCCTTCAATTCCATTGACAATTACAACACTAATATCATCTCAACTTTCTCAAATATTAAAACGAAAATTCATTATGATTTCGACTCTATTAGTGTGAGCAACATTAATTTCATGATATTAAAAATACTTCGAATAAAAGAAAGAACCCCAAGTCCTAATTAGTCTTTAAATCACGACCTTTGGCTTAATCTAAATGACATTGTACTTTTTACATAACTTATAACACGACAACCATAATTTACTCAAGTTCCATACATGAAAATTCCATCCTTCCTACGTCGTCAGAGCCCATTATTTCATCAGTGCTCACGTTCTCCAACCTCAAAATTCCCGATCAAATCCCTAAATTTCATCCATTTCTGACATGATCATTAGCACAATCATCCTATATATAACATGCATGCATCCAAGAACCCCCCTCAATCTCGTAAATTGTTA
>JACFYI010003072.1:919033-949217 GCA_014898755.1 Handroanthus guayacan | reverse complement strand
ACACATAACACCATCACCCAGAAACAGTGTAAGAATAGAACCGTAAACTGCCAATACAACAATATAACAACAAAGAACATCCTATAATCATGCAAAAAGCACTAATTACTTCTCATTTCACTCCTCAGGTTCTTGATACTTCTGGAGAATCTGTGGGCAGTCAGCCAACGGCGTGTTCTTGAGGAATCCCATGGCATTAGCGAATCGGATGTTGGAGGTCATGCCGTTGTTGCGGGTGAGGATGACACGGGCACGGTCACGGCCTAGGTTTGGTGTGCTGCATTCTGGGTCGGCACTCTTGACCAGGACAGCATCACAGAAGTCGTCACCACGGTCTGTGTGAACTTTGACGGTGTAATGTCCGGTTGAGTCAGTTACGGCTTCTTTCGTGTAGGTAAGTTGGGCTGTGTCCTTGTTTCTGCACTCAATTCTAACAAGAGCACCTGTCGAGTAAAGATATCCGTAAGATTAAGAAATAGCTCATTCGGGTTGTTCGTTTTTCGATCATCGGACGAGTGTTGTTTTCATTGTGATGCTTGAGAATGACATGACCAAGTTTAAAGTTGAAGATTTAGTTTTTGTAATGCTAGCATGTTCTTAAGGGTGGATGGCAGTTAGTTTTTGAGAAGCCATTAAGTGATTAAATCTATTTGCATTGATTATAAGCTCCATGTGCAACAGATAAATGATTTAGATGAAAAGGGTGTTTGACTGAATTTATCAACTCCTTAATTAAAACATATTGCAAGATGTTTGTGAGATTATAATTTGTCATGAATTGTCCATAATTCACCTTCCAAATTAGACCTAATTCTAATTTATTTTTAAGATATTAAGAGGTTTCCCTAATTTAATGATACTAACTGTAAAGTTATCATTACTGACGTATTACATCATAAAAGCTCCAAATTCTTATTTTATCCAAACAAAATACTTTATTCTTAAAATATGACCCAAGATCTTATGAACTAATAAGATTCAAATCACCCTCTAAATCAATGTGTATAAGCTTATAAGATAAACCGACTTTTTTATATTTGAAAAAGGCAACCATAAGTCCCCACAAAGGCCACTTCACAAAGCTTAAGTCACACACTTGTCGCATTCACATAATCACCAAAAAGTTCACAACAATTTCAAGAACAATTAGCTTAATCCCATCAACTCTTCACACTAAATCCCAGTCAAAATAGCAACCTACATCATAAAACCACTCAACAAAATCACAAATCAAGCTAACCAACAAACATCCCAATCAAACTCCACAACAGATCAACAATACATTCAACTAGATCCGAAAAAATGTCCACAGTTTAAACTTTGAACATAGATCTAAAAGTCAAAAGTCCAAAGCTACAACGACTCACCGGCCATATACGTAGTAGCATCAGTCTCATAGCCGCAGCGGCAAGTGTCACAGTAGACACAACCCTTCAACACAAACGGTTCACCAACAAAACGGGCGCTAACGATAGCTGGAAGAACGCACACAGCGAACAATACCAGCAAAATTTTCGCCATTTTTGCTATTTATTGAAATGTACGATAATACTGAGCTATTTCTTTTCTGAGAAGAGGAAAGGAGAGAAGGGAGGGGATGGGTTTGGGAGTGGAAGTGGGGCAGTGGGGGTGTATCTTATACGGAGTGGGATGGCGCTTAGCCGGGTGGTCACATGGGGTGCTGCCATTATCATACAATTGGAATGTTTCTTTATCTCTCTTTTATTAGTTTTGAGTGTGTCGGTGGGTTCTACTCTCTTGGTGTTATTCAGACTGTGGAGATCTGTTTTAGTTAATGTAAAAATTATTTTATTTAAATTTGACTTGCTATGTATTTAACTCAAAATTTACTCATTTTAATGCATTACGTCGTAAAAAACAATTTCAAGGTATTTAGCCTCTCATATTTATAATTATTGAAATATTATCCACCTTGAGAAACAAAAGACAATCTATCATCATTTTTTTACTCTGGATCATTTATCTCAATTCATGTTTCATTTTGTATACTATTATACTAAAGCATAACAAATGTATGACATACAATCTTATAATTTTATAAGAAAATATTTAATACACTTTGCATATTTTTAAGATAAAAAATAAGAAATGAAACACTATTTTACAATAAAAAATCAAAAGTATCATTTTTTTTAATGAAATGATACTATCTCTTTCTTAATGGGGGAGGTGGTCATTCTCCATTCCCCACTTCGACTATCCCATGTCAAAAAGTAAAAAGATAAAACAAAATATAAAATAAAAATCATCATTTCTTTCTTTTTCCGCTGAGGAAAACCTCTTTTTTTCCCCCATTTTGTTCACTCAAATAATTAAATGAGCTTTTGAAATTGGAAGAAGGAAAAATACCGGAAATGAGATAGTAAGGAATTTTTTACCAATCAAGAGAGAGAGAGAGAGAGAGAGAGAGAGAGATTTTAAGGAATTTCAGTACCCTCTTTTTCATTCAATAATATTTTAAATTTTGACACAATCGATTTACAAGTAATAAAATTATATGAAATTGCCTGTTGTTGAGAATTTTTCTTTTGAACTTTTTATTAATGTATTATCAAAAGGATAGAGTAGTATAAAGATTTTTCTTCATTTTGGATTAATTTAATGTATCTCCCCGAAAGCCATCTACGTATTACTAGATAATTTCAATATAATATGTCAAGATAATTATTATTGCTATAATGATGATGATTATTATTATTATTAGTATGATCATTGACTTAAGACTATGGCATGTGCAAAAGCTAACTTAAAGGAAGAGCAAGAATTAAGAGTTAAGAGTACCCAGGCCAGATCAAATCTGGGCCGACCCGTTTTAATGTAATTAATGAGCTAATAGGACAACAACATCGTTTTCAGCGAAGGTCATTAACCACTGATTAATGTCTTTGTCTTCTGCCAATCCTTCCACATGCAATGCACGTGAACTGTGTCGATTTGAGCCTTATTTCTCCTTGGCGCGGCAATGCGTTCGGCCCGGATCCTGGCTCTATATATGATTATAGAGTCATACTCTATGGGCTGGATTATGGGCCAACACTTGGGCAAAATGCTAAAATGTTCAGTTCAAATAAGCCCACAAATTGCAGAGCCTTCACCAAATCATTCAAGGCTTTCAACATGCACCAGGTAGGCAGCTGAATTTTAAGCCTAGTGAATGAAATTGGCCCAAATAGTCTTGAAGCATAAAAACTTTTACTTGATTTATTCTCTACTTATTTGAATTGGCTTTTTAACGCACACTCGATGTGTATGCATTAATGATTAAAAAATACTTATATAAGAATTATAAAGTGATATTATTGGATTGTGAGTTACTAATAGTGATTGTGATGAACTTAGTGTATAAATAATTTAGTAATAGTAATTACTAGTAAGTTACAATAATAGTTTGTGAGGACATTGGGAGAGTTTCAATAAAGACACATCAAACAAGAGGAAGTTTTCTTTAAAACCACCACAAAAAGTATGGTATTTTATTAATAGTATAGGCAAGCATTCTTTAGGGCAATTTATCCAAATAATGAAAAGAAATTGATATCCAACTATTTTAAAAATTTAAGGCACACTCTTTTGTCTCTCAGATTGAAGGCAATTTTATTAACTTTTAACTAAAGTAGCTGCATACAGGTGGAAAAGCACATCACCACAGTGAATTTCACATTAAATGTTCATAACTAGGTGCAGCGAAGTGATAACAAGTTACGGCTAATTCAGTGAAATTTCACAAAGTTAAAAATGGTCATTTCTTGGACTGTTTGGAAGACGACTTCTTCCTTGGAATGCATTTCCCTTTGACCTCCTCTTTCTTCATCATTTCCTCCTCAGCTGCTGCTCCTAGACCATTCATGTTGCTCCTGATGAATTCAAGATTAGTGCTAATCCAATTATAGCTACCCCAACACATGCTAATTCTTTGATAAAAGTCACCTTAGGAAGTTTCGAACTTATCAATATCTACGGTTATTGATGAGGATAATGTTACGTCAGCAATGAGATTCACAGTATGAAAGTAACAAGCAAATTTTCCATTAAAAGTTACTTTATGAACTCTCGAGTATATCTATATTTGTAGCTAATAACGAGGATAGAATCACGTCAGCAATGACATTCACATTATACTAACTGCATTAGTCAATCTATTTTATATCCCATGAGAGGTAGTGTTTGTTTTCCTTATTATACAACCTACGACCGTTTGTAAGACTAATATCAACCGTCTATGAGACTGATATGACATAATTCAACCTAAGATTCACATTCTAAAGGTAATAAACAAGTTTCTTCTTAAAAGTCACATTGTGAATCTTCAACCTGATCAGTATCTAGAATTCCCCTCAGTAATAAGATTTGCATTACATTAATATAACATGTTTCAATCTATTTGATATATCGTGAAAGGCAAATGTTATATCTTATCATACAATCTACATATATCAATGAGGCCAATGTAAAGCAACAGTTAAATTCATATTATGTTAACATAAAATGATTCAGTACATTTTATATTGGGTGAAAAAATAGGTGTTTGCCATTTATACCTTACATCAATTCATCTAGAAAAAGTCCAGTCAAGAACAAGGACAAGAAGTAAAGAGGTTTTTATTGCTTAATTGCTACACTACCTGAAATTTTCTTGTACACGACACTCCCATGGTTAAGACTAAGACCAAAAGTTGAACCAACACATAAATTAGCATTTACTCACATCCTTATGTGGTTGGAAGTCCAAATCTTGTGAACAGAAAATCAATTTAATTTTGTTGCATATCCCAAATGGGACCCTATAAACTGCGCCTCTATTTGTTGCCAAAGGCTAAAAAACAAGTCTTTTTTGTTCCTGTATTTGGTTCCTTTTCTCCTTTGGCGTTTTCTTGCAAGAATACACCTGAGGAACTTTCAATTGACTTCAATTCATCTCAATCACTTCACATATATAAATCCTATCTTCCTCTTATTTCTCTTCTTTGTCGTTTATTATTGTCCTTTTTCATGTCAAATCTACTCATAGTCCCAAAAAATAAAATAAAAAATAAAGGGACAAAAAAATTTGCAAGGGCTATAAATTATAGATATAAATTTTCCCTACCAAATCTGAATTTTAGAATAACAAATAATATAAATTATTAATAATTCATTAATTTTTCATCAACTACTATAGTATCTGCTTTAGATTCAACTA
The DNA here is from genome assembly GCA_014898755.1 of Handroanthus guayacan. NCBI lineage: Eukaryota > Viridiplantae > Streptophyta > Magnoliopsida > Lamiales > Bignoniaceae > Handroanthus > Handroanthus guayacan. Next base: position 944,017 of record JACFYI010003072.1, on the reverse strand, counting down.
AGATGACTACAGTCAAGTTCGTTAGATATGTTGAAAATGAAGTTTGGACCTAACTCAACCCCAAAAGTTAACTTATGAGGTGAGAATTGCCCAGAACCATATAAAGAGGCCAAAACCCTTATATTTTTTCAACGTGGGATTCTAACAAGATAGTTGCCAATTTTTTGCATAAATGACGTGTTGCCCATAGCTATGCCCTAATTTTTTGCAATGTCGCGTATTATTGAATTAGTACATATATATTTTTTTTAATGAAAGTATTATCGAATTAGTATACCTAGCATGTTTATGTAGATCAATCCTATAGTGAACAAAAAACAAGAAATTATAACTATCAGTCATCCAGGAGAAATTAACAAGGATAATATAATTGTAATCACTCACCTTTCTTCATTATGGGAAGATGATTTCTTTAATCCAGGATCAACTTCAATTTTCTCGGTGGCTATGGTCTCCACAATACTCCCACTAAAATACTCTTTTTCCTCAGCCTGCAAGTTCCCAAACCTCGGATTTTCCGACATGCAACCAATCATCATCTTCGCATCCTCCGCCACCTTGCAAACGGCCCCTTTATGGAGATTGCCCGCGGTGCCGCTCTTTCTAGCCACCGCGCACGTTGGAGGTGATTGCTTTTTAGCCGCCACCGGTGGCGGCACGACCTTTCTGAATGAAGTTGAGCCACCGCAAGCAATGAGGCTGAGAAGCAGAGAGTTTCTACTCAACAATGGCTCATTCCCGACTGGATCACCGTCTTCAAATCTCTTACAAGTGTTGGTATTATTGTTATTGCTAATTGTGTCGGAAGATGTGGTTGATGGAGGTGAAGAAAATGGGTTGCTTTCAGGGGATAGTTGAGATGGGCCATTTTTTTGTGGTTTAAATTCTTGAATTTCGTCTGTAGAGACACCCCTTGAACATCTAGAGTAGCTTGTTTTCTCTTCATATTCTTCTTCATTTTCTTCATCTTCTCCCTGATGATGATTATATTGGTTGTTCACCATTTCTTCGACCTCCGATCGTCGTCTTGAAGCTAAAGACTTGCGTTTCGGCTGGAAGTTTGAGTCTTGGCCACCATTGCCAACTACTTGAAGATGATGCAATTTCTCTAGAAGTCCATATTTTTAAAAACTATTAAAATCTAGCTAAGTTTATTAATAAGCTCAACTAATTGATTTTGCTATTTATTCAAGAAAAAGGAAATTACCAGTGGAATCCTCAATAAGTTGAGATCCTTTGAGTACATATTCAGCTCCTTCTGACGGATAAATAGCATCATTTTCTGATAAATCATTCCAGACATAGCCATTCTTGTAGCTCCTACACCATTAAACACAACTTTTAACCCATACTAATCACTCCACTTCTATGTTTAATCTGTCATAAAATATATCTGTAATCTTGATTTACATTGTCATTAGAGATTGCCATGCATTTACATAGCATATATATATATATATATCTGTATGTACGTATGGTGAAACAAACCTTTTGCAAGACCATGAATAGAGTGAAGGCATTCCTTTACCCCTTAGGACGCGAAGGCGGTCCATAACATCTACGCAAAAATACACATACGTATATCAGAGACGCGCATTCACTTACGTTTTGAACGTAAAAATTTGTTAACTGAAGAAAAAAAATGTCAAGTAAAGTAAAACCTTTCAGGAGAAGTGGTCGATGAGCAAGATGAGTAACTTCCATGTAATGAGGGTGTTCAAGGTGTCCATTTCTTGCAAGATAGTAAACAACTTGAACTTTCTTGAAAGTGGGCTTCATCATTCTTGTCTGAGCACAAAGTTTACCCCTCTCTGTACTCATTTCTCTACACACTCTTCTCCCTGCTTGGATATTAATCTCCATTGACTTGTCTCTGTTTTACTCTTTTTAAAATTCTTGAGTAGAGCAACAATATTTGCCGTTTTTATATAAGTTCCACTCCCATAGGAACAGAAGACACAGGGATAGAGACAAGGCAAGAAAGAAAGAAAGCCTCGATCAGCGCATCTACAGAAAATTCTTTCAATCTAGACGAGATATATAGAGTCTGATCTGATACCGACACATGTGAGGTCAAAGTCACCACGAACGTTCTTAAAAACCAAATAATAATAAGAGTAAATTATACTTTGCCCCCCAACCTATAAGGTCTTTTGCACTTTGCTTCCTATTTTTTGCGAATGTGCACTTTGCCCCCCAACGTTGGAAAAATGTGCACTTTGTCCCATTTAATGGATTCTGTTAGAATATTCGGGGGATATTCCGTTTAATCATAAAGGGATCAACAGTAGAAAAACGGAATATCCCCCGAATATTCTAACGGAATCCGTTAAATGGGGCAAAGTGCACATTTTTCTAACGTTGGAGGGCAAAGTGCACATTCGCAAAAAATAGGGAGCAAAGTGCAAAAGATCCTATAGGTTGGGGGGCAAAGTGCAATTTACTCTAATAATAATAATAATAATAATAATAATAATAATAATAATAATAATAATAATAAATAAATAAATAAATAAATAAATAAACCAAAAAAAAGAAAAAGAAAAAAGACACCGTGACCGTAGTGTGTTCTCATAGTAAAGTTTAATCACTTCTGTCTAAAATACTTGAGTCCAAACCTAATTAAGGATGTAAAACTTGCCATATATTATGGTGTTGGAAATTGATCTACTTTGACCAAATAATCAAGTGAGTTTGGGCATTAATTTCTAAAGAAATTTGTGATTATTTTGGAAGAAATATAACATTTATCTCACATTGAGTTTTGCGTGAAGTGTGGACCAAAATAAATGGCTCAAGTGTAGAGTAAGGGTTAAGCCCCTTGAGGGAACCCCAAGTGTTTGGAGGAAAGAGGATTTACATGGTAGTGGGTTCAATCCAAACCACATATACGCACGTCGCCCGTTCGTCCAGTCGACTCGGTTGGGCCTGGGTCTAGCTTGGCTTGGCTTGGTTTGGGTCTTAGGTCCATAATTATATATTTTGGACCGAACTTGGGCCTAGCTCCTTGGGCCAATTGGATAAAGTGTGTCTCATCCAATTCTTCTATAGGAATAGTTTAGAGCGTTCTGGAACTTTGTACCAGTGTCGTTCCAATTGAAGGCTCTTCAGATTCTGTCCTTCCAGCTGCTATGACCATGTCTTTCCAGCTATCGTGGTTGTTGAAAGGGTGTAATTAGTACTGTAATAATTGATGGCCTTCATTGCAATGCCCTCTTGGCTGCTCCAAAAATCCCTTTAATTAGGACTCATTGCACTTCATTTTTGTACCAGATTCATCACAACATATATAATAGTTCATACACGAGTCCTGAAAGAGAGAGTTCGGTATGTGACTTAGTTCGATAGGTTAAGTGGTTTGTAGTGCTACTACCGCTTAACATAGTCGTTGTATCTTAGGAGACGATAGCCAATGAATCGTGATCACTTGGGCAGGGCTAATTCGTCTTAAAGACAGAGAGCTCGCTCTTGCCTCGACCAACCGTTATTAATTGATCACAGATTTCTGCTGTACCAGACAGGAACTAACTCCGGAACCAACATATGGGTGTATATAGAGTGGCGATGGCTAGCTCTTAATGCAGATCTAATGAGAAGTGGTGCATTATTTATTGGTGTGTTGGTGGGAATAACCACTGTGATGACCAAATTGGGCTTCCTCCTGAATAAGCTTTGGTGAAAGAAACATTTTATAGTAGTTTGATTCCTTTAATTGAAATAGCTATATCGAATTCTTTTTACCTAACTTTTCATTTATAAAAATAAAAATAAAAAAGAGTTCCTAGTCACTTTCTCTATATGTTTGTATTTTGTGTTACTACGTTATTTTCTTTCATTGGATAATTTTGGTGGTTGCTGGTTTTAAAGTTGTGGAAAAAGTAAACAAGCTAGAAAATCTTTTTGCAAGAAATTTTAAGACAGCTTTTTGATTAGATGGTAGGCATGCAGAATCCAGGACTTGCGTCCTCGCAAGACATTAATGAAGTGCAGAGGATTTACTTTTGCATGTTATTGTCAACTCCCCCTTTTAACCCTTTTCTGACAGCGCTATGTGTTTAAGTACCCTTTTCTAGTTGTCAAACTGCTTACAATATTTTGTTGTGGCTTTGCAGTATGAGTGATCATATTCATGTCGCCTTCTTAGCCAATAAAGGGTCGTGAGTTGGGGGTTTTAAGATTACAACCCGGGTAATTTGATAAATCTCTATCGTTTAAAGTACGAATTCCTTCTATACATTTATTTACACATTTATCACTTACATATTCTTTGACTTAGGTAAGAAAATAATGCTAGCTTTTATGAATTATATTTGATCTTTAGTGGAGGAACGTTAACAAAATTAATGATGGCATTGGTTAGTTTAGATATGTGATATATATGTGATTGAATACAAAGTTCAGACATGACGTAGTAAGGAGAGACCAAAGGTCTCAACTACTGCTTCCTTTCTTTCATCATCAAAGAGAAAAAAGAAAAAAAAAATGCCTCGCAATCTTTATAAATATATGTTTCTTTATATGAAGTTTGATCATTATTAAGTATTTAACCAACACCACCTAAAATATATTAGAACATATGCGATGATATTGATATCTAATCTTATGTTAAGAAAATTACAATTTTAAAATAATACATGGTTGTCATTCATTTGCAATTATTGGACTGTGTTAAAAGCTTCCCACCAGCATAATTCACTTTCATATTTGACAATAGATTCAAGTATAACATTTGTGAAAACTGATAATATAATGTTCGTTTTTAGATTTATGTGATTTTTAATGATATATGAATTATTGTTTAACAATATTGGAGAAAAAGCCTCATGTACTAGATATACAAATAACAAATGGACTATATCCCAAGAATTTGAGTTTTTCATATTTACATGCAAATTTTGAACATCATCGTTATGAAATCAATGTAAACCATAAGCAAATTTGATCATTAAATAATATCAACCAATGCAATAAAGTCATTTGATCAATAGTTCTCTTCATTTTTTTTTTTTTTTTCCGAAAAATAATCAGATTCGTCAGATCGATTGCATTCACCAACAAATTGAAGACGGACAAGACTTTAAATGGGTTGATAATTGCACACAGTCAATTTTGCAGGAGCCCCTACCATATATACTTTCTATACCCTATGTCATATTATTTGTTTTATTTGTTTCTTTACTTCTTTTTTATTTTTTATTTTTTTGTAATTGTTTTTATGTCCTTTTTTTCTTAATGTAGGTGGGTGCATTGATAAGGAAAAAATAGTGAAACCCTAAATTTGGATATAATAGTATACTTAATTTCACAAAAGGTTTAATAATTGTATAGTAGTATTATCTACCTTTTTGGGCTAATGATACACTTTGGATTCTGCTATCTTTTTTGTAGGGACTTAGTGCTGAATGATTGGCATTGCTTTCACAAGTTGTAAATATATTAAAAGTTATATTTCGTATTTTTTTCTTCACTAAAATTTGAGATTTGAACATATGATTAACTATGTCGCGTAATCGATCATCTTCCGTTACCTTTGCACTTTATGTGATGCCATGTAAATTCATAGTACTAAATAGTATTTTAGGAATAAATTAAACTCTCATCTTCCATATTATTAGAATTTCCTGAAAAATAATCACATGCGTTTCGTAAAAATTTGTATTAAAAAAAAATTGGACAGACGTCCCTCCCAGAGAGAGAGAGAGAGAGAGAGAGAGGAGTAGTTTCATTTTAAAGATACAAATCCATTTCATATGGGCCAATATGGACTTTGGAAGGTCTTTTATTTCATGGGCTGCCCAAGTGGAGCATAACCAGGTCCAAGGGGAAAGGCTGTTTTCACAATTGAAGCTTTGGGCCCATGACCTTGAGCCTTTGTTTGAGCTCAATTTATTTGGTTCGAATTTATGTTCAAATCACGCTCATGAGTTTGAATACGAGCTTGAGCTAGAATATTTTATTGCATTTATGCTATAATTTGAATTCAAACTTGAACACTTTTCGAGCGGTTAGGATCCCGTATTCCAATTAAGTGTTTTATATTCTTTTTTTTTTATTGTACGAATTTATGCCAAATGTATCAAATACTTCCTCATAAATACATAAAATTATGGGTGCCATACACTTGAAATAAATTTATGTTTACTTTGAATAGTTAATACTTCATATTATGTTTACTTGTTTGATGTAATTAAACTTCAAATGATTATTTGTAAGTACAGAAAAAGCTATATTGGTTATTAGTTATTGGGTAATATATTCAGTAAGATGGTTTAAGACATTCAAAAATAAAAATGATCTTAGTAATTTGCTTAGAAAGTGAGATAAGATTTTCTTCTCAATAAAATATAAACTATGCTCAAAATTTTGATTATATTACCATAATTTTTTGGTTGAACTATTTATCCAATAGCTTTTGCAATCTCTTACTTGATTATCTCCTCATTATTTAGCCTTTGTTATCGTAGAATAAGAATCGATTAATTCATATATAACAATACATCTAAACATATTACATTCCATATCATCCCCCACAAAAAAAAAGAGAAAAAAGAGAAAAGAAAAGGGCTTTCGAGGTGGCAAAAATAAGGCTTATCAAATTTAGAGGTGTTGTATTTTATTAGTATAATAATTATTGATTATTGAATTTTAATCAATTAATGATAAAATTCTTAGTGAAATGATTTTGTGACGTTTCCTTGAAAAAACAAAAAATAAAAAAGGTCAATTTAGAGTGACAAGATCCCTTCTTGCAGGGAACCTTGTCATGGCATACGACAACTTTATAGCGCCTTTTCATCCCTTTCCTTCGATAACTTGCAACGTGGTCCATTTTTTAACTATGGCTTGTCACTTTAAACTTTTATTCCATTTCACTTTTTTTTTTTTTTCATACACACGTATCATAAACTCTTTCAATTGTGAAATAATAATTTTTATATTTAGCATATACTTTTGACATGATATATGAATGAAATGTCAATTTAGTATAAAGAATTGTGAGTATCACTCATTTCACTTTTGAATTTTGATGATTCATCCAAAATTCCTTAAGGTAAAATTAACATAGAGAACTTTTCTAACATTTGCTTTTTATGTTCTGAAAAAGATATAAATAATTTTTGTACTTTTATATCGTACAAATGTGAACAAGAAATATCTGGACTTGAATTGTAATTATCACTGTAGTTTCTGGAAAGTAGACACATTATTTATGTTACTATTTTAAACAATGCAATTTCTATTTTTTTCTTTTCCTTATTTCGTGGTTTAATACTATTCTTGGACTTGGCTAAACTAATGTGATAAGAAAAAATATGAAAATATGAAGCACGAGGTTAAAGTAAAAAAAAAAAAAAAAAAACTTTTCTAATATTTATTCACGCTAAAATTGAAGAACTAATTTTATTATTAATTTCTTTCCTTCTAAATTGAGTCTTGCAAATAATTTGTCTAGTAATTAGTATGTAAAATCTTTTCCTCCTAAACTATTTTCTTGATATTCCTATGAGATCTTTCATAAATTCATAGCAATATAACTTAATTAATTCAAACATGGACTTGCATGAACCACAATATGATATCAAGATTGTGTTAAGTTGGTAGGAAACGTCTATTAACAATTCAATATATTGTTGTTTTTTCCCTTTTCATTTTCATTTTCATTTTCTTTCTTTCGTCTTCTCTGTTCTTTCTTTTCTTTTTTCTTTTTTTTTTTTAATTGAATGGAATCTCATAGTTGAGATCCTAGTATAAAAAAAATAATTGATTTACCACAATTACACAAAGATTAAAAAATTATTTGATTGCAAAATTATATGTAATATTTTCTTTTTCCAAACAATAGATTAAGTTGTCAATTTTTATATCTCCAATCATTGATTTATATCACTTCAACCTTTTTTTTGTTAAAAAAAGGGGACAAATTCCGTCACTCCAAGTATTTCTTTTAACTAGAATTCATGTCCGATTTATTAGCAAGTGTGGTACAAATCTCATTCATCTTCAAGACGCCGGCACTGAGGTTATAAATTTACATAAGTTACTTAATTTCATGGATCACTTACTTCGATGTTATTTTTACCTGTAATAAATAATTTATTATCTATTTTATCTTGAAATATGATTCAATTTTCCCAAATAAAAATTTTCCTTGAAAATGCCATACGGCTTAAAATAGTGACACTATATTATACAAAGCAAATTATTAAAATATGTTTTAAAAAAGTAAATGGGACAACAAGTTAATTACACAAAATGGATGAGAAGGCAACGCTTGGAGTCGGGGAGATTCTAGTTGATGGTGTTGGGTACTGAGTGGGCCCCGTAGATGACAGCATGAAATGCCTCAATTGGTTGTGCCTGAGGCTGTCCAAATCAGACCTTAATGCTCTTATTATTTTCGCGTTATGATGGCAAAAAGCACTAATGGTGCTGGGACCCCCATTTTTGTCCCAATAATTGTCACATTATTAGTATCACATAATAATTACTCTTGAAAATGATTATTTCATTGTTTGGGACCTTTTTTCATTACTTTTTCGGACGTTTTGTACTTTTTCTTTTTTTTTTTTTTTGGGATTCATTAGGGTTGTATTTTTCCAGATATCAAACACTATCTCCGAGTTCTAATTGTCACAAAAAAAGCTCTCCCTTCATTTTATTTTTACATGTATTATCTTTTGTTAGATATGAAATTCGTTGAAACCATTCAAAATATTGGAGTTTTACGTATTTATATTATTTATAAAAGTAGTATCATCAAATCATAAATGCAGAAATTGTCCCAACCCTAAGCTTAGTAGTTCATATAATTATTAATTTGGTGCTTATCTAATTTTATTGTAAAAAGTTGTCGAATTCGTTTTCATATCTAGATATCTGGGGTAAGTCTCTATATCTTTCTTATTAAGAATCGTGTGAGTCCATAGAGCACATGAGAAAAGTAACAATTTTTCACTTTCTCCTCCTTTTGATTAAAATAATTAGAATATATTAAGGTCTACTAGTGATATGATCAACATACTTGGTATTTATTTGAGAAACAAAGTTTAATTTGAAACGGATGAATATAAATAATAATGTTAAGAATATGATATGTTACCTTTTTTAACAAAAGTGGCCACCAGGAATAATAAACCAATTTTAAAAAGGCTGAAGTCATCATCCATAAGACTAATAAAAAAAATGGAAATAACATCATTTAAAAAGTAATTATTCACTGATACAACAATTGATTAATACACTTTGGCTCTCCCTCGAAGTTGGAAATGCCTTTAATTTTTAAAATAATGGAATATTCACAGCCCACTGCGGCTGAGTGCCAACCGTTGATGTCATTTCTGTATGTCTGGAAACCTGAAAAGTGAAAAGCATATCTAACCGCACTTTTCTTTAATTATTAATAAAAGTTGCATTTGGTACTAATTTCTCTTTTAATGTTGATAAATTCGGAAAGTTTTCCAATGATTAATTAAATTGCATTTGTTTTTTGGGTTTCTCGGATGTCTTTTTATAAGGGAAAAAAATATCATTCTCACGTGTATCTAAAAATATTATTTTATGGAATTTTGTCTTTTTATGTTTGATGATCAAATTTAACATCATTAATTAATATTTCTACAAGTAAAATATTATTATATAAAATTACTCTTTTATGTCTCCCAATAAATTTGAGGTTATATACCTACTTATGCTAACATGCATGCATACACTTCATTAAAATTATTTTAGAAATCTTTATGTTCATATAAATATAAAAAAAAATTGTAGGTAACTACTATAACAGGTGGGCCGACCTTATATATGTAAACTTTTCTGGTGGCAAAAAGACACTAGAAAAATATTTGAACCTGATGAAAGTTATTAAGTGTCGATCATTATTTTTAAATTTATAAAATAACCACATATAAATTTGTCATATTTTCAATTTTCTTTAGAATTACATTCAAGTAATTTATAAACCATGAAAATGTGACACGAATTTTTTTTTTCTTTTAATTTGTATTCAAAAATTCACGCAATCTACATTTAGTTCCTTAAGGAAAGAATTCGCGAACCAATCACGTGTAAAAGTGCAAAAAAATTAAAAAAAAGAAAAAGAAAGAAATAAAAAAGATGACAAAAATGATTAAACAAGACAGTGATTCCTGACGTGGACATCTACTAACGTGTGCATCCCATCCAACGGCCCAGATTCATCCCCACCTCCCTTTAATTCCGAGTTCCCACGACCCGAATGTCTCCCTCCACACTAGATATGATGCTGGGCAAGCGCGGTCGCGCTCCTTTCAGGAGAACTACAAGCATGACGGGGATGACAGCCGTCGACGTCGGAAACATGGTAGCGCCACCTCCGCCGCAGAGAGCTCAGAAGGCGGTGATCGGTGGTGAATTTAATATATATGATCCCATGTTATCGCATAGGAACTGTAACTATATAGAAACGGCTGATTTTCTGCGGAGCTGTGGGCTGTGCAACCGCCGTTTGGCTCCCGGTAGAGATATTTATATGTATAGGTAAAGACCTTTTCGCACTTTATTTATTTATTTATTTATTTTTTGTGTGTGTTTTTTTGGAGATAACATACCATATAATTCATATATTTGTTTTCCATTCTATTTCACTTAGGGAAATATATTAAATGCATTAAATATTCTTTTATAAATATATTAAGTGTATTAAATATTATTTTGTAATGATAGATGAAATACATTTAACGTTTATTAATTTTTTGTAATAAGATAAGAAATATAGAGGATCGAATTTTTGTTTTAAAATTCGTCCGTGTATATATATATATTGTTTTAATTGTAGTTATAAATGAACGTGTGTTATATATGTATCTTCAATCAGAAATCATTGTATTATTACCATAGAGGTAATTATGAGGAGGAAATTAGAGGTGCAAACTCTTAGGCGGTAACAAGCATGTTATGCCTCATCATTAATCAATGTATTATTACAAGAAGGGTAATTACGGAGAGGAAATTAGAAGTTCAAACTCATTGTAATTGTCTCATATATACTTTATTTCAAATCTATTTATGTTTATAATTGTGAATGGAAGACTATGAAATGATTGAGAAATTGTGACAAGGAAATTAGGAAATTAGAAGTTTAAACTCGTTGGTTCCAATAGTTCTCGCAATTTTTCTTTCTTTTTTTTTTTAAATTTATGTATGTTAATATATAATTTGTGAGCTAGTCAAATTAATTGTTTTGTTGTTGTGGAAAAATATGAAATGGTTGAGAAACAGTCCTAGCCTATCAAATTTATTTTATTCTACAGTTTCATCTATCCATTAATTTGTATATTTGGTGGGTAATTGCAGGGGTGACACAGCATTTTGTAGCTTAGAGTGTAGGGAGCAGCGAATGAAGCAAGACGAAAGAAAAGAGCGGCGTGCCGCCAGTTCTGCAAAACACGGCGACATTCACCGCCGCTTCGAACTGGCGACTGCTGCCACTGAAACCTCTGGCAAAACCGAGTCCCTCAAGGCGGCCTAGCAATATATATAGAGGGATAATTTAGATCTAATTATAGAAACTCCATATAATTTGAGAAATTATAATAACATCTTGTGCTATTAGGTTAATATGGGATCAATTTGTAATGTTTTAATCAATTTATTATATTTGCTAGAGGTGATATTGGATGTTTACATAATTATGTAAACTCCGAAGGTGTTGCTGTTTGAGACATATTCGTGGATTCAAGTTTGGGGCCTTTGAAGTCTAATTGTTTTAGAATTTATAAGATAATTATGTGACGTTCCTTTGCTATCTCTACTGATCAGCTTTTGCTATACAAAACATATTGAGATTTGGAAAGACTGTGGGCTTCTAACTCTTTGTTACAAGGAGGTAGTTGATTAGTAATTGCATATGTGTTGATGCTATGAATCTATATGAAAAAGATTATATGAATTTATAGGCAATGTTTACTTTTTGGATAACTAACGTTCTGAATGAAATAAACCCCCTTTGTGCCTTGTTTATTTTGATCGTTTGTAAATACACGTCAAATTGTTCAACCTATGATAACGTTGGATAAAAGAAGTTTCCATTAACACCCCCTCAGAATGGATCATTTACTTGTCTTGATTCTAATTTATTTTTGCCCATTTACTATCCCATCCATTTTTTTGGGAAAAATTCACAACACATATGCATTTATACTGTAAATCTATATTTTATCAAATCAATAAAATAAATAGCTAACTAAAATAAGATAAATAAACCTGTATAAACCTTCAAAATAAAGAACTCACTAGCTCTACATATTCCACTCTAAATCGGTGTGACTGATTTAACTATAGAACACAATTATCAAACGAGTAAAGAGAAAAAAAAAAAAAAAGTGTGAACTATATGGGGCATTGAAGAAATTTCACAACCGAGTATAACTTTTAAAATATGGTTAATTACATTCATGTCTCTTCTAAAATTATCAAATAATCAATTCGTGCTGCCATTCTTTTCATAATTATAAAAATATTTCCTTCGAATTTATCCCCTTTTGTCAACCTTCCTTGTTGTGTGGGCTTTGGGTACTTTCCCTCCACATCTTATTTAAAAGGTAAATTTCTTATTACTATAGTTTATTACGACAATTAATGCGGAGTAAAATGAATTGAAGATCCCACAAGATACTTCAACAAAATTCTTTTTATAATACTCAATTGCATGTAATGTAGCGTAAAAAAGTGTCCATCCTAATTTCCTCCGCGTTATCTTGCAATAGTTCACATTTAGTCGAAATGTCAATTAGTATATTTATTTTTAAAAATACTTAATATGTTTTAAAATAAAAATATAAGAAAAACATAAAAAAAAAATTGAGAGACCAAGATAAAAATAAATTTACAAACTAATCAACAATAGTTCCATATACTTCCCATAGATGACATGCTAAGCTCTAAAAGAGCTAAAGCAAATAAAAATACAGTTGTCATAGCTACAAGAAACTAAAAGGGAGGACCAAAAAAAAAAAAAAAAAAAAAAAAAAAAAAAAAAAAGAAGAAAACTCAAGTGCCACACTACTAATTCCAACACTTAAAAAGTCATATGATATATACTAGATTCATGAAAAATCCAACAGCAAAACAGGAAAGGAAAACTGGTCGTACGCTCAATCGCTCATAATATGGAACCAATCTTATTTTCATCACTGCAGATAAAATGTTCATTTGTATTCCAAAATCATATTGTTTTCTGGAGCCAATCCAACACAAGCCCTTAAAATGTTCTCAAGCATTGCCCGTTGCTTCGAAAGTGCATTTACGACTGGTGTTCCTGGAGGTACCTGTTTTTAATGGTAACAATACAACCTCAGTGAATAATGTTATCCTTGAGTGACTCGTACGGTAATCGCATTCATCTTGTGCTCAAATACATGAGAAAAGAAAGGCGTTTGCAGTAAAGATTTGTGTGTCCCGTAACATGGTTTGTGTCGTGATGAACCACATGTTTTCTTATCATCAGTTTTATAAAGAATGGCTTACATCCAATACGGTCCCATCTAACTCAGACAACCTCATATTTAGTGTTTAACAGTTTGTAACAAGAATCATGTTTTTTATAGTGAATTCATATGTTTCGGAGTCCGGACCATAACTTTATTTTTAGTGTCAAAGAGTGTCATGAGAATCAGGTTTTACACCGAATTTGTACGTTACACTTGATACGGTTGTTTTGTCCTAAAAACAGATTCGTTGAAGAACAAAGAAAGAGTTCGTGGAAAGTGCTTACAAGAGGGGCTTTGGTTAGGTAGCTGAGGATGGTGGCCACGGGGTGGAAAGAGTGGAATTTGCCCTGCAAAATATGAATCCAAAAAAGATGGAATTTGGTTATTGACAGCACAAAAATAAAGCCTCTAAAGCTATAATAACTGATGGGACTTCGAGTTGATTATAAAAGAAGACAGACCTCTCCTTCGGCTTTGAGCTGAATACGGGTGCTGAGTTCAGCAAGAAGGACCAAATCGAGGATAATTGGAGCTGCAAGAAGAGAGTCTTCACAAGTGTTGTGCAACACAATGGTGCTTCTCCCTCCCATGAATATTTCCGACGTGTACTCATCCATTGCTCTCTTGCTGTCTCCCACATATGGCACATACTACACAAGGATCCATGAACGTTATAAGCTTAATGTGAAGAGAAATGTACATGAGTATTGATAGTGCAGTATGTACGCTAATACCTTTATAACAACAACATGATCAGGGTGCTCGCCCGGTTCATAGAGGATGCCATTGCTAGCAACCATGTCATCAACCACATTGCTTTTGGATATCTCCTTGGACCGGAAAGTTTGTGGGGCTGATAGATTCATTCCATCGTTGTTTCCCAAATGGTTGTAGCTCACAATTGATGTTGGCTATTATACAAGAACGAAGTAAATCAAGAACCCAATGTAGAAAGAACCATATATGAAATCTTTCTAAGGCAAGACTAATGTAATAACAAACAACATGTGTTATACCTTAATACCAGCTCCAACAAGGAAATCAACCAGCACCGATTTCATCTTGGTTTGACCGCTCTTAAAATCGTCTCCACCAATCAAACTGTTCCTTTGGATAGCCAACTCAACCAGCCCTGAAAATTCGAATTTAGTTTGCCTCAACATAAACCATTATTATGAAAAAATTTAGCATTCATTAAGGGGCAGTTTCATAGTACCTGGTACGAAAGTGTTTTGTGGGCTGCCATTGATGTAGGGAACATTTTCAAGAGCACAGGCTATGCCGAATAATGTCGAAGGAGATATCTCGACCTCGTTCCTCTCCAACGAGGCCATAAGGTTCTCCGTACTGTCATTTAGCCCTACAACAACATTACTGTATCTCTCTGTGTTGGCTGTCCACAAAACCACAACTTTATCCACCTTATTTTTCTCCTTAAACTCCCTATAAATCATCAAAAGATCAAGTAAGAACAACTAAGTATCAAGACATTCTTGACTTGAACATATACAATTACTCAGCTTCAAGCATCATTAATCTTGCAAATACCTGATGTCTTTGATGACTTGCTGAACCTGTTCCATCTTGGTTCCTTTAATCACGTTGTTAGCACGTGCGCCCTGGTTGGCAGCAATGAAATCAGGGTCGTAGATTCCAGGGAGTGGGACCATGTGTTCCATGTAGGGCCTCAGCTGCTTTTGGAGATCAATATCTAGCACCTTGGCCCTGCCCATGGCATCAGCCAGATTCATGTTACTGATGTCCCATCCCCCAAATACTATGTCATCAGGGTTGACCTAATCACAGTCAAATCATTAAATAAAATGATTAGCAACAAAATCAATGACTACAGTAGTAGCATTCTCATCTTTTACTATTCATTTACCTACTAAATTCTTGAATTTTCTACATGAAAATCACATAATTTAAAGCAAAAGTGTGGGAGAGTACTACCATGGGAAGCAAGCTCTTGAAAGGAGCATAGATCTCTTCTCCATTAAAGGACCCAACTCTAATGGAAGATGCTTGAGTCAGTGACCCAAAATAATTAGCTTGCTGCACCTTGTCTTTTGTTGCCCATGAAATCCCCCTGCCAATTATCCCATCAACCCACATCTCAGTTTCCTCACAATCCTCCATAATCAAAGGGGCTAATAAAAAAATCGATCTTTCTTCAAAAAACTTGTTCTTGTCAAACTAGAAGAACAATATCTTCATAGCCCAGATGGAAAAACTAAAATAACAAACAGTCTTGTGTGCATTAAAATACAAACCAAGAACTCACTCTCTGTTTGCAATAACACCAGCAGTAAGAGTTGAACCATTGTTGCCTCCCCATCCAACAAGCATAACCCTACAAAAATACCCATCAAAATAAGTTAACAGCACAATCTAAAAGAAAGACAAAAAAATAAAACAAATATATATATATATATATAAAAGGTTTTTTCTTCTCCTTGTTTTTTCTTTTTTTCTTTTTTCTTTTTTTCATTGATTTTATGCTATAAAGAAATATACCCTAATTTGGGGACACGGGCATCAGTTTTGAACTCATATTTGACAGTCTTAGGCTTGACAATCCACTGATAGGCGCCATTTCTGTTCTCATGAACAAGGTCTGTGGTTTCATAGTTGTAAACAGAGTGAATCTCTCCATCTGTGTACTTAACATTTGGGCTGTCAACTTTGAAGCTCTCGATAAACATTTTTGCTCTCTTTTTTTTCGATTCAAAAACAATAAATGGAGAGATTTATGCAAACCCCACCAAAACTTTAGGATTGAAGAACAGATGGATTTCTCTCCTTAGTTCTCTCAGTGTGTGCTCTATGTGTGTGTGTGTGTTTTCTCAGTTAGCCCCGAGACCTCTCATATATAGGCAAGATAGGAGTACACGTGGCGTCGTGATAGTGAACTTGGCCCCACATTGTGAACAATAAATGGTTCACTGTATATACTGAAGCTTGACCATGCAAAAATAGTATTTATGGAAGTATGACGGTTTTTGTGATTATTAGTGGAAAAGAACCGCCCCCGCTAACAGGAAAGAGCATGAAGTTTTTTTTATTTATCTTTACATCTATATGATCAAAGTATTTAACATTTGAGTAATTATTATTACAATTATTATCATTAATTTAGTTTACGGATAATTATGATTATACTTTGTTTGAACATTTTGAAATATTACAAACAAACTCCCCAAACATACAAGAAGGTATGATTATAATTTTGCATCAGCTCATGGACATAGCTATAATTATGTATCAGTTAAACTAATCATAAAAAGTATAATAGTAATTATCTAAATCTCAAGAAATATTTAGATAATTAAGTCAAACTTAAGGAAGCATAGAGATAATTATCCCTTAAATGAAAGTAAAATGATGGATTATAGATAAAATGATTTTCTTTTCCGTTCTTGTAATAATGTATTTAATTCAAGATTTGTCGGTTTGATCTCTTTTTTGAGGTGGTGGTATTGATTGTTATGAAGATGAGAATTTGCCGCGAGCATGATTAGATCAGACGGATGCCTTCTTCTTTAGAAGAGTAGAAAATGTCAATAGTAATTTTTTGTCGTTAATTTCGGAATGAACTGAAACTAAACGAGAAATATGGTACTGACACTTTCGAACTTAAAGACATATGATTTAGTAATTATGAATGACTTAATAGCTGTCATCCTCAATTGAGTCCATTTGACTCAAGATCTGAAATTTGATGATAAATATTGAAAAATGATCTAGAGTGAAGAACTAGTAATATTACATATTCTTTGAAATTATGATTATTCATCTGAAAATATTCAATTCAGTTATGAGTGTGAAGGTTGGTTTACAAAATAGATCATGATATGATGAAATTAGGGGTGAAAACTACATCATATTGGCTTAATTCATGCCGGGTTGAGATAAGAATATTATAATATTTTATGTAATTCAAATCGTCATCATTCTCTAAATGAAGTAACACCGGTAGGCAATAGCGTGTGGGTCTTTATTTAATATATAGTAGTATTTATGTACTGCATAGTAGTTTATAGAATTTATTTTGTATTTAATTCTTGTATGTGATCTTTAAAATATATTCATATAATGATATTAATATAATGATTAAATGTAATTGCTCCCCCTCCCCCAACACACAAAAAAAAAAAGTAACTCAAATTCAATAAAATAATACTCAATTCAATAAGCCTTAATCTGAACCAATTCAAAAATTTTCGTTAACTCAACAAAAAACGTTAACCAATTAACCTATCAATCTGCAATTCACAACCTCATCCATAAAAACTTGTGATCGTTTTCCATTTCTTCACTCAATAATTTGTCTAATTTCATATAAAATAATCTACATCATTTTATTTTCAACTAAATACTTTTACAAAAAAGTATTTAAATATTTCGTAATAATAATTCATTAAAAATTTCATGTTATTTAGGTTTAAGTTGAGTTGGGTCAGGTCAAGTTGGAAGATAATCCAATAATATTGTCCCGTTTCATTATGTTTATTAAGTTACCTGATATGACGAAACCTATCCATAATTTTCATGATACCTATCAGGTCGATCCAATATTAACACAATTCAATTTCACTCAACTCAAATTCAATAACATCATGTCAATTTTCATCATATTGTGTTGAAAATTGTTCGTTTCTAATTATCTCAAATCATATTATCATTATGTTATCTCCAAAATAGTTGGAGATATATATATATATATATATGTTTTGAAAAAATAAATACATAAAACAAAATATCATTTCTAGAAATATATAGCAAAAATGCATATAGTGGCAAGCAAGCGGCCAAAAGCCAGGAAACCACTTGTCTAAGATGAGAGGGAGAGGAGTAATAGACGTGTGGAGTGGGCTTTACGCGTGTCGAATTGGTGGAACATAGCCTGTGGATTTCCCATTGGGCCTTGGCTTCATGGCCCACGGGCTCTATTGTGTGGACGTACGTTCTAGAAGCAGCTTCTGAAGCCGACTGGTGAATTCATTTAATGAAAATGAAATTGGTCCTGTCACAATTAAATAATAATCAAATTGTTACTTTAGAAAAATAGAATTTTCATGAGAGCTCCAACGATGATTATATTAGCTCTACAATTTGAACTTCCACTACATGCATTTAACTTTTTCTAGAGATGCCATTGTCATATTAAATATTTTTGAATAATATTTAACTTTTTATGATTTGTTAATAAATTAATAAGTGAGACGCACACTAGCATAAGAGTTGTCTACAGAAAGGGTAAGTGACTGAACTGTGAGGCTCCACGATGTTTCCTTTTTTATCCTTTGGTCAATACTTAGAGTTATTACCATTTATTTTCCATATATATTTATGTATCTCCTAATTTGCTTTTCACTTTTTCTTCTTTTTCTTTTGATAATTTCCTTTCAA
The DNA here is from genome assembly GCA_014898755.1 of Handroanthus guayacan. Lineage (NCBI taxonomy): Eukaryota > Viridiplantae > Streptophyta > Magnoliopsida > Lamiales > Bignoniaceae > Handroanthus > Handroanthus guayacan. Next base: position 925,139 of record JACFYI010003072.1, on the reverse strand, counting down.
AGACTTTAAGTTTGATAGTGATGCAATAGGGCAGCAATTGACAGCTTGTTTTTTCTAAACCTCTCACTGGTCATGTATATTGCACTTGCACTAAAATCAAATTTTCAGTGTGTTTCTTAAATTCTTAATAAAATTTGATACAAAGTGAAAGCAAAAATATGTGTACATATTCATATAAGTGTTTCATATTAAAGAAGTCGAGAATCTTAGAACAATTTATAGACTATTTTTCCTCTGCTACGATTTGAAGTACCTTTACCAATACATTTCTTTGATCATTAATCATAATTATGTTGTTCTAAACTTCTCGACTGAAAAACTTATTATCATACCTTGTAGAGTTGAACTTTTCATGTATTGTGATGAATTTATATATATCATATGTCACTACAAAATTATTGATTTTTTGCAATTAAAAGATTAACAGACGTAGTAGAAGCATTAGCCAATAATGAAAAATTAACAATCATGGTAAATGTAGTAGCTAATGATCCAAATAATTATAGTAAAAACATCATTTGCTGGTTACACTGAGGTAAAAACATCTATCCCGACTATATGCCGTAGTGAATTTCGCTGCTCTTATAGAAACTATGGATCATCGTTGTCGTGAAGTTGTAGCAAATAATTTATCGCCGTACTTTTTTCCACTAACATCAATTTTTAACCTCGACAATTGTTCAAATTTTTTGTAATGTGCCTATATTTATATCAAGCATGAGCCTTAGAAGTCATTGAACCAACAACATTATTTGCACCATGTCAGCAAATTGCTAAAATTGGGTGAGCCCATAACCAACCATATTGTATTTACTTATTACATTCAATATGGGTAGTTGTGATTCAAACTTGTCCAAGAAAAGACCAATTATTTTCCAAGGATTCTTCAGTTTTGTATCACTTTCACTCGTGATGAATATAATAGTCTAATTTTGGGTGATGGTGGAAGAGTCAAAATATAATTGGTACTCTTGGCACATAGGCCAACAGCCAATTCAAATGGTCCTTCTTTGCAATTTGAGGCTGAATGTGACTTTAGCTTATTCGGTCATAAACGTATGTATACCATACAAATAAATTGTATATAAGTTAATATTTCATTTTATAGATACATGCAGACTTGAAATAAATGATTGATTATGTCCATTTGAGAATAATAACTAAAAAAAAACCCGTGACCTATTATATATGGAAAAAAGAACTTCTCCTTTTTTGAATTCTTGGTTCAATTATTGTCTCATTTTGTGACTTAAATAACCATACTAGCAATGCTTTGCATGACCTATAATACAAGGGGTAGATTGTTATCATTGCTATTAATATTTGACAAAAGTTGTAGCATTCCAAATGTATTGGCATTATAGGCTTAATTAATACCTCATTACACCTACTAATCATCCTCGTCCTTTCTAAAATAAAAAAAATAGGGATAATTATCTCAACATTCTCTGGGATTTGGTCTAATTACAAAAATACCCCTAAACATATTAGTTGTAGGGATAATTATCCCTATAAAATATGAATAAATATCCTTCCAAGTCATAAAGCACAAGTGCATAGGAATGCAAGTTGGATTGCTTGTTTCCATTGATGGTTTGTCTTCTATTTTATTTTATGTACACATATGATGTACATGAATTATTTCACCACAAAATCACTTGGTTATCAATAGAATATATTTACAATGTCTTCTTGAAATGAAATAGAGTTAACTTATCAAAATAGACTATTCGAACTAATAAACGTGCAGTAAAAAAGTGTTTTGCTCTGGGACCAGCATCACCCTAATGAAACGTGAGTAGTTAAAGACTCTTGGCCCATTAAAAGATGTCTCAATCACCTATACCCAACCAAAGGGTGGAACAAAGGCATGAAAATTTTTTGTGCAAAAGAGAAAATCATCTACCACTAAAATTGTATGTGGACATGTGCTCCCTATTCATCTGTGGCCAAGATTGGCCATCTCTTGCCCAAGTTCATGGAAACTGGTTTATGAGGATTTGTTTCTTTGCATCTGTAGTCTACTTTACCATTGTGATCAGCACAATTATTTGAGCATTGTACAGCCCCCATTTAACCTTTTCCTCTTAGAAGGTACAATCATTTTGTTGGGGGTGGACCCTAAAATACCCCCACTGAATTCTCCAAATCGATGGCCATAAATAAATCCACATGAGAGGTTTCGCCTTCATTTCCTATAGTACATTTTTAGTTGATTTGTTTGTCTACCATATATACAACCACGGTTGTACATATATTTAATAATTCCATACAACCCTATAATATATGTTTCTTGTGTGGATCTTCAATTATTAATTTTGTAGTGGGAAATTCTTGATGGGTCTTGATCGTCACCGTTGATTTGTAGGACCCACGTGGATTTCACAAATGGAAGGGTTTTGATGGTTCAAGGACCAAGTTCTTTTGGACACGTTTAGAACCTTCCCATGTTAGTAGCTATGGGTTCAATAATTTCATTAATGTTTGTTATGAATGATTGATTATAAATAGAAACAAGGACTGGGTTTAATGAACCTTTTGATTACCTACCATTGGTTATGCTTTCAAAGGGAACTTATTTCATGTGGCAAACTAGAAGTTGTTCCTTAGTCTCATGAAGTTCTGTGTAATGAAAGGCTACATGAAGTGTGGTTTGGCCCAACATCAAAGCTACGAGAAAAAGTCCAAGGGATGAGTTTCCAACTTTAGGGATGAGAATATAATTTTCAATATTTTGGTATGCTACTTTAAGGGTGTTTGGCTAAAAATATATGTTGAAGTCTTTGCATTAACATAAATCAATTTGGTGATCAGACTCCAAGTGACTCGATTGAGATCTTCAAAAATAAATGATTTTTTTTTAAATTTATTGAAAAAAAATTGCTACTTATGATTTATCCTTTTTAAAAAGAATTGATACTATTTCGTACTTATTATAAATTGGACTAGACAAGCATTCTTTGACACGATCTGTACCTAATTATTCGGTCACCCAAACACCCTTTATCAATTATTTTGTCAAGAATCACATGATAGGATATCACTTTTTTTTTTCTTTTTTTTTTCTTTTTTTTTTTTTGTGGGATATCACAATTTTGTTGAGGTGACATTCACATGAAACAAGGTAAAAGATAAGGTGAAACTGAATTAACTGCACACAAACTATTGATAAGGAAGTCTATGGAATTTTGCATCTTATAGAATGTAATAATAGTACACCGTACGTAACAGAGACTTTATTTCAACGAAACGTGTTTTTATAGTGAAATTTCTATGCATTCTATTTGTACAATTCAATGAGAGGACATGATTGCTCCACCTTTCATTTTGTTGGGTGAAATAAGTGGTCATAACTTTTTCTCATTGGACTTTATTGCATACTTGCTGAATATTTTAGCATTTTTTCCCTTATCGTGGAGAAATTGATAGCTATAAATTGTTGAGATGTCTTGTGTTTGAAATGTACTATAAATTAATATTTTATATATGTTTACAATTATAAATTATATTTCTTTCTAACGTGTACATTTCTTCAATTTATTGCTGTAACTTGGAGCTCTCTTTTTTTCCAAAAATTATAAGGATTATTTAATTCGAAATTTGGATGAAAATTAAGAACTATGATTTTTTTTTATATTCTATATAAAAATTAATTTGAAGTGTTATTTTGTAATGTCTGAAATGAAAAATGAAAAATAACATATTTGGGGCTTTATTTATTTATTAATTTACTTTTTCTTTTTAAAACTTTTGCTAGATAATGGGCCGAGCGCGTAATTGAAGTAACCCAACTTTTCACCTTCCGGCGTTTTCATTCTTGTTTGAATTATTGGGCTGGGCCTACACTGTTGAAATGGTTGAAGCCCAATTCTCTCTCTCCCTCCCTCGCCGTACATGTGCACGTGCACGCATTTTATATTTGTCACTAAGAAGGCCGAGGACTGCGAGGGTGTTTCACATTGTTTTTACTATTTTTATGTAAAGAAGTTGAGAAATTAGTCGTAAAAATGAATAATAAAAGTTGCTAATATTTACAATTAAAAGCTAAAATGTGTTGTAAAGCTAATGGTTGTACTTGTCAAATAAAAAGTGATTTTCCATAATCTTTATATTTTTAATTCACTTATTGTTGAGATATTTTTGAATTTCAAATTTTAAAATGAGGGTCATAGAATATCTTTGTAAAACTATTTTAATTGAAAGAAGGTATGTGCTTTTAGATTTTAACTGATTTTAATCTAATATCATTTATGCAAAAGTAGAAGTTGTTTTAATAAACACTCCTAAAATCACTTTTCGGTAGTTAGAAGTTAAATTACTACTACCAAAGCCAAAAAGTTTCTAAAAGTTAATGTTGTGTATTTGCCAAAAGCATGATATTTCACATTTTTATCAAATTTGTTTGATGGAAAAACAGAAATGAGATTCTTAGATTCTAGTTGAATTTAGTTTAAAATCATTTTTTCAAAAAGGTAAAAGTTACTTTTTATCAAACATTCTCAAAATTACTTTTCAATAGTTAAAAGCTAAAATTCGCTATCATAAGAAATTCCGAACACCCGCCTGTTAACTTTATTAGAATTAATTAAAATGTATCTAGATATCATCTTCTCTAAAATGAGTGTGGCTTGACATATACTGACAATTGGCAACGTGCGAATTATACTACCATAGACATTTTCTATATAATGAATGGCCGTACACTTGATTTCTGATTATCTATATGTTTCATGATATTACATAGTTAAAGTAGATTCATAGCATCTACCAAATAATCAACAGGAAGAATGATCAGCCAAGGGGGAAAAAAAGGGCCAAATTGAATTGTACCCCACATCTTAATGAAAATATAATTAAAGTGCTCTCATATATAAGTCAATCCTAAACTTTGAAAAATTATTATTTTTAATTAATCTTCGAAATATCTGCAAATAATTACAGAGGATGGTGTCTTTAGCTCTGGCGCCTTCCGTTCGGAGGCGCCTAGCAACAACAAATAGCAAATGATTATACGATTTTTGTGAGCCTCTCGTTAATTATTTTCTAATTTTCTGACTCTAGATTTGTCGATTTAGATGCACAGTGCTGTTGGCATGTGCTGATGTACGTACTGGTGATTTGTTATAATAATTATATATGATGATTAAGGACGTAATTATCAATTCGTTATAAAAATGTTAAATATAAACTGCAATGAATTTCCATGTTCCTTTCTCCTTCTTCATATGTAAGTTTTTTATTGTGCGATTCATTTATTATTTCATTTTTTTGAATATAAAAATAAGATCCCACTTTTTAAAAATTGATTTTTTTTCTTCTTTTTCCCCTTTTTGAATTGCCATTTTGAGAAGCTATCAATATATATTCAATCAATAATCATCAAAGATAAGATAACAGAACTTAACATTCCGCTGCTAAACAGTAGAAAATTTTTTAAATAAGTCTATCATATGACAGAATAACAAAACTCTACCTCGCCTACAAAGCGTCATTGGCGCAATTTCAATTAAAATAAGGATATCACACGCCAATTTCTAACCATGCATATACTTTAATCATTGCATGACAAAGACATTTTAAGAAGGTTTTTCAAGACACATGTCGATAATATTGAGGCATCTAGTCTGGGAAGAGTGCAAGGAGGTCGGTTTTAACCAACACAAACCCCCTAGTCCGTTCAATTAAATAGAAAGATCATCAAGAGTTTGTGATAACTGATATGCTATCGAACCAATTATTCTAATTCTAAGAACTCAAAATCGACATAACAATTAATTGGATTTGAACTTCATTTGAGTTTTAATTAAATTTTACTACTGACTATATTATGAAATTAAATACATGAATTTTTGACACTGTATCTTTTCCCTCATACAAATTCCAAATTTTATCTTAAATTTTCAATTATTTTCAACTCAAGTCAAAAAATAAAGACAATCAAATTACATTATTTAATTCTTCGTAACCCACCTAAATGTCTCTTCGAACCACATAAGAATACATGAAAGAAAGTAATATCATATATACATGCAGGCCAAATATAAACACCAATATTATCAACACAATTCAGACAAATACTTGACTCCAAATTTACATTCAACAAAGA
>JACFYI010003072.1:868898-883870 GCA_014898755.1 Handroanthus guayacan | reverse complement strand
CAAGAACAGTCCAAGCAGGTTTTATGTGCCCAATATCTCCAACAGACCTCGACAAAAGAGCAAGTGCATCTAATGCCTCTGATGCAGCAACAGATTCACTGTCAGCAGCTTCAAGGAAAGAAATTATAGCAAGTACTGTCCCAGTACGGTTTACACACTCAGTTAAAGCAGAATCGATTTGACGAGAATGGAGAAGCCGAGCAATTGCAGCTGCCGCATGAGTCTTTCCAGCATTTGAGCCTTCACGCAAAACTCTAGCGGCAGGCAAAATAATTTCTTCCGAGACGGTTTTTTCTGATGCTTCGCTGTCTAAAAGGAGATTGGCCAAAGCACAAACTGCTTGCTCTGCCACCTGTAGTACTGAAGAGTTAGCAAGCACCACCAACAAAGGCAAAGCCTCTCTTGCGACAGCAGCCACATCACGGTTTTCTTTAACTGAGAGAAAGACAGCGGCAAGGCATCGAGAAGCTTCTACTAAGATGCGTTCAGATTCAACATTCAGAAGTTTCACTACTGACCAAAGAGTCTTAATAGCAATGTTAGTTTCACGCAAGTCCTTTCTGAGGTCGAAGATTCCAGCAAGAGCTTGTGCAGACTTAGCTTGAGTCTCTTCCTTGGTAGAGCTTAATATTTTTATCATCGTCTCAATTGCATCATTTGCTGCACTACCTTCACGTACCATATCATTCAGTGGGGCCACACAGAGCAAACTTTTTAATGCATCTAACACATAAACTTTCGATTCAGGCAAATCACTGACTAATAATGCAGTGAGTTGGCTGATCGTTGCTGTATCCGACTTGTGAATTAAATGATTTAGAGTCTTAGCAGCAATCTCCTTCCCATTGGGGCTTCCATTCTTTAGAAGCCAAAGTAAAGCAGGTACAGCATCTGCACTTTCAACACAAGCACGTATATCCTCACTATGATTACAGAGGTTTCCGAGGATTGTTGCAGAATCTTCCTTTGCTTTTGGCGACCCAGTTTCTAGAATTTGGACCAGTGGGGGAATACCACCAGCTGCAGTAATAGCCCATTTACTTTCATCATTTTCATGGGAGAGAAGGCAAAGTAATGCAACAGCACACTCTTGCTGCTGCTCTGATGAAAGACCAAGAAGTGAAATTAAAAGCTGAATCCCCTCACGACCTTGAAGAGCCTGCCACAAAGTACCTTGATTGTTGCAGAGAACAAGAAGGGATCTTATCAACTCTTCCTGGACTTCATTTGTTGCCATGGTAATCAGACCAACAAGCAGTCTTTTTGCATCGGAATCTGCAAGTTTGCTTGCTAGTACTCCATTCCCATACAAACTGGCAAGGGCTTCTATTGTCCGCTCCTGGACCAAAAAGGGTACCCGAGGTTTGAACTGCTGTACCAATGTCTTCTCGACCTCCGTAGGATCTGATGCTCTAGCATGTTCAGCTTTGCTGTCGTATATCATCAGAGCGGAGGCTAACGCTCCTAGTGTGTCAGCTACTTGTGCAGGAGAGGTACATGATCCAAGGCTTTGACCAAGACTCGAGACAACATATGACAAGCCACCAGATATGTTCGCAAGAGCACACATCGCGTTCTCTTGCAAAGCTTGGGCAAACTCTCCCTGCATGAATTCTTTTGAAGGAGCTATCGTAGCATTTATCAGAACGGGAATACCATTAGCATTAGCAATTTCCCGCCTGGCTTCTTTGCATTGTGCAGAAAGAGATTTAAGAGCACCTGCAGCTTCTGCTCTGACAGAAGGATCATTCCCTGCTCCAAGTAGCTTAAGGAGCAGTTTAATGGCTTCAGCAGCCAAGATTTTAGAGCAAACGGATGCATCCTCCATCATCATGCATGCCAAGAGAAAGCACACATTTGCTTGAGTATCTGATTGGCCTGTTGTGAGCAATTTGACAAGTATATCAACTCCTCCAGCTTGAACTGTTGCGGACCAAAATCCCTCTGTACTGCTAGAAAGATTCCGCAAAGCTCCAGTAAGTAAGTCATCAACTACATTTCCAGCCTTAAGCCCCTTCTGTAATTGTTCCCACAATACAGGGACAACTCCTTCTGTCGAGAAAATCTTTGAGCCAACATGATCCTTTGCGCCACCTTGAGACACTGCATATATGGTTTTTGCCGCTGCAATTTGGCCTTCTGTCGAGCTTGACTTGAGAAGACCAAGCAATGGGGGAATGCAACCACCAAGTAACACTTTGACTCGCAATTCATTCTCTTTGCACAAAGAACCTAAAACAGTGGCAGCCTGTATCTTTATCCCAAGTGATCCAGACCGAAGAAGAGACACAAGTACAGGAACTGCTTGAGAGTGGGATCCAACTGCACCAAAAGCATTTTCCCTCGTATTAATTAGATCAAGTAATTGCCTCAAGCAACTCTCTTTCTCTTGTGATGATGAGGAACTCTGCCGCAATTGCTCAATGCATTGCGCAACACTTGCTAATGTTCCATCTGGATCCTCCATGCTACTCCTATCTCTGCAGGTAAAAGAGATGTTCTTAGACATCTAAATCAATCCAACATAACCCCTTGAAGTGATATTAGCAGAAAAGTAAACAATGCATAATGTATAGTTTTTGCAGTGCAATAACTAATTGATATCAACAATCGTCCCCATGCTAAAATATATATATATATATATCTCTGTGATGCCTATCTATATGAACAATACTAAGTCAGAGTAACCCAAAAATTAATTATACCAGACGTAGAGTAAAAAAACCTGGATCTTTAAATGCTACATGATATCTGGCATGTGCAAGAAGGCAAAAGGTCCCCAAGAACTTAAGGAGTTTTAGAGTTTTGACTAACTTCCATTTAGTTTCATCGACTTATTAAACACCATGTATTATATTATTGTTAGTTAAAAAAAGAAAAAGGAAAAAAAAATTAATTAACTGAAGAATCTGAGTCAAGGAGTTAAGGCATTTTCAAAATTCGATCCAAATAATGATCAGGAAATATATAAGAGAACAGGTATTTGTTTGTTTCTCAAAGAACAAATATAACTAAATGAATTTTAATTACAATATGAAATCAGTTTATGTTAATATCTAATGAATTCAGCTTGGACCTTAGCATTCACTATCAACGGTCAATATATGCAAGATATAGTATCTTCAAAGGGATGCATCATTAACAAGTTCTCCCTTAGCACAAAGCAAAAATAAAACTCTTTTTACTAACCTTGAACTCATTTTCATGAGTGCATGGGGAGTTGAAGGCTCTAAGTCATGCGATCTAGCTTCCCCATTTCTCTCCTTCAGAAGAAAAGAACAGCATAAACTTACCGTAAGAAAGAATTCTCAAAGGGTCACACACAAGGAAATGTAACATACAAACATAACCAATCAAATTCAGGATCTGCAATGTAAGGCTTATCCCCAAAAGAAAGTAATGGGAAAGCAAAACATACAAACATTTAATCGTGAGATAATTCACAGGTCAGTCACTGTTAGGATCTTCATTTGGTCCCATTGGAGGAAAAGACAGTTGAGGTTAACTTAAGTACACAAAATAAAGGAAAGTATGCAACCATAATCAACAAAAAGAATATGCATTCAGAAAGGAACAACGAGAAAACTAACAATTTCCACTTTCAGAGATTTCTTCTCTTATAACTTTAAGAAAACAAATGAAAGGGGTATCCTGATTTAGCATGAAGCATTGTTCTCTTTGATATTCTCTACCCACATAACATGTATAGAAGCAATAATCACACACAAGCAAAATGATTAAACTACACAAGGGGCACTAACTATGAGTACAGCGCATATGATGTAGCCATAAGATACAAAATCTAGAACATTTCGTTCTGATTTCAGATCCTGACAAGTTCAGCGTATTCCAAGAATTTATTTAAGGCACACTCATAAACCTTACCGAGTCATTGGGAGAAATACTGCCACCATTAGAAGCAGCAGCCCTCCAAGCCAGAGTTGCCGCCATCTTTGCTGTGGTTCCGAGTGTCTTCTCTTCAGATCCGACAGTCTCTAGTCGCAGGCAAAAGCTAACAGCAGCGTCCCGTTGAAACTGACAAGTCAAACACAGTAAGAAACAAGTCTAACAGACTCAGTTATACCTTCCATACAAATCTGCAATTTCTTAAGGACTAAAAAGTTCTCACTTTATAGGCACAAATCAAATCCTACCTACAGAAAGTATCAAAGAATCTGAAATCCTATTGAGTTGCTCCACAAAAGATCTTCTAGGCCATGTTTACGAATCAAATGAATGACAGAGTAAGATGGAAAATATCTAGTGAATCGCACTCATTCATAAGTGATTGACTAAAAAAGAAGCTGAATTCAACTCAACACTAGTATCTTCATCAGATTAAATAAAAACCAAAACTTCAAATCAGAGCGACAAGAAAACCAAAACCTTTCAAAATCCCACTAAAATGATTCAAGAAATCACTAGATCAAGTGTTCCCAGATGGCAAAGGTGACAACTTTAATGCGAAAAAATGAATGCAGCCCACCAGCATATTTTCAATAGATATGCTCCCCAGCATGATCCAAATACATATATACCTGGAGAACTAGTATAAATACGCTGAGAAATAGTAAGATCTAGCAAAATTGGGAGCACCTTTTACAAGATTCGGAGAAATGGCATCAAGATTTCTTTCTTCAGCATGAATGCTGGTGTGCTGTAACTAACATAGAGAAAGAGAGAGAGGGAGAATGGGATTAAGCAGGTGTTGTTTGCGAGTCCTTCTCTCCCTGTCCCTCCCCCTTTTCAGTATGTCTCCCTCGGTGAAAATGCAAATTGAAGTTTCTTAGCTGACAAGCGAGGAAGATAAAACGCTAAGAGAGAGAGAGAGAGAGAGGAAAGAAGAAATAGAGACAGTCTGTGTGTGTAATAATGTGTGTATCAGAATGTGTGAGAGTGTGTGTATGCCAGAGAGAGAGAGATGGGGGGTTGGGCCACCGACAGGCTTCTGGGCGGCGGCTTCTTGGCTTATGTGGCTTCGGCTTTGGATTTGATATTAACATTTCTTACAACTAAACATCATAATATGGTGATAAAACTAATTATCCGTTTATTAGTTGGCCTTTTCAGTTTTCGGGTTTAAAAAGTAAAAGATGAGGGCAATGAGCAGTTGATTGGGTTACATTCTTGGCTTATCATCAACAAAGTTCATTTGTTCTTATAGAAGTAGAGTTTTAAAGCGCTATAATAAGATGAATTCAATTAAATGGATTCAATTTACCTTTATTTTGAATCAAAGATTATAATAAGAATAGTATTTTTTCAACAATTTTGTTTCTTGTATATTTCAATTCTTTGTTATAATAAACAAGCAAGGGGCCGCGTGATGGTCGTAAACCCTTCAAGTACAAACATTGCTTGCTATTAATATATATATATATATATGTGTGTGGGATTAGAGGGATTTACGATTCTCATGGATTTACACAACTTTTTTTTTTTCACAATTCAACTTTTCTTTTCAACTGAGTAATAGATTTAGATGCATTATTTGTACAAATTCTTTATTTTAGTTTGTCAGGGAATACATATATTATAATACATGAATTTTTTTTTTCACTCATGAATTTTATGTCAAGCGATATAACAAATTTTTATCTTGATTAATAAGTTTGTGAATTATGAATTGAATATAATAAAATTTTAAAGAAATGAAAAATAAATATAATTATATATATGCAGCCAAGATTGGGCCTGAAACTCAAGCCGATCACAGTTGCATTTGCATCACAGTCTCTCTCTCTCTCTCTCTCTCTTAGTTGGCAAAAAATATTGGCATCTCAGTGCATATGCAAAGCACAGTGGGTGTATGTATACAATAAGATACACCTAATAAGGATGGTAAAGGAATTTATTTATTTATTTATTTATTTATGTTTAACGGACCATGTTCTAATTTTCTAGCTCAATAATTATAAGTAATGTTGGATTATTACATAAATGTCCACATGCAGTTAAGAAGTCATAATCGGTACAAAAACAGCAACTCATATTAATCAAATGGTATTAGCTTATTGCTTCCATGATAAGCTGCCATTATGGCCTATTAAGAAGAATTAATCATGTCCAAATTGTTCGGATTAACTTACATCTTAGGGGAAAAAAAAGCTGTTGACATTTGGTATTATTTTCGATTCTTGAAAGCGATTGTACATGCTAATCTCTCTCTTATTCTTCTTTTTCTTAAAAAAAAAAAAAGAAAAGAAAAGAAAACCATATTCTATTTAATTAAATACATTCAAGTCAATGGATTTGTTGCAAAAAATTATATGACCTGTAAGTTCGTATAAATGAATTAATGCAAAATATGTAAGCTTCAGCATTCAACAATTGAAAAATGGAAAATCCTAATTGATGCCCTTCTTCATTGAATTGGACAAATTATACCTAAATCTTATTAAGTTGCATTTGATATCACACGTTATTAATAGTGGCAATTGAAAACTATTAAACTAGTGAAGATTAAGGGAATGCTGTGTGATTTCGTATTTATCCATGATGTTAGAAATTTGGAAATTTGTGTATGACATTTATAATAATCCATGATTCTTGTTTCATATGTGTGATGCAAGATTAGAGTAAACTTCCTTAATGCCTTTAATGGGCACCAAAGTTGATTTTCGAGTCCCACTGTAATCTCGTACATCATACATCAAATAGATGATTTACTGTAACTAGAAAAAGTCGAGTCCCACCTATCATTGTAATCTCATACGTCAAATATCAAATGGATCATTTGTCGCAACCAAATGGCCAATCTTGCATTCTTTTCATGTTACAGTGGCATTGACGTGGCCTAAACAATATGACTACTCTTCTGATTTCATGATTAACCACTCCTCTCACATAAGCGATCGATACAAGTGTAAACCTACTTCTCAATTGATTTGACTAGCTCAGCCAATAATATTATGATCTCCCAACTTTTACTACTAATCTGGGGGAAAAAAAGGAAAAAAGAAAAAAGTTGCAGGACGAGGTAAGACATCTAAACCATAATGAAAGGCTACTGTGATTATTAAATTCATGGAAAAATTGGGCCAGTACTTTGCCAGCTTCGGTTTGCCAATGAAATAAGTAGAACAAAATAAATACATAAATTTTATATGATAGTATAACAATATCATAATTTTAAATAATGAGATATTCAACGCATACTTGAAAGTGATGGAGATCTCTCAACAACAGAATTCCAGCTATGAGACGTACCTTAATCCTCACAAGTTCAACTGTCACTGAATAAATATGATCTAACTTCCATATAATTTCATCACTTTCCCGTCAACTGAAATATAATAAAATTGCATAGAAACTTTGGTTAGCTAGACGAATAACTTCCTTTATTTCCAAATTTTGGTCGTCGTTTCTTTTTGCATCAAAATTTTCCGGAACTAAAACAATTGAATGTTTCTCTTCAGTTTGCCTAAAATGAGCAATGGAAAAGAATGGTCTCTGGAAAAATCAAGAGATTTTTATTTTTCATGATTACATACAACAGTATTGAAACAGGGAAGGAAAACTAGCTGCAGTTGCTTTTAGAAACCCTGTCAGATTCTTTAGGGCGGAGAGATGGAACAGCGTGCCAAATAAAACCTGTGACTTGGGGCAATAAAACAAAATTAGACTCAATGTGGGTATTTGATCATGATTCATGTTAGGGTGATAGAAGTTGCATAGGATTGCAAAACGGTCAGTGCTTGCTCTGTGATGGCTCTGTTCCTAGCTCGTTTAACCCAGTCATCGATGACTTCTGCTGCCTGGCTGCCTTGGACCCCATTCTCAAGAGTATCTGCAGCTTCACATAGCTTACCTTGAGCTAAGAGATTTTCAACTCTGTTTATGAGAGATTCAATTCCATCACCGGACTGATCTACCTCCTTAACCTGAAACCGCGAAAAATGAAATTGGAATGAGTATTTTCAGAATCACTAAGTTATATTTGAAATCTGATTTGGAGTAATGAGGGGAAAGGAAATGAAGTACACCTTCAACCAAGAAGCGATATGAGCCAGTGAATGAGACAATACCCCACCACCACCAGGTGGAATTAGGCTGAAGTGCTTGAGTGTCCCCTTTAATGCATCAAACTGTAAACGGCGAAATTATTTCAATCGCTTTGAATAGATAAATACAGTTACGTAAAGAGGTTCTTTTATTTATCTATTTTTTCTTGATAAAGTAACACGCTAACTGCAAAGAATGAAACCAGGCTAGAACTGTAAAGAACACTAAGATCCTCCTCCTACTTTTGCTTAGTTTTAAATATTTCAGGGATTATTTTTCTCCACTTCAGAAGAGAAAATCTAGACATCTTTATTCTGTGCTTTCATTTGCAAAATGTTACTCTCCAGATGAAGGCAAATTTGTGCCATGCAAATGTTATGTTTCTTTGTCTATTATCCTTATTTAAGCCTCTCTGCTTGGTTCCTTATTTAAACCCCTCTGATTGGTTCCAATCAGACGGCATAAGTGCTCGAGACTATGTCGCACCACCATCAATGTCGCTCCACCAACAAATAGAACAATAAAGTGCACTATGCAGTCACAGACTGGCAGTTGGTAAAGCTTTCCTCTCTCCAATAGAATTTTGCACAACTGTTATTTCTTGAAAACTTCTCGCAGTCATAACTCTTTTGAACCTAAATTGAAGTATCTAAACAAACCAAAACACAGATACTAAGATTAGAATGTTCTTACTACCACATAACCCAGAACCTAGACAGATCAAATTTTGAAAATCTAGTGGATATACTACTTGGCACAGGCAATTTAAACCACACTCAACCCTCTAAATTCTTACAAAAGGCCACCAGTAGTATTGAAGAAATTGAAACTAGAAAAGGTTAAATGTGGAAAGTCAACTTACAAGAACAGATAACCATCTTAAGACCCCAGATTATTGCGAGACTAACAACTACATAGCAAAATGCATTAGTTCATAGTGATAAATCTAACTTGCCTTGTGATTCAATTGGGACAGAGTGTCGGTTCCATGTTTTTTAGTGTCTTCAGGAAGGGAAGATAGAACCAGAGCTATTAGTGAGTCTTTGTCAATGCCTTCAAGATGAGTGTGGAGGCCCTCAATTTCCTTCTGAATTGGCAGCCCTTTGGAAAGTGCATCTTCCAGAGCAAGTGCACCCTGCAAGAGATATGATTAGAAGACAGCTCTTGTCAAACTCCTTCACTGAATATGAATCATATAAGTGTTTTGGCAGTAAAATCAAAATCTTTCAAAGCATAATAGCAGCTAATATGGAAGTGAATGGGTTACCAGGGCTAGCTTGTGAACAGAATGACTCTGGCGAGCTTCTTCAGAGCGTGCATAAAAAGCCATACACAGAGCATTTATCTGCAAGAATGACCATGAGGGGGGATGAGGTTGGATTGGGGAATAAACACAAAATTAATATCAACTGAAGAGTCATCAAAGTCTCAGGGGAGTTGAATAGTTTGAAAAATCTGAGAGGAACTCTCAGTTTTTAATTTTATGGAAGAGCAAATAAATATTTAGGAAAGATGATAAATAAGACAACAGAAAGCAAGAATCCTTCTGAAAAGAAAATGATAACAAAAATGCTGCCGTTCATCCTTCAAAATATCAGTCGGAGAGGACATCAGATGCTTAAGTTCATGAGAATTCTCCTTCATTCATTTCTAGCCCATAGCATTGTAACCTAGGAGGTCCTCAAAAAAATATGGATAAAATTACCAAATAGGGAGGGATGAGACTACGTTTCACTTTGAATGAAAGGAAGCCAAAAGTGATTTGTCAGCTATTGAGACAATATTTTTACTAATGTAAAGTTATAGTCTAAAGTCGTTGGAAGCTCTGCAGTAAATTCAACATCAGCAGGCACCATACATGGAGATTTGCTTCTGCCATTTTCTCAATCTGGGAAGCCTTCTCTCTCGCAATTGCAGCAGCCAATTCAGCTTTAGCAATATCATTCATTTCCTTCAGCCTTTGTTCCACTTCTGTTTCCTGCATATAGGGATTCCGGAATTTGCAATGCTATGTCAGCACAGCTAAATGACTATCATGAAGAAAATAATGCTTTCAACATTATATTGGAACCTTTTGCTCGAGTTCTGTTTTGAGCTTCTCTTCTAATTTTTCTTGGAGTGATTTGAGAGCAGCAGCTGCCTTTGCTCTTTCTTTATTTAATTCCTGAAAACATTTGAAATAACATAAGTCCAGCAAGCAAGTAAATATTACTCGTTTCATCAGCAATCGAAAGCCCTTATTTTTCACTGGGTTGTCCCCAGATGATGTTCCAATTCCTAAATAGCAATTTACTTTCTATAGTTACCCTCGGCTAAGGTAATGATGTGATTTTCATTAATTTCAAGAAAGGGGGAAAAACAGTCCTAAAAAAATACGCACAAAATCACTTCTTCATACTCACCTAAAATTCCCAGCCAATTAAAATTGGCCTCTCAATTTTGTACAGATGAAATGCTACAAAAGGAGGATATAAGAAAAAGAAAAAAGAAAAAGCTCGACTGTAATTGCACACATGCACTTCATCCAGTACAAATTTAGGAGAGACAAATGTGAATGAAACATATGTGCTTATATAACATGAGTGGGAAAGTTAAGCGAAAGTTAAGCAAACATTGTAATTTCTAACAGATTGATTGTGACAGACAACAAATTATTTATGGACATCAAGTATATTAAGTGAAAAATCAAAGGAACACAGCAAAAGAGAAGAAGTTGCTTAAAACCTTATTCAGAATGGCTTCCCTCTCAGCATACATGAGTTCCCTGACCCTCGCATCCTTAAGTTCCTTTTCATACTTCTCCTGAACAAGTCAACCTGTGTTAGCAGAAACTAACAAACATGATATACAACTCTATGTTACAGTAACCCAATAAAATATCTTTCTAGGAGTCATGAAACAATAGAAAGTACAAATATGTAGTTTGAGTCACCTAAACAGAAAGAATAGCAAGTTGCTTCCTAACCTTCATCACTCTCTTCTCCTTGGCAAAAGTACGGGCATCCAACTCTGCTTGCCTTTCCTCAGCAGCATGTATAGCTTGCAAAAAGTCAAGAACCAATTTTCCATCCTTGGCTATGTAAGCATCATGTAAATCCTCGATTTTGGAACTTATATCCTTCAGTTTGGGAATGACCGTCAAGACATGTAAATGAAAATGATTAATGAAAATGAGATTATTATCTAGTACAAATTTAATTCTAGTTAAACAATTATATTAAAACACCAACCTTATGTTCGTTGGAGGAAGATGCAGCAAAGTCTTCAGAATTGGATCTTAAATAGTAATCATCGAGAAGGGAACTAGATTTTTGTGTTTCATCACCCTGAACAACCTAGCAAAGGTTGTTTCACAAGAAACTGTGAATAATTTGCTCAGATAACGACAGTCTGTAAATAGAGTTAGAGAAGTTTAACCTTGCTACAGAGACCATGCTTTACCTCTTGCATGTCATGAGGAGGGATTTGCTCCGTTGGTGCAACCTTGGTCTCCATTTCTCCGGGAGTTTGGTCAGCTGATGTAAAAGTTGGTGTGACCTCCGCAGCCTTGTTCTGCTCCCCATCAGGTGTCACCTCTGGTCTCTTCAGGTCAAAACTTTCCTCAGCCGGTTTACTGGTTGCATCATCTGATGGCATGCTGCTTTGAGCATTAGGTAAATCTCCCCCTTTAACATGATCAGCATTCTCTGGTGTCAATACCGCCTTATCTTTTGGTTGAAAATTTTTATCTTCTTCATCTCTGATTGAATCATCTGGTAGATTTAGCTCTGGTTGCGTTTCAATATCTTGTTTGGCATGGTCTGCATCAGAACTTGATATATCTGACCTCTCCAAGCTTTTCCCAGCAATGGTGTTACCTACCTCACTAGGTTGATCGTGTGAATTTTCTTCTGGAGACATCTTTGTTTCTTGATAGTCAATCGGAGCATTGGCATATTCTCTGTTACTTTGCTGCTCTGTACCAAGATATCTATCAAGAACCCCATAATAGTAAGCAGCTAGGAAAACAGAACCCAATGCAAGACTTCCAGTGATAACTTTTGGTAATTGACTCTGAGATTCAGGAGCATTGCTGCCTGAATAAGGCTTGTTTTGTCCATTCTCATGGGAAACAGAGAATGCCCTTCTGGAAGAAAGATATGCAGGTATCTGTACATCACATGATGTTTTCCGAAGAACTAAGTTAAAGTCTTTCTATTAAGCATAGGTATGAGTGCATTGCTAAGCATAGGTATGCTGCTAGGAAATAATTGAGAACCATATTTGAACACAATTTACAAGTGACTCCTTCAGCGTCGACAACAATAGTATCTGCTATAACAAACATCAGATGACACAATCCATGTGCTCAAATTACAAATAATATGTATATGTACGTGCACACACTCATAAGTGCAACAGAGTCTTTTAAAGGGTTTACATTGTGAAGAGAAAACCAAATGATGCATAATGGAAACAAGAAAGACTACATTAATCTTCAAATAAAAGATTTTTGTTTTGAATAACTTTATTCAGCATATGACCTAGCAGCGTAAACTTTAAGAAACAGACACTGGATTGAACTGTTAATTTCAGCATCACTAATCGTTCACCAATTTTCAGGAAAAAATTGAATTTGTCTATCAGAATCGTCAAGCAGGCTCCGTTATCCTCCATGGTAAATGGTGCTTCATTCATTAACAAGGGGATCCCTATGGATCTAACAGAGAGATTTGACACAAAGAGCTTAAACAAAAAAAAAAAAAAAAAACAGAAGAAAATCTCATACCATCAGCACAATAAAAAATCTTAACCCACTAAAAACCACATAAATTAGAGAATAATGAATTACATGAACAGGAATTTGAAAATCTCCCACACCCAAACTCTTGTTTCATCTTCACATATTCAAATGAGCAATGGATAAAAAAGAAACAGTAGTGATACTGCTACTAATACAACAAAACTACAACAAAATGGTGCCACCAGCACTATGAAGATTACAACCATTAGTGCTATCACCACCACCACCTCTGCTATTACTCTCCGCCAGAAGAGAAAAATCTACTGAATCAAAATGGGGACCCTTCCATGTTCCACCTTTTATGCCTTATTGTTCTTCATCTTCTTCCGAAATGAATCATACTATGACCAGGGACATGGTCCTATCAGAGTCTAACTTGAATTAAAGAGAAACTACAGGGTGCTATGGTACATCTTATCGCAAATAAACCCCCTGAAATAGTAAATGAACACTATCTTGATAATTTTTAGACTCACCTATACTTTAAACTTCATATGACACTCAAAACCTGGGAGCATATTGTCATTATATATTTTTCTTGTACTAATTAATTCCTGATTTAAATTGTGATGATGTTTTTATAGTAGATGAAGTAGTAAAACTAGCCTATTCATCAGCCAATATATGGAAATAGCTTTTCCTTGGAACCACTTGGCGACTTCGAGTTATTTACCAAGTTTGTTCTATGGATACCCCTGCTACACCAAATGTAACCCGCTAAGCTCTCAGCCGATGATATTTAGGGCAACCAAACAACACAACTGATGAACTAAAACAAGCTCTTCAACCGGTTATTTTTGCAATGCATTAAAAATAAAAAGAAACTCATTACTCCTCGTTGATGACGAGAGCAAGAAAGAACAACTGAACAATATGTGTAAAAGAGGCTCCCCCCTTTCAAACGAAATTGCCCAGGCTCATCAAGATGTACGTTTAGGAGTATTCGAGAGAACAAAAAAACAAAATGAAGAAGCCCCACTCGTAAATTTTTCCTTCTTTCCAGATAAATTACAGAGATCATAAGCCTTCTAGTACTAGTCAACAATCCGAAGCACATAAAATTGTCAAATTCGGGAAAATGCACTATGATACCATCAGGAAACAAAATAATAGTTAAGAGTCCTCTTCTATTCACAACAACAATGAGTCGGTCTACCTATCAAAAATCACACACGTATAAGAACATAAAATCGTGCCTGAGTTGTAGTCCACAATGGAACTCTATTAACTGAACTACGAGATGCGAGCTGCAAAACGGACCTGCAATAAGTCATTCCCAGGAAAAAATTACAAAAAAATAAATAAAAATAAAACAAAAACCCTTGATGCAATAAAACATAAAAATCCCTAACATTATAAATACATATGCTTGTGTATATGTATGTATACAGTATCGTCTATTACCTGCGTAACATTGCGAAGTAAGCTTCCGAAATTGCAGCTGAGTGTTGAACAGAATTACCGTGCGTTTATATTGTGACGAAGAAGATGGCAAAAAAGAATTGAAGGCGGAAGGTAAAGGAAAATAGTCCGAGGAGGGATAAATTGCCAAAGTACAAATTGCGCTTTCTTCCTACCATGAGATCTTTCGGGTGTAGTTTTATAATAATAATTTCCTAATTTTGCAATTTTTTTATCCTTCTACTTCTTCCCCCTTTTTTTTTTCCTACACATCTACTAACGAGGGGTCAAAGTGCCAGCCCGGCCCGGAACCGTTTACTATTTATAGACGGGCTGATTCGTCTATAGATTCTATTCGGGCCCAATATTTTGGGCCCGGCCCGCCAGCCCAAATAGCTCAAGACTGGCCCGGATCGGAAACGCAATCGGAACCCAATGAACCGCCTAAAATTAAAATAAAAAAAAAAGAAAAAAAGATAAAATTTTTAAAAAAATCAAAAACTAATGAAATAAAATAAAATAAAGTAAAATTTAAAAAAACAAAAGGAAAAAGTAAAACTAATGAAATGCAATAAAATAAAATAAAATAATTTTTTTTTAATATTTGCTAAATCATTTAATTAATTTTAATATTTGAAAAATATTATACTATATAAAACTTCAAGACGTAATATTATTTAAGTGTCTGATGAAAATATTATATTTCTAAAATATACAACTAAAACAATAGTTTAAAATATTATATTATGTTAATACTTAAAAAAAATTAAATTACTTTAATTTT
>JACFYI010003072.1:805565-841752 GCA_014898755.1 Handroanthus guayacan | reverse complement strand
TAAACGGCTCTGCCTCTTGGTTTTAGGATAATAATTACCTTGACGCCTCTGGAATTGAAAATAATTATTAACATTTGAATAATTATTATTAAATTCTCTATTGTTAATTCATATAACACATAATTACAATTACAAGCTAAGATATAATTATAACTTATCAAAAAAAAGCTCATATATAATTATAATTATATTATCTTATTTATGTGATTTAGTTGTAGTATTTTCAAATTTTTAGAGAGTTAATAATTATAATCTGTCAACTTAATCAATAGTAGATGTAATAATAATTATCCAAATATTAAAAAATTATTTTGATAATACCATTTTGCATCAAAATATAGTTCCATTTTCTTTTCTTTTCTTTTTCTTTTTTTATTTTTTGTGTGTGTCTGTTACTCAAAGTGTCTCCGTTATCATTTATTTAAACACCATGATTGTAACTAATGTAAATAATAATTATTAATAAATTACTTACAATCTACTACCATTATAGTTCATAATCATGCATGATTTCTAATATAATCATTAGACATATACACAAAATCTACACCGAGCGCCAATTTAAATTAGTTGTGGATTGTTGAATAAAAATATAATGATATTATATACCAAATATAAAATAATATCTAATTATATTTAGTATTATTTCACATGAAATGAAATAAAGAATTTAAGGCCATCGACATATTATGTAGTTCTTCCCTCAAACGCCATGAAACGTTTATTCCTCTAGCACACATCAGTTCGCCAGAGTTCCTCAAATAAAGATTCATCGATCTCCCCTTAAAGTTCCTCCTTAAGAGGAGGTTAGAAATTCAAAGTATTCCCAAAGTTAATATATACGTACATACATACAATTATTTGTGTGTTTGTGTGTGTATAGAACACAGCAATACAGAGAAATTCGTACAAGAAGTAAAAAAGATCAGGTAAGTCCCGCACTTGGAAGTGTCAGAAGACAATGCCAAAACCAACAACTGATCCTCATCAAATTCGTTGAAGTTGTCTATATGGGAACTACTAGATTAAG
Organism: Handroanthus guayacan; assembly: GCA_014898755.1. Taxonomy (NCBI): domain Eukaryota; kingdom Viridiplantae; phylum Streptophyta; class Magnoliopsida; order Lamiales; family Bignoniaceae; genus Handroanthus; species Handroanthus guayacan. Next base: position 840,722 of record JACFYI010003072.1, on the reverse strand, counting down.
TTAGTACAATACATGGGGCTGTCTATACCACCTATTTTAACCATTATCTGCACTTTAGTATATAAAATAACAGTGAATGCATGAGTTGCAAACTTACAAAAGCACATGGCACATACAGCACATGGGCAAGAAAACAAGGTATCCCCCTTTTGTCTGAATTTGGCTTCATTTGGTACTATTTAATGATATAATTCGAATATGTCATTTGATACGTCTAGTAGAAATTATAAATATGATAAAATTTTCAATTCGGCACCGACATGACTGACCAAATATGGGATATGTTTGAAAAAGTTAAAAAAGAAAAAAAATCTATTTTATACGAACACATTTTGTTTGTACATAAAACACAGACACAGTTCTATACACAAATATAAATATATATGAATAAATTATACAACCAGGTCTGAATTGTATTGCATCCTAGAACTTTTTAGAAATTATACCGTGTGTTTGTGTAGCAACGTTGTATTCGTGTCACAATCAATATTTCACTTTATGATATTATTCGCTACCAAGTGACAGAAATTTCCCGGAAAAAATAAAAGCTGGAACAGAATCATATCGGTTACACATTTACTTCTTCTCAAGTCAGAATATGAACATAATTGAACAACATCAATTGTATTGCTCTATGTTGATTACTTATAATTAATAGCACAGACTTACATCCCAGCCTAAGAAGGTACAGAGCCACTTCATCTCTGTCTATGGCGAATCTTGTCGAACTTAAAAGCACAGTTTATAAGCTGCTCATAGAAGTCCAAGTGCTTTCAGCTGCTGAACATGCTCCGGGGGCAGGGGTGGGGGTGACCAATCCGGTCCCATCATCTCGCCATCAACGTCCTCAACAACATATTCCTGTTGAAAAAGAACATATAAGTTAATTCACAGGACAAACCTGCAGAGTACGTAAGCATATAGGGTGCGTGTATTTCATTAAACTAGGTTGTCTAAGATGAGTTATCTGATATAGTGTAGCGTTTACTTTGATATGTGGAAACTCTTGGTTTAAACTAAGGCCTGGTTCAAAAAATGTATAATGAGGGATAACGCATCCCAGAAAACACATGGGATATGCAATCGAACCAGGCAATATGAAAAAACATATTTTGATATCCTTCCATTAATCAAATGAAGTACACATGGCATTATTTGTAACAAATAATCACATTGTATATTTGGTCATACATCACACGTGTCGCCCATTCATCGGGGACGCCAAGGTAGCTTAATGGTGAGCTCTCATTCTTGCAAACAGATGGATTGCAAGTTCAAGTCTCGTAGAGGGTAGTTGGAGAACCAGCATTGATCCTCCTTAAAAAGAATATATCACCCACTCATTGCATCATGCAAAGTAAATGACCCTTAGACCCCTAAGGGTCTACATATTCTCAACAAAATACTGAGTCTAAAATAAGTCGACTAATCATGCTTCATGTCTAAGACACTATCTAGAACTTGGAAGTAGCTTAAACGGGTCTCGACAAGCACAAATTTTTAGAGTGATATCTCTCCCTACAGTTGATTAAGAGGTTGTCAGGAGTATAAATGAGATTGCTATAGCCTGTATAAAGATTGCTCCAAATAGACATATTAAGACGCTGCGAAATTTGTCACAAGATGAAGAATAAAAAATGTAACAACTCACTTTCGTTAGCATTCTTTTTGCAAGAATGTGGTAGTGCCGCTGCCAAATCCTTTGTCCCACCATTGTGGCTACCAACACGCTATAGAATATACCGATGACAGTGAATAAACCGAGCACTATTATGGCCACTATAAACAATAACGGCAATCCAGCTTCACCAGCACCTCCAAGGCAACCACATTCACCTGCCGCACTAGCACAACTTTCAAAGCATGTGGTACAGTCCGTCCACATACAAAGAGTGCCAGGCAAATGGCAATCGGCACATACACTGCAAGAAGGTAAAACAAGGAGACAGTCATAATAATAGTCATAATAACATGATATTTAGCTCTAAGTTCACAAAATAATAGTCAGTTTCTTAATTAACTGACAAAGGCAAAACAATGATATTCCATGTTCTCAACTTCAAACTTCACCATTCATAATGAAAGCAAAATAGCTTAGATTTTATTGATAACAGAATCTTTTTGCCTTTTACACCAAATGGCATCACATAGAAATCTTTTAATTAAAAGTCTAGATAAGGTAAACACCACGAGAGGAATAAATCCATACAATGATATGGTTACAATCTTATGATGAATAAATCAAAGACAAACATATGATGCCGTGAATAGATTTATTACCCAGGATGGCAACAACAAAGACACAATTCTCGACATGGCTGAGCTAGATCATTGCGCACTCTTCTGTCGTAACAAGTTATAAAGCACCCAGATAAGCCCAATAAAGCGAAAAATAATAATGCTCCTGCACAAAAATAATTGGGATAGCTTTAACATATTACCATAAAAGTTCACGCATCAGTTAATAAGTCGCAAAGAAAAGCATAAATATGCTCCAAACAAATGTTCTGTCTGGACAAGAAAACCTTTTACAACCATTCTTTAAATGTCTTAAATATATTCAATAAAACATGAGGTTACATAGGACAGTTTCCATTTACTTATCCGAAATAATTAGGAGTCACATGAGTAGGTTAAAATAAAGTATTTAGGAGAATAAACTATTGATTTTCTTGTTTTGGACTTCTGCATCTGCCTATAAAGCCAATTACTGACAGTGGCCGTTTCTTCATTCTCACTAAAGATATTTACTTCTTTATCAACCCCTGGTTATCCATTGACAGATTATGGACGGTTCTCCTAGCATAATCTATTCGCTAGGAGACGTCAAGTGGCTCCACTGGTTTGAAAGTAAATAACTAAAAACATGCATCGCAAAATGATGATTTTGACAGTTAGTTCTCCAATGACGCTACCAGAAGCACCAATAAACAGACAAATGGACCATTCTTGTACTTTGATCAAATATAACTAACTTTTTTCTCCAAAAGATTGAGCTTTGATTGAAATTATAACAACAAATATAAGCATTTATAGATCATTATCCAGATAAAGCATTTGTTACGTATACTGGACCAAGCTTCCATGACCAAAGCTAAGCTCGAAATGTTTTACCACAGATGTAGTAGAAACTGATTTCACTGTCAAAACCCCAGGTCAGACGAAGCCAAAAATTCTGGTAATCATCAATAAGATACATCAAATATGCCAATAGAGCAATAACCTGTAACAAGGGGTATGTTTGTCACAACTCAGAAATACAAAGTTGTAAAAATGCCTATTCTCACATAATTTTTTTTTTTAGTACTATAACATGAAAGCAAGTAAAAAGAGATAAGATATAGAAAGTAAACTGAATAAAATCCAACGACCTACCAGTTGAACGGAGAAAAAGATAAATAAAATATCCCTAGTGACAAAAAATCGGAACTTCAGTGTTCGCCATTTCCTATCAGCAACACCATGTACTCTTATATAGTAAGGAGCCTTACAAGTCGTGCAATGAGCAAAGGCAAGCCCTTCCTGCAGTAAGAAAGGAATTCAAAAACGTAATACAAACTTCAGGAGAGATCATATAGTTTGCGTGTTAGATTAAAGGACAACTATCTGGAACTTAAAGATATTTTAGCCATACGGTTCAGTACGACAGCAAGTAACTCCAAATATAAGAATTGAGCTGAAAAGATTAATTTCTAAGTAATATCAATATATTTACCTTCACAGCACGCCAATGATCCAGGCATTCTCTGTGAACGTATTTTGATGTCCCTTTGCACTTGCAAGGAGCAATAAAATCCCTACCTGATCAAGAACCAAAGTCGAAAGTCTAAAAGCGTCGTTGTACAAAAATCTAGCCAGTGATTTTTTTTACCCATCTAAATTACATAAAAATGGTAGTAATTAAAGAACAATTCTTGTTGTAATAGCACTTTTAGCCACAATGCACAAAGCCCACGACAGCTTTCAACCATAATTCATACTAAGATAAGTTTTTTCCACTAAAATTCTTCTCAGCAGCAAAAACCAAGCCCTAAAAAACGAAAATTGAGTGAAATTGAAGGATTATACCGTCCGTTTCGAGGCAAATTCGGCACTGAATTTGCTCATCAGGACCCGCCTCGAGGTCAATCTCAGAAGGGTCTGCCATCGGCGTCGGCGCCATCAGCGGCGAAGAATCAGAGTGGTCGCCGCCCATTGCAACAAAATTTTGGTGATAAAATTCAGCAAATCGAATTCAACCTCATACAGAGGAACACAAGAAACCCGTTTAAAAATTCGCCTACGGTTATATGTTGTCCTAATGCAAAAAATTTAGTGCATATATTAATTAGCAACTGCTTTGGCCAAAAAGGGTTTCAGAATTCAGACTTTCAATCAGTGTCGAAAGTCCGAGGTTTTGTTTTAGATGAAGTCCAGGAGAAAAATGAGTAATCATTCATTTATGTCATTGGAAGAAAAGGGCTTAGCACTAGTCTAACGCTATTTTGAAATCTCATATTTGCCCCTAATGGCTTTAATCCGAAGGAAGAAAGATACTTACGTAAACCTATGTATACTAGTGTCAATCGCACCCACTTGGATTCCCGATTTCAGAATAGTATTTAATTTTTGATTTTATATCATAAATATATATCAAGTGTATTATATATATTTTTTTGCAAGAAATGAAACAGAAGATTCGAAGTGCAATTGCACGCTCGATAGATGTACATAAAAATAATCAAAATATATTTTATTAATATTAAAATATAATGCAAACTTCATTAGTATGTATTTAATAATTGAAATATGATTAATAAAAATATATACATAATACATAAAGGGGTAAATTAATGAGTTATGATTTTTTATTGAGTCATGAAGACATAAGTGTTAAAATAAATTAATAGTAAAGGACATTTTGGACATAATATATAAAAATGTATCACTAAAATAATAGGAAAAGATCTCACACTTAATATATACTATAGATATTTAAGACATAATAATGTTACATCATTTTATTTAAAAGAGAGGGTAAGTTTATTTTAAAAGATATATACTTTAGAAAATAAATTATAGTTGGGACATCCATAATATAAATCATAATTATAAATTCAAAAAGAAAAAATAGAATTTTTTTGTCTATTTTCATTAGTAGGGAGGTAATGGGTAGAAGAAATGATGACTGACTTGCAATCTTATACATTAATGAAAATCAAAACTCATAACCTTTGAAATCATAATTTTTACTTACCATTTAAACAAATTGTCAATCATGGAATGATCGTTAAAATTAGTATTTTTTTTTTAATATTTTCTTAAGACCAATCAAAGTGTTCATAGAAAAATCTGAAGATGAGAAATTTCGGATTCATGAGTTCATGCATGCAATAATAACATATTCTATTGAAATTATTAGAAAACACGAAATTACTATTAAGAAAATTAGAGAACATGCAATTATTTATATCTAAAAGGAAAATTCCATAAAAGGACAAATGATGTCTGAGCCCGGGTTCGAACCGGGGACCTCTAGTGTGTGAGACTAGCGTGATAACCAACTACACCACCCAGACGGCTTTGGTACGTGAATCAACAATAATATTCTTGACTGCATTTCTGGCGCGGCAACTGACATATAACACAAAAAAAGTTACAAAATCAATGGGGGAAAAAAATAAATAAATAAAAATGAAAAGGCAAACGAAACCATGGACCGTTACACCATTATTTCAAACTGATAACTATTTTCAAGGTATTGCCAGATAGCCAAACTTTTGTGCTTTAATCAGATCAGAATCAGTGTTGCAATGAAACTGCCTAATATAAACTCTAGCGCTATAGTTCGCCAATCTCCTTTCTTATCAGCCTTGCTGAGGCCACAATAGAATAACTACAGCCAGCCAACTCAATCATTTGAACCGCTGGAATTTCTCCGATTTCACAAGGGATCTCCACTAATCTGTCGCAATTAGTGATAACCAAACGTTGAAGGCAGGGGAAATGAGTATCATTAGCCACCCAATGCTCTAACCCGCAATCTTTAATTAACAAACACTTCAACTTACTGAATTCCCCTTTGGTTCCCATACCGGCCCTTCAAAGGCACTGAGATCCAGTTCCAGCAATTCAAGATTAGGCAAAGAACCAATAACTCTCATTTTTTCCCAAGAAATCCTGCTGCCTTTCATAATCAGCTTCTTGAGACCAGGAGGGAAGGCAAGGTTTTCAAGCGAAGGTTTCATATCAAAGAAGCTGCATTTCAATGCTTCGAGTTGGTGTAAGTAGACAAAATTAATAAAATCATAGGATGACCATTTTGGTCTAAAGCTATGGTAATATAAAACTTCCCGTTCCCTTGGATTTGGCGTGATATCAAAGACCTTCTTCGTCCATTTGAAATTTCTTACTCCTGAAAGTGTTTGTAAGTTATGTAGAACAATGGAATCTTCCTCTATACGGAAAGGATAAGGCAAGAAACCTTCCCTGAAGACACTGAGATGCCTTCGTTGTGTCATTTTCGATATGGTTGATGGTAACTGTGTGTAAGCTCGTTCTGAAAAAGCTCCATAAATGAGAAAAGTTTGAAGATTTTGAAGTTTAGATATCGATGTGGGAATCTTGTTATTGCTTCTAATGGCGAGAGCAAGGTTCTTTAAATGAACAAACTCGATTATTTTAATTGGAAACTCACACAAAGGTATTTTAACTGCATCCAACACCCTCAGTAGTTTAGAACTCACAGCATGAACAGATGAATCATGCATGTGGGGAAGGCAATCTGGCCTAAAAGAATGAATACGTACTCGGCGTTGATTGTTTCCGCCTTGTGGAGAAACATGATAATCTCGTGTCATTATTTGAAGGATTTCTCGTCTTGAGCTTTTTTTAGACACAATTTTCTCAATACATCACGGATGATGCAGGTTTCAATCTCATCATTAAAATTTCTCGTGTACTAGAATGAGACTTCTGTCAATGAGATCTTTTAGATAATCCTTTGCCCCCTCTTCCAAGCTTTTATGGGCTAATGGCTTTACGAATCCCTCAGCAATCCAGAGTTTGATGGGTTTGGAAACATGGATCTCATCATCTTCAGGGAAAACTCTCATGTATGACAAACAAGCTTTTAAATGATATGGCAAAGAATTATAACTTACGGACAGAATCTCCATAAACTTATCATCATTTTCAGTTACTACTAACTTTACATTTTCTGCAATGTCTTCCTAATAGTCTTGTGTCTTCCTGCCTTTTGAGAGGAGCCCACCAATCACGATAACTGCAAGTGGAAGTCCTTTGCAACTATGTGCAATTTTCGTTCCAATGTTCTCTAATGCAGAAGGGCAACATTCTTTCCCAAACCTTCTCATGCAGCAGTTTCCAACTGGTTTCTTAACTTAGAAGCCTCATGTGCTGAATGGGGCTATTAGATTTGGCATAAACAGCCACATCTGATAAACGAGTTGTTAAGATGACCCGACTTCCATTATTATCCTTTGGGAAGAACCTTTTGACGTCATCCCAGGTTTTGATATCCCACACATCATCCATCACAATAAGTTATCTCCTACCCTTCAAATTTTTGTATAGAAGCTCAGGTAATTGTTTGATGCTCTTCTCATGCAATTCACCACCACCATTTGTCATAGAATCTAGAAGAGACATGAACAATTCTTTTAAATTGTACTCTTGAGATAAAACTATCAAAGCACGAATATCAAAATACTGCTCAATAAGAGATTCATTATAGAGATTTCTCGCGAGCATGGTGTTACTGATACCACCCATGCCAACAATGGAGATTATACCGAGTTGAGATGGTGATCCAGTTAGCCAATCTTTGAGTTCCATCAAGTCTTTATCGAGTCCCACTACAGTACATTCGTCACTGGCAACAAATCTTGATGAACCTGCAGCAGTCAAAGAATTTCTTGGTTGCCAATATTCTACTTTGCCATCATTCTTGATCTTGGAAAGAGCTCCCAAAATGGAGTCAAATTTATCTACTATCTTCTCTAAGCCTCGGAATTCCACAGACCTTTCCACCATATCTTCGGCTTCATATGATGCATCTCTGATTTGCTCTTCCAAATGATTGATTGCGAAGCTGGTTTTTGGTGAAAACTTTTCAAGAATCACTAGCGAGTGATCGACTTTCTTCTGAAGAGATTTAATCTGCTGTGAAGGTCGATGGATTTGCTCTAGTGTTTGGAAGAGTGAACAAATGGTATTATTTTATGCTCAGCCGGCTTTTCGACTATTAAGAACTGACTGTACACAAGAATGCAATGAACATAATGAAAGACTAACAATTTGTATCCTCATTAATTAATTAATATATAATCGCGCATTTTAAGCAAGTTATTATTAGTTAATAAAGAGTCTATATTATTAGTGATCCATTATTGTATGCAATTAAACTGTTAGGCACCATTTAACGACCTCGGATCCTCTACTCAATCTCATCTTTCATTTTTATTCAATTACATGTATACATGCCTATTTATCATATGCACAACCTGTATTTTTATAAGGAAATACTTTTTAAACTTCGTATGTATTTATGATACAAATTATGAAAGGAAATATTATTTTGGAATAGAGAATCCTTAGCCCCATCTAAGTTACTTCTGTTTACTCTTCATCATGTATGCAGAAATAAATATGACTGAGCTGAAGATTGCAAGAAAACAAGACTATTTCCCTCTTTTGCTTCAATATTTACCCAAAACAAAACACGATGAAAAAATTTGAAAGTGTGGATAACAAATGGGAATTTGCAAGATTAAATAGTAAACTCACTTCTCTTTTTGTTCTCATTTGCCATGTGACGTCTACCAAACCAAACCGTCCAAAACTATTTTAACTGAATGGGAATTTAGCAGTAAACCTTTCTTAGAAGTAACCTTTCGACATATCCCGAAGGAACTGAGAGTTCTACAATACTAAGAAAACACATGCAAGAAAGAGTAAATCCTAATTAAACCTCCTTTCAGGCCACAAACAACGTTGTAATGTCAGCAAATTTAAGTCATAAATAGAGGGTACAACTAGCTGGAGGAGGTATGCTATATGGAGTTACTTCTTCCTTTTCTTGGGAGGCTGTAGGGCTTCCTCCTCCTCGTCCTCCTCTTCCTCCTCCTCATCGTCCTCTTCCTCCTGACCACCTTCTTCCTCACCATCATCATCCTCGTCGTCATCGTCATCATCATTGTCATCATCATCATCATCATCATCTTCGTCGTCCTCCCCGGATCCATCTTCATCACCATATTCGACTTCACCATTCTCGGCCCCTTCACCAGCACCATTTTCACCACCGGTTTTGTTACCGTCAGTTGGGTTTCCCTCGTCCTCGTCGTTCACATTATCCTCATCTCCATCTTCGTCACCATCCGCGTCATCACCATCATCGCCATCTACTGCATTGCAGGGGTAAGCTGTGTGCTGATCTCCAATCAGCCTAGGTGGGTTGGTTAGTAGCTTTATGCACTCCTGGAACTCAAAGTATGTTATAAAAACTTCATACATTTAACGTGTTAATATTTTAAGGATACAATTTTGACTAAATTTTGAAATTCTTATTAATTGTTAATTCAGAATAATGTTATCGGTTGTTTAAAGAAAGCACAAGATTTTGTCTCACGCCAACATCATCAAAATAGTTATTATTATAATGCATCAAAAAATAGTTATTATTATTATTATTATTTTGACTAATTTTTTTTTTCCAAATTAAGAAATTTAAGAATTATCTTCCTTCCAATAAAAAAAAAAAAAAAAGAAAGAAATACTTCCTTGGATTTTTGGCAAGGATATTAGATGGGAGAAAATTTTTCAGATCCAATATTATTGTAGCCTGCAGGAGATTATCAAGCCCAATTGTCAGCTCAAATTAGTGGGCCTAGACCAAATCGACTTGGGACGAAACTCAGATCCATTTAAAAGGTATAGTGGATCCGTTGACTAATGTTAAACGGGTCAGGGGAATAAGATTATGAGAATCAACCACGTGTCCACAAGAATCTCGTACCTCAATGGAGGATAAACCAATCGAATATTCTAAAAACGTCACATCCCAATGGCCACATTTTAATTTTTTATTTGTCAGCTGATAAACATAATTTCATATTCCATAAAAGAATCCGTTAATCTGTGTAATATTCTACGATTTCAATTACGCGGTAATAAAATTTTTTACAGTTTATGTTGAAATATGTATGCATTTTCCGAATATATACGATGATGATGATGATGATGATGTCATTAGTGGACAAGACTTGTTGGCATTCAACCGTATAACAATGTAATACTTATCTTTCCACAGAAAAAAAAAAAAAGAAAGACCTTCGATCTCTCTAAACTATATCAAGTTCGAACTTTTATATTCAGTCGCAAATATATATAATATAATACTTAAATAAAGGTCATACAACTGCAAACATATACAACGTAATACTCAAATAAAAGTAATAAGCATCTCATGATAAAATAAAATAGCGAATATAAAATATTATTAAAAAAAGGAATTTGAATATAAAATACTAAAAATAATATTTTTTTTTTCATTATATGGTGCTTTATTTTTTAACATATTTTACTTTTTATTTTTATTAAAATTTTAATTCAAGCATGGTCTGAAATAAGTGAAAAATAATTTCTTTCTTTCAATAACAGAACCATCCATGACAATTATATCGAGTTCAGATCTAAGGAAAACACACAGGCGCACACACGAATACAACGAAATTAATAGACTCAAATAAGTTACATAATATAATTATAAAAAAAAAGACAATAAATAAACCAATAAAAGACAAAAAATAAAAAATTCTATTAAAAACTTATTTAGGCAGGAATTTGTAAATAAGTTTTGTCTAAAATTACCCCAAAAAAGGGTAAGTTTTGACTAAAATAATTTTTTCAAAACATATATTTTTCCAAGTAATTTTGTTTAATTTTATTCTGCTTACCTGGGCGACGACTGAGACTACGAGCTGCGCTTTGACCAGAGCAGACACCAGAGAAGCCGCTAAAGCAGCTTCGCCGCCGGCGCACGTTAGCAGGCCTTGCTTAATCATGGTTAAGTTAACTGAACCGCAGTTAATCTCCATCACTTCAACTGCAAAACACCAACGACCGTCAGATCTGTAAAGATTATTGCTCAGTTAAATAACGAAAAATTAGTTAAAATAAACGAAGAACCACGAAAAAGAAAACGGAAAATCGACGGGAAAATCGGAATACGACAGATTTCCACTTTCCTGTAAAAATAAAAGTAAATCGAACTCACAGAAATCAAGAAATAAGGTAATTTTTCTGTCAGAACAAGCAAATTTATAGCACTTGAGAGAAAACAGTGTAAAAGGTTACTACTTTAGCAATTTTGAAAATTTAAATCTATAGATCTTTAATTAAATTTTGAATATCTACTGAAACTGATGAAGAAATAGGAGAACTCGGAATGAAAAATTGAACAGAAAAAGAAATTAAAACGGAAAAAAAAAAATAGAATTCTCCAAAGAATTGAAGAGAGGAAAACTTACCGGAAGATGAGATCTGAGGTCGGATCGAGGAGATCTGAGAATTTGATAAGCTAAAAGCCGAAGGAGCAGAGATCTGAGGCAACTTTCATTCTGGACCGTCCGATCAAGTAGAGAAAGCTGTAGAGATAGCAGGATGTAAATATAATTGCAAGAAGAAGCTGAAAGAGAGTAGTGATGCTTCTTGGGGAGAGCTGACCGTAATCTTCCCAGAGGGGGTTCGGGCAGGGCGGGCAGCGTTCTGATCAAGCGAAATTATCCTGGTAAGCGCTGCCCGATGATTCAGTAACAAGTGTGCTTAATTAAAGTTATTGTGGTAATTATGATGTAATTAGTGTTATTTTCCCATATAATGCTCTTTTTAATTATTTAGATGTTCTCTTTTTCTTTTCTGTTTTTTTATCTTAAGGTTTTAAACTTAGGTTAATTTTGTACCCACAAATGAAAAAGGGAAAGAGGAAATGTCATTTTCATGTAATTGATGCTAAATCTTTTAAGGTGAATAATTCAAATTCATTCATAATAAAAGTTGGTAAATCATCATAGAAGTAGAAAAGTTTTTAGCGCATTAATATAACTTTAATGGTGAATTTGTTTTTTGAAAATTAATTATACTTTAATTTTTCATATTTCATAACATATAAGATTGTTATAGTAACGTCCAAAAAATTATACATTTCATTCACCTTTTTATATTTTTATTTGTTTACTATGGTTGTAAAGATATTTTCTAATTTAAATTAAAATTAGTTTGATACAAAAAATAACTCTTGATCAATTATTGCGTGAATTAATTTTACGAGAATTCATTTTTCTTGCGGATGATGTCATGGAAGTTCTACAACCATGAACTCAAAGTTTGAATATATTTTTTTCACTAAATAATAGGTTAATTTTCCAAACTTATCCTAATCAATTGATTATATAGAATAACCTTATCAAAAATTATTTAGAAAAGTAACATTTAATATTGACCTTGACCTAAGATACTTTCTTTAGATTTATATTGCTGGTATAATCTACACCAACCACATCACAGTCTTGGGGGTTATAATTTAGTCTTACAGATATACATTTTCCAATTGCCAAAAAAATAAAAATAAATAAATAAAATAAAGCAAAAGTAATAAAAACAAGAAAAGTGGAAAGGGAAAGATGAAAGGAGAAAAAGAAAGAACTATGGACTAATATAAGTTATTCATCATAGGACGCCCATATATGACGGCCCAGATATTAATCTTTGTTCTTTGGGTTGTTGGGCTGATTTTAAATATTGCTAATGGTCATTAAACAATAGGCCTTTACATTAGCCCAAATTAGTGCAAGCCCGCCATAAAATGGACAGGGTAAAAAAGAAAAGGTCGAAAAGGGAGGGAAAAGAAAAGGAAAAAAAGAGAAGAAAACGAGTAGCCTTCCATTTTTCTGTATTATTTAAAACCTTTTACCTGTTTTCTACTATATCTAGCAAGATTCTCTTCAATATATATATATATATATATATATCCAGTTGTAACCCAAGTTAGGTTACATTACTCAAGGGAAAATTCCAGGATTCTCTAAAAATGTGTATTACAAAGTTATATGTGTAGATATTCATCCCAAAAAAAAAAAAAAAAGAAAAAGAAAAAGAAAGTTATGCGTGTAGATTGCTAATTGTGAATGTTATGCTCTACAATAAGTAAGGGTCGATGGAGATGGTTGACAAACCTCACATAGGAGTATTAAGTAGAATGTTAATTTCACGAATTTAAACTTTATTGATTTTTCATAGAATCTCTTATTTTTTTCGGTCTAGAATTTTGATTCTTTTTTTAGTTAGATATCGTATCTGCGATCCAAGTAGAGCAACTTGGGGATGAATACAATTTGTTCCAACATCCTGCGAATAGATCAGATGCAAATTCAAATTTTCGATAAAGTAGTTGAAGAATAGCGTCGATCCTTATAAAAGAATAAAAAAAAAAAATTAGTGCCCAAAATAATTGCCAAGTCACACACACTTCAACTAAAAGGCACCTGGCTTTAGGCTATGTGTACTATACCCAATTGAGTTGTATATATCAAATTATCCAAAATCATGGGAAGGATCAAAATCTAAAGTATGAAAGACTTCGAGTGCATGAATCTTTTCTCAATTTTATGACGACACCCTGCATGCAATTAGGCACACATCCTTAGTGGGGAAAGCACTTTCCAAATTGCAGATTGGCAAAAAACACACACAAAAGGGCAAATTGTTGCGTGACGTATCTTTCTCTAATTTATTCACACACATACATAGAGAATTTCATGAAAAGGAAAACCACTACCAAAATCAGCCAACCAGTCAATTTGTTCCGCCATGATTATGTTCCTTTACACATACCTGTAATTGCATTCATATCGTTGTATTTACGTACTGTGATTTTGACAAAAATATCCTTAAAAAAATTGAGTTCATAATTAGTTTTAGATGGTCCGTACCGTATCTATCCGGTTAGCCGTTGGATTAAATATTCAGGATTAGGCCACTTATTTTTGAGATATGTTATCCCAGATACCGTATATATAAAAAATTCGAAACATTACGTTATATCAATGCACCATTAGTTTTATTACTATCTTGCTCTCTAGGTTTAGCCATAATTTTCTCATTTTTCTTTTTTCTATATTAACTTGAGCATTGAAAAATTTTGACTTACCAGCTACCCTAATCCATTTTTTTTGTTTCCAAGTTTAGGTTCAAATAATTTGGGTTGATTTCTAAAGGCCACTTAGATCTTTATTAGAAGATATTCGGACCTTAAATCCTATATAAGGGCGGATAGAAGAAATTCGGCGACCCCAAATAATATACACGTATAATATATGTATGTGATGTGTGGGCATGCACTATAAACAGCTAGCATGCTTAAACTATTGTTCATAATCTTATCTCATGTATCTCCTCCTTTGTGAGTGGATATATATGTGTACCATATATAGAACGTACTAAGTTGGGAGATTAGTTTCTTTTATTGACACATATATGGGATTGAATATATTTGCAAATAAAACTTAGATGGAAAAATTAATGGTACCTTACACCCATAGTTGTGTCCTTATTGATGCATGCCTGCGAGTGCGCATGACAGTTCTGATGCAATGTAAATCACTAATGGATTTATGGGACTTAATTTTGGAAAGTGTATACGTTTGAGATCAAAATTCAAAATAGGTTAAATTATGGGATTAAAAAATACAATTTACCCGCAAATGGACATACCCGAAAATAGGGGGTAAATTACATTTAATCAGAAGGGCAAATAAGTCATTTTATCTCATAAAGTAGAAATAAAAATATAAAAATTCGCAAAAATGGCGCGTGCATTACACACAATGGAAACAACCCCTTTTTTGCTATATTTTCAAGAATACAGGGGGTTTTATGCTAATTAAAAAAATTCAGGGGATTTTGTACCAATTAGAGTGAATACAGGGGGTAAATTGCATTTGACCCATATATATATTATATT
The DNA here is from genome assembly GCA_014898755.1 of Handroanthus guayacan. Taxonomy (NCBI): domain Eukaryota; kingdom Viridiplantae; phylum Streptophyta; class Magnoliopsida; order Lamiales; family Bignoniaceae; genus Handroanthus; species Handroanthus guayacan. The sequence goes on along the minus strand of JACFYI010003072.1, from coordinate 825,700 downwards.
CTAATAATTACTTATCACTCATGTTATACTTTTTGTAGCGATAACAAATATATATATATATATATAGAGAGAGAGAGAGCACAATATTTTTGTGAGAATTAGTGATAAAAAAAAATAATCATTAATTTTTTTAAGATATATACAAGGAATCACAAAACTGTTGAAAGGAAATTCCAATTGTGGGTGACGATGCAATATGCTCTGATCTTGGGAAATGAAATAAATAAAGCATATAAAAGCAAGGGAATATTAGTTAGTTCCTGCAGAGGGTTTCTATTCTTTGGTATCTCTCCCTCCCTACCTACTTCTTGCCAAGTTGACAAAGTTGTAATTAATTAGAATAAAATATCCTTGAGGGCTTAGCTACGTAGATATCCAAGCAAATGTGGTTTTTGCACTGTCCAAAGTGCACGCATCGAAAATTGGTAAAAAAAAAATTATGTGGGAATTTATATTTTAATTAGGGTAATTATAAATATAAATTTTGCATCGAACTTGAGCTCGATGTCAAGGTTGAGCTAGATAATTAGACGACTTCTCACATGTTTGAGATAATTTAATTCGATGAAATGATTGAGAAGGTTTGAGAAAAATCATGATCAAAGTAGATGATAATAATTAGTTTGTAGGTCAATGAAGACTGTTCCCTCTCATTCTTTCTTCTCTCTACATATATAGTTAATATGCAGTGTAAATCCTCTATTTCAGTAAGCATTTGAATTATGTGAATATAAGTCAAGTATATTTTATACGAAATAAGTATTTGTATATAATAATATTTGACACAGTGATACATATATATATATATATATTATGAAACATATATTATAATAAAGAATTTAAACGCATTAAAATAAATCACCACAAAACGTGTTAATTATTAAATAGTTCAATGATTGTGCATTTTTTATCTTTATTTTTTGGTAATGACTTGTAAATTGACAAGTCATTGTTTAAATCATAATTTCACATCATTAGAGTCACAACAAATTCATATATAACCAAAAAGGAAGGAAAAAAAGAAAATAGAGATATTGACGTGTTTAATTAGTGAATTATATTATTACTAAAAATATGGTACTACATGAGGTGGGGGATAATTATGATTTTGCCACATCAGGAAGCATATTTCTGAACCAAAAGTTGATTTTCCACTTGAAATTAATTAGCAAACTGTCACCATTATTCAATGTCGTGTACGTGAGTAATTTATTAAGTTACTTTGAGATTTGCTTCTAATAATTTTTTCTTTTCTTTTCTTTTATTTATTATTATTATTATTATTATTATTATTTGGATTGCTGATTTGCTTCTAATCTGTCAGCATGCATAAGAAGATGCATCTTTTATGTTAACAGTTTCAACACGCACCATTCATCTCCTCATTATTATAATTAATAATAGAAAAAAGCACATACAGTCATCAAACACTCTACAACTTCTTTAAAAGTGGTCAATTTTTTTGGTATTGTACTTGTTGAGTTATAAAATTAAGGTGGCAAAGACTATCTTGTCTTAAAAGTGAAAAATGTATTTGTTTGTTTCAATTAAAAAATATAGAAGAAAAGATAAAGTTATTTTAATATTTTTAATAATTAATATATAATTCATTATTTTCCTATCACCTTTTGAGACAAATAAAAAAATTTCCTTTGTTATTTCTCGATTGACTACTAATAATTCAATAGGTAAAAAGGGATTAATTACCTCAACATCCCATGAGGTGAGGCCTTATTACAGAAAAATCTCTGGTGGTACGAAAAATTACGATAACATATATTTCAGTCAACTTGTCATACTTTTAGGGGGTCAACTGTAATGTATAGGTTTGAATGCATATTATTATAATTTTATAGACAGAAGAGACATTTTCATAATTAAGCCAAATCTCAAGGGTACAAGGAAATTATCCCTTAAAAAATTATGTGAATGCATTTTATGTTGTCATTTTATATAAAAGACCATCGACTAGTGAAAAATAACATTGATTAACAGCAAAATCGATGCTATATATATAATTTGCTAATCTCTACTATTTCTCTTTTTTCTTCCCAAAAAAAAGGAACAAATGAGGTAAACTGATGATATATAATATTTCTATAACAACTTATGGGATGCAAATAACATGTCAAGATATTAATTAATCAAGACTTATTGGTGTGTGAACCTTTATGGAATCCCAAAGGCATAAATATATAATAATGATAATAATTAAGACCCAAGTGTACTACTATTTATAAACGAAATATGAAAAGGTCAATCAAAGATATTGCAGCAATTCGAGGGAGTTAGGGTTATAAATGTCCCTAAAAGATTTGAAGAGTCATTAATTAGTTGGAAAGGTTAAGTTGAGTGTGCAAAAAAGACTAAAAGAGGTTGCCAAACTTTAAAGATACATTTTTGTACTATGATCTGCTAGCTGTAGGGCCAATTTACTAATCAAGGAATTCTGTTCTTTGAAATTAAGAAAGGAAGATTTGGTTACTTTAGTGGATCGAATGTGCAAGATTAATATAGCAAGGGATTAATTATAAAAAATTAATGAGAGTACAATTGACCTTAAAAAAATAAAATAAAATAACTCAGTGCTATCTATTATTGGTGTTATTGGCTATTTGTTGTTAGTTAAGGGTAACAATTAGCAAAACTTGAAAGAGGAGCTATTTGAAGAGCCGAAAAGTTGGGTTCGAGAGAAAGGTACGGCTTATGTGTCCAATAATTAAGAATCCTAATTAATTATGTCCACAGGCCATATCATATTTATAGTTCTTGTACTTTAGTCTCTTAACTTTAATTCCAAATCTTATTGTGCCTGAAATTTTATTTTAGTGTCAATTTATTCCCTTGATATATTTTTCGACAGTTTTGCGATTGGAGATTGAGCTTGTATGCTGAATGTGATAAAGGACAAAAATGATAATTTAGAAGCTTGAACTTTTAGTCCAGTTAAATTTGGAGGGATTTAGTCCCTCAATATATTTTTCGGTAGTTTTGTGATTGAAAGTTGAGTTTGTGCACAGATGTGATAAAAAGGGCAAAAATGATAATTTAGAAGTTTAAGCTTTTAATTCAGTTAGTTTTTCCTCTCAAAATTAGGTAGTAAAGACTAAACCGCAACTTCAGGTGCGACAAGATTATAAATTGAAGTTGAGAGACTAAAGTACAACTAAAGTGAAAATTCAGGTACCTTACTTGTGATTTGTCCTAAGTGCGCACCTTTTTTCATTTACAATTATGATAAATCATAAAAAAGATATCTGATTCTATTCCATTGATATTTTTTTATATTATGCTAATTTACGCAATACTAGAGAACGGATATTTAGTTGCCGGAATCTTGCAGCCATTAACATGTTTGACATTTTCAAATTGACAAAAAGATTCCTCAACATAGAGTTATGATATTCTAAAAGAATTTTCTTGGTAGTAAAGTTAACAGAGTAATAACTAAGTAAAAGAAAATGATGGGAAATTGCTATAAATAGGAGTCTTTGTAAGAGCTTTTATTTCTTCAAAAAGTGAAAAAATTTGAAAATGCTATTAAGCAAATTTTAGTGAAATTTGAGAGTATTTGAAAAAAATATTAAAAGTACCAAATAACTACAGAATTTGGGCGACATATGTTTTTAATTATTAACTATTTGCTATTTAATTTTAGAAAACTAAAAGCACAAAAAATTGCTTCCAAATACAATAAAATAATTTAATTGAACCAAAAGTTAAAAAAAATACTTTCTATTTAATTTTAAAGAATCATAACACAAACAATACTTTCAAATACAAATAAAATTAATTAATTAAAGGTAGAAGGATGAAATATGCTTCCTACAAGTTGCTGAATGGGGACGTCTTTTAGATTTCATTCCAAAATTGAATTATTTAAAAGAAATAATTTTTTGTGACATTCTATTGGTACATAAAATTGCTTGGTGCAGTTTGCTTCCGTCACTTCACTTCCCGCGAAATGACAGCAATTATTTAAAAATTTTGACACCTTTCTCACGCTCTTCTCCTGCACGTGCTTGCACTCTCCATAAATCTCTGTACACGTAACATCTAAAAATCTATAAGGAATCCTAATTGTAGATTTTAAGAGACTTCGAGTCTTTAGGAGTTACTCAGATCGAGGACGATTCCCTGAAAAAAAAAATAAAAGAAAGAAAAAAAAATTCTATAAATATTCAATACAAATAAATCATTTTTTTTGATAAAAACACAAATAAATCAATTGAATAATGATCACTTAGTGACTTGAATGAATTGTCTTTGATCATTTATGTCAATTAAAATATATATATATGTTGCGTATCGTATAAAGCTTTAGAAACATTCTGAAAAAATTATCAATGATTCATATACAATATATCATGCACGATAATTAAAGTAATAGCTCAATCTCGATCTCATTAAACATATTGTAATTAATATGTACTCATAATTTTTTAAAATGAAATCATTTTTTTTTCTTTTCTTATTTGGGATAGCCAGGTACAGAGAGCGAGTAAGATGTTGGATTAGGTGACTAGCCTGCGACTTAAATATATTTCTGAACTTTACATGTAAATCAAATAAACTTTACAAATTTATGTTTCGAAAAATCAATGAATAAATTATATTCCATCAGAAAAAAAATAAATAAATAAAACAATCATAACTTCCTTGGCTGATGAGGTCAAGGGGCAAGTGGGCAAAGAGTAGTGAGAGTGACCTGGTGCGCATATTCAAAGCAACCATAAGCACTATCATAAAACAATGTTGCTTATGGGCTTGTTTCTAAGTGGAAATGTCACCATTCTTTCCTATAACTTCTCTTGGACTGTAGCTTACGATAACACACACGACACACACTCTGAAAACGAATTGTAATATATGACATATCATTCTCTTCACTCTTTAAAAGACTTCTTATTTTTTATCATTATTTATATGCAGTAGTTACAGTGAACTTCTTTTATTGGACCATTTAAATAGAAAAATATATTGAAAAAGATGTTGCATTTGTATTCATATTCGATGCTTCTTCTTCACTGCAGAAAACTACGCATGGAAGATGGGGTTTTGAAGTGTGTAGTTTGCTTGAGGTTACTTTTCTTGTGGAGGGTTTCTAATTGAGCGGGAAGCTTATTTACCTACGTGGGCTTTTTATAGTTTCACCATTAAAGGTTTCTATTTCTTTCCTTCTTTCCTTCTTTCTATGTTGTTTCTAAGAATTTGTTTTTGGAAATGCATAAAATGGGTCGGAATGAATTCAAGGACTTGTATCAGTTTTTCTTTTTTGTTTTATTTGAATATTTACTGAGTTTCTTTCTTTCTTTTTTTAGCAGATTCTTGGTTTGACTTCTTCCTTTTGTTTTGAGTTTTGTTCTCTTGATAAGCAAGAACAACTTGTGTTTAATCATGATAAAAAATTCTTTAAATGGTGACAAAATCTGTTTTTTCATCCACATAAACTACTTACAAATGTTTGTGATTATGTACTTGTGTTTTCCTTTTTCCCCTTATGGAAAGGGTACTCTCTTTAGCTTATTTTAAATGATCTTGGAAACGATTTTGATTGGATGGATTTGAGGGAGTGTTTATGGGATTTGAAACAGCAATTATACTGTGAGTTTGGATAAGCTTTTTGTTATGAACTTGAGAGGTTGATTCTGTTCTGTTATGTGATAAACTTCTTCATATTTCTCTGCATTCTTGATTGATTTATGTTATTTCTCTCTTGTTATATTTACTTGATTCTCACTGTGAGTTAAGGGCTGATTGAGTTCCATTAACAAATAATCAAAGACAGAATGAATTCTGCATCGGCCCAGTTTGTTCCGGCAAGACGGATGGGCATATACGAGCCGGTCCATCAAATGGCCATGTGGGAAGATTTCAAAGGAAACAGCTTGCTGGGGACATCTCCACTGATCCTAGAGGTCGACCCAAGACTAGACAGCCAGGTGCAGTTAGTACTCAACTTGTTTTGGATATATGTCCACCCTTTTCTTTGCTTTTTCTTTAAACAGGTGTCCAAGTTGATAACTGGCTTGGTTTATGTGTGTGTCTAGTCAGAGGATACTTCGCATGGAACTGCTGGACCTTCGAATAAATATGATCAAGAAGCAAGTAAACCCAACGATAAGGTAGACATCCAAAGATATTCGGTTGTTTTTCTTGGCTTCATTAGGTTAGCCATCATTAATTCTCATCGCATACGCTGTTTTATTTATCTCAGATTTTGCAGATACATGTCAACTGTATTAAATTTCTCTTTACAAAAAAAATATTTCTCGTACAGTTTGACATGTATTGGTGAAATGAAATATAAGATGAAATGCTATTTCTTATAGTGGATTCAAATTGCATTTTATTGGTATTTCCTCCTAACGGCCAACTTGTGACTTGAAAAACATATAAAACCATTTTATTGGTATTTCCTTCCATCATGAATTTTGACACTCTAGTAGTATGCTATGAGTATTGTGACTAGAATGGCACTTGGCTTATAGGTACTGAGACGCTTGGCACAGAATCGGGAGGCTGCTCGTAAAAGTCGTCTGCGGAAAAAGGTATGATGAGGCCATCACATTGCTGTAGATTAGCTACAACTTGCCATCCGTTAAAAGACAACCGCTATAATTTCAAAATAGTACTTGCTTCATCCGTAAATTATTGGCCGGATCTGAAAGTTTTGTTTTGCAGGCATATGTACAGCAATTAGAAAACAGCAAATTGAGACTTATTCAGATACAGCAAGAGCTTGACAGGGCCAGACAACAGGTAAAAGAAAACTTAGTACGATTGTTTACTTACACAAGAGAGAATCTAAACTGAAACTTTCTGCTGCAGGGTCTGTATCTGGGTGGTGGTATAGATATTAGTCAACTTGGTTACTCTGGAACTATAAACCCAGGTTAGTTTCCTATGTCACAATGTTGTCCTACTTGGGACTTTGCAATAATATGTTGGTTTTGAATATCATAAGCTATTATCGAATAACTTTTGTTCTTCATGCATTTTGTAATCATTTTATACGTATGCCCTTCCGGCCGTTGCTGCTTGAAATCTGTAGTTTGATATGCGGCATTTTGTCTAGTAATGACAGTCGTTGATCATGTTCACCATATTATTTGTTTTATTTGACATATTTTATCCGTATGTTTTTACTCTTTGGACATATAGGTATTGCCACATTTGAAATGAAGTATCGACACTGGATGGAAGAACAAAATCAACAAATCTCTGATTTGAGGAATGCCTTGCATTCTGATATTGGAGATATGGAACTACACATTTTTGTTGAGGGTGGAATGAGGCATTATTTTGATCTCTTTACTATGAAAGCTGAAGCTGCAAGAGCTGATGTGTTCTATGTCATATCCGGCATGTGGAAATCAATGGCTGAACGCTTCTTCCTGTGGATTGGAGGCTTTCGGCCTTCAGAACTCCTAAAGGTGATATACATTTCATTCCATACTTTTACGTATTCTTTTCATTCATCTTCTATTTTGAAACATGGGAAACGAACCATTTCATGGAACATTTTTGAAACTTAAAACTTGTGGTTAAGAACTAAGTTATCTAAGGCGCAAGCCTATTGCTTGAATACAATAAAATAATGGAGCCTTCCGGAAACAAACCTATGGATCAACACAATGTTGACGTATGTAATGGGCACATATTCTTCAGGGACTTTTGCATTCCAATCTCTCATATTCTTTTCTGTCGAAGGATGAAAACTGCGAATCATTGTAAGTACATCTTTATCAGCAGGTTCTCTCTCCACATCTTGAGCCCTTATCAGACCAACAGTGTTTGGAAGTGTGTAATCTCAGACAATCATGTCAACAAGCAGAAGATGCTTTATCACAGGGAATGGAGAAACTCCACCATATTCTAGCCGAAACAATAGTCTCCGGCCAACTGGATGATGAAGGGAACTATTACCCTCAGATTCGTGCTGCCATGGACAAGTTGGAAGCTCTAGTCAGATTTGTGGTTCAGGTTAATATCTTCTGCTTGCTCATTTATCTGATCATCAATGTCCTTAGTCGTTAGAGTAAAGATCATCTTCCTATTTAAACAGGCTGATCATCTTCGGCAAGAAACCCTGCAGCAGATTTCTCGTATTCTCACAACCCGACAAGCAGCTCGGGGCCTCCTTGCCCTTGGGGAGTATTTGCAACGTCTTCGGGCTTTAAGTACGTGCTGGTCTTCACGTCCTCTTGAACATGCCTAGGGATGATGACATACTCGGACTTCTATTTCAACATGTGATTCACTGCTATCCCATTTTATGGATATATGCCATTATATTAATATTTCCTTATGAAAACACTTGATTGTGAATGAAGACATTTAGCATATATCCATGAAATGGAATAGTAGATGAAATGCCTATTAGATCAGAGGATCCGCAATGTGATATGCCAGCCCATCTCCCGGTTCAGTTAACCATCCATGCAGCAAGCATTTATCACAACTCTTAGCATAATGACATTTTTGAGCTGCTTTCTATGCTTGAGAATTTGTAGATATGATGAGATAGCTGTCTATCAAGAGGCTCTTGTAGTCTTTTTCACTTTCTTTGGCCGATTGTGCATATAATTGTCCTCTGAGGAATGTTTTTGACTAGCTATTAGTCTATCCGTATTGGTAGATTTCAGTCCTTGTTTGAGTCTTTTGCATGAAAAAAGAATGTAAAGAACCTGGGGCTTAAAGAATGTAGACAAGCTGCAGTCTTTCGCATAATTCTCTTCCTTCAATTCCCACATAAAAATTTTCTTACCTTCCTTCAATTCCCACATAAAAATTTTCTTACCAGTAATCGCGGCAGGAACATGAACCATCCTTAAAATGGTGAAAACGCGTAGTGTCTCTAACAATAATCTCTCTATTAGCAAGTCTAGAGATAAACTTGATAGCAGAATGGCAGTCATTACAAACTCTAAGGTTCTTCATGATCCTTAAAGTACTGTTTTCTGGGGTATTCGTCAATCCAAATGCAATAGCAAGTTTTTCACTGTGATGCTTGAGGATTTGCTCTTACAATTCTTGATCAAGATCATGTAATACTGAATCAGTATCTGGAACAAATCCAATCCTTTTAATCTCCTCCCAGATTTTCGACATCTTCTGATAGATTGCATCTCTCTGTGGATGACTTGCATCATCTGCACCAAAGACATGAACTTCACTCTTTATTTGCAACCAACTGATTCCTTGTTCTTTCTTCACCTGTCTATCTTTCATCGACTTTCTAATTTTCGCAGCTTCTTCCCATTTCCCACAAGCTGAATAGACATTTGCAAGAGCCGAATAGGCACCACTGTTGCCTGGTTCAATTGAGAGCATTTTCTCTGCTGCAATGGCTGCAAGCTCCACGTTCTTGTGAACTTTACAAGAAGCTAAAAGTGAACCCCAAGCTATAACATCTGGTTCAATAGACATTGTCTCTATAAACTCCTGTGCTTCCTCCAACAATCCTGCTCGGCCAAATAGGTCAATCATGCAAGCACAATGGCTTGAAGTGGGCTCGATTCCATGAACTTCTTTCATCGTTCTGAAGTATTTACGACCCTTTTCCACCAATCCCACGTGTGTACAGGCTGAGAGAACACCGATGTAAGTTATATGATCCGGCTTAATATCTAATGCCAACATTTCCTCAAACAATTGTAATGATTCTTCTCCAAGTCCATGTTGTGCTAATGCCATAATCATGGAAGTCCAAGAGACCGAATCTCTTCTTTGTTGTATTAAAAAGAATGCTTTTCTCGCACACTTTATGTTACCTGCTTTTGCATACATGTTAATCAATGCATTGCTCACAGAGGCAGATGACGCCTCCCCCAACTTCAATGCCACTGCATGGATTTGTTTGCCGTGATTTAGGGAAGCCAAATTTGAACTCACACTTAACATCGCCGCGAGCGTGTAGTTGTTAGGCACCGGGCCTTCTTTGACCATGGATCGAAAAAGCCCCATTGCCTCATTATTTTGGCCATTCTGTGCGTATCCAACAATCATGGCAGTCCATGCAACCACATCATGATTCTCTAACAAGTCAAAAATCTGCCTAGCCGTATTTATATCTCCAAGTTTGATGTATCCATCTAATAAAGATGTAAACGCTACAATATTAAGCGAAGATGTTCCACGATTCTGCAACACTTTTTGAGCTGTTCCAACACTTCCACACTTCGAGTACATAGAGATCAATGCGCTCCCAACTGCTCCTGAGAAATCAAATTCATTTCTAGTGATATAAGCATGAACTTGCCTCCCAGTTTGTAAGTACTCAAGATTTGCACAAGAAGACAGTACACTAGCCAGAGTGTATTTATCCGGTTTTAGTTTAGATTCCTTCAGCATCTTCGAAAACATATTCAGTGCTTTGGCATCAAAACCACACTGATTATAACCTGCAATCATTGAATTCCAAGAAATAACATCATGTTCTTTCATTTCCTCAAATTGAGCCAACGCAGATTCTACCTCACCCAACTGCATATGCATTGATATAATTGCATTCCAGGTTGAAACATTCTTTAACTTAATCCTATCAACCACCGCCATAGCAGCCCCAACATCACCCGATTTTGCATACATATTCACTAACGAATTCGCTACAGAAACGTAACCAGAGAGCCCTAGTTTAACAACAAAAGAATGAACCTTTCTTCCTACATCCAACGCCTCAATCGCTGCACATGAAGCAAGAACATTAGTCAGAGTAAATTCAGTAGGCACAACTTTACTCTTCATCATCTCCACAAACATCCCAAAAGCAAACCCAAAACGACCCATCTGGTTGTACCCCACGATCATCGCAGTCCAAGAAACAGAATCATGTTCAGGGACTTCATTGAACACACAAAGCGCTTCATGCATCATACCCTTTTTCGCATAAGCAGACAAGAGCGTGTTATACGAAGATACATTCTTAACAGGCATTTCATCAAACACGCGGCGAGCATCAGAAATGAACCCGGTTTTCGCATAAGCATTCATGAGATTGTTCATCAAGAACACCCCTAGATGAAGTCCCGTTTTTATTATACTGGCATGGATTGGTTTGATGCTACAAGGGTATTTGGTTTTGATGCTTGTTTGCAAAATGGAAGCATAAAAGTCCAACTGAGACATGCGAGGCAAGGGACTTTGCGTTATTATGGGTCAAGAATATAGGCAATATATTAGTCTTAAAGAAGGCTGCTGGCGGGAAAGCAGTGGCTTTTGTGACAGTTGGGAAATGGAAGTTAATGGGGAAAACCCAAATATGTTAGTGGAATAAGAAGAGTTATTTCAAAAACCCATTAATATTCTCAGGGAAATTTAGTTTAGATGGCTGTACAGATTCAATAATTGATCATTTTTTTTTTTATTTTGACAACAAATAATTAATCAATTAACAAAGCATTGTTTTATCAAAACATTAGTAAAAAATAAATATATTCAAAATACATAAAAAGAATTATCATAAATCATTAGAGGGTGTTTGGCATTGTTTCTACTTTAAAAAGAACTAATTTTTATGTAAAGAAGTTAAAAAGTTAGTTGTAAAAGTACTTAGTAAAAATTGAGAATGTTTGTAATTAAAAACTAAAAAATTAGTGATAGTGTTTGTCAAAGAAGTGATTTTTCATATATTTAATAATATTTTTAAATTTTAAATTACAAAAATAAGAATAATAAATTATTTTTATATACTTTTTTTTAACCAAAAAGTAGAATCTAAAATCTAAAAGCACCTCATGAGATGCTTTTAGATTCTAGTTGATTTTAGTCTAAAATCACTTTTACAAAAGCAAAAATTACTTGACCAAATACTTTCAAAATCACTTTTCAATAGTTAGAAGTTTAAAGCTACTCTCAAAAGTAATGCCAAACACCCTCATAGATAAGGATGTTAGAAGCATTATTACACAAATAAGCATGGGAAAATACCCAAAATCTCAATTCGGCTAAATTTGATTTCTTAAATATGTTTGTAATTATTACAAGTTCTAGTTCAAATATATATGCATATATGAATATGAAAATTATTAAAGTTATACATGAGCTCACATGCCGTGAGCTTAGATATAGACGACTTGAGGTAAAGCTCAAATTTAATTCAAGTGATCAAGGTTGAGTCAAGCTATCTTGAGCTCAATTTGTGAAGTTCACAAGCGGGCTCGATATGTACCCCTAATCTCTAGGTAGGGGTGTTAACATCAAAATTTTATTGTCAATAGCCCAATTTAATTGATTATTAATTTGGATCTCAAATAAAGTTCATAATAAATTTGGGCTTTACGAAATTGTTAAATGGATTAATCCAAAATAAGTGGCAAGTTTTATTCTTGGATTAACTAAGTGGGCTCAAATGTCTTTGACGAAGCCCATCACAAATTTAAGTCCATTTACATAATGATTTATATCCAGGCCCACTGGGAGCCCAGGCCCAAGAAGAACCCTTCCCGTGCCTATAAAAGAAGCTCATCCCTTGTGCAATTGCAGAAAAACAAAACAAAATACACAAAAGAAAAGTTCACTACGCAAATGCAAGAACTTCTCGAATCACTCAAGCTCGTGAAGCAAAGTTGATCAAGAGACGTATTTCCTCGTGATTCAACCGGATTCCCGAGCAACCATTTCAAATTACTCACGATTTCTTTGGTTGAGGAAACACGCTTTTTTCAAGCCCCAACCCGAAGATTTCAAACGAGAGGAGAATCAGAGGGATTCGTCTTGACAGTCGAATATTCCTTTCAGAGATAGCAACCACTTTCAAATCTATATTATTTTTGTAATTCGTCCAATATTTTTCTTGTCTTGTAATATTTATTTTTGCAGACACGAAATTTGTGTGAACAAGGGGTTAAAAAAGGACCATAGTCTTTGTCATTATTTAACCTTACTATTACATTTGTCACGCCATAAAACCACACAAAACCAAGCATAAATTTGAAATGAAATAAAGTCCAGAAAGGCAAGAACACTAGCTTATAATTTAGATAATTCTAGATCTCTACCATAACTAAAACACTTACGGATTCAATAACCTGCTGGGAAACCATCCCTTCTGGCATCAGTAACTGCAAAAGTTTTGCCAGAATCTGAACCCTTCGCCTCTTGAACCACAAACACACAACTGCTTAATGGAGCTGAATCCCCAACAATATTATGATTTCTTGATTTCAAGAACTTAATTGTTTTCAGAGGAGCTCTGTATTTCGCACCCATCCATGAGCAATTTTCATATTGCACCACGTTTGGATGCAACTGCATCAAGTCAAAATAAGGGAACAAGAGTTAAGTCAAAATAAGGGAACAAGAGTTAGTATAGGGGAGTGTTTCAAAAACACTTTTAACTGTTTGGAAGTGACCTTTATGCTTTTATTTCTCAAAAGTTAAGCAGGCATAATTTCTATAACTTTTTAGTACTTTTAACTACTATTTTCAAACACTTTTTACTCTCACTTTCACTTTCTTTACGACTTGTTATTTCTCAAAAGCAAAAATACTTGCAACCACCCTCCATACATTTAGAAACATTCATGAAATACACTACTAATTCGAGTTCATTACTTTGTGATAATATCTTGGTGCCATTACAGAAGGGAGTGGATCCATTTTCCTCACAAAATGGTTCAATATCACCTCTAGGATTGCTTCAGGGATTAGAACCCCGCCAGCTCCACCTATAACTGCTTTTAGTTCTCCACCCTAAACAAAACTTACGCATTTGCTTAGATTTTTAACACGAACTAACATAAGTTAAACTCAAAGCAACTTATACAATTCTTTTTACCTCAAGAATGACAGTAGGCGCCATAGAAGACAATGGCCTTTTACGTGGACTAATAAAGTTTGAAGGGGCCGGCGGGGGCTCAGTGGGAACAGGAATTGAGAAATCAAGCATATGATTGTTCAAAAGAATCCCTGTACTCGGGGACATGTATCCAGATCCAAAGATCGAGTTCAAACTAGTCGTCATGCTAACAGTGTTACAATCCTTATTGACTACACAAACGTGTGTCGTCCCATGATCCTCAATTTGTTTCCATCTAAGACATGAGATGAAAACTAAGTCGACAGATGATTAAACTAAGTACTATAATGTTGCAAGGGAGATTCTTACTTGCTGCCGTAATGATGAGATGGATATGTAATAGCTTTGTTTATCTTGTCCCTAAGCTTCTTGGCAGTGTTGGTAGAAAGCATGGAAGTTAATGTCTTGCTAAGGTTGATAAAATCGGGGTCCCCAAGTTCCATTCTCATGGAAAGTGCATATTTTAGAGCCTCAATCATGCGATAAACATCTAGTGCTTTAGAAACACCTGAAGGAAATCCGTATTGCTCTAGAATTTTTAGTACCTGCATTGGCGAAAGGAAGAGCATTAGTAGAAGGCTACTAATCAAGAACTAAAGTCAGAAAAATAAGAGTAAAGATGTAAGCCATCTGAATTATACTCGTTTTTATTCTTTGCTATCTAATTCTTTTTTACACATCATCGTTTAGGCTTTGTGTGTTTTATCACTTACCATATACGATCATATCCAGCATAATACTGTGTCAAGATTCTATTATGTGCTAGACAGCATCATGATTTTCGAGAATATTTTCACCATTTGTTTCATGTTTTAGTATCTCGTTGCAAATTACTAAATTACCTCGTTATTGCTTCAAAAGAAAAGACTTGCCAAGTACATGGCAAAATATGGTAAAATATTACATCATAAATGGTCATATAGGAGCAAGTGCTAAAACACGCAGAGTCTGACTAGAGATGTCATAAAAATGCATATGATTCGGATGGCAAAATATTTCTTTTTTCCAACATAACATACAACTATCAATACTGCTCCACCAGCACTAGGCGGAGGTGCAGAGACTATTTGCAGCCCCATAACATCCGCTGTCAAAGGTTTCCTTATCTTAACCCGATAACTTTGCAAATCATCCATCGACAAAATTCCTGCTGATCCCATGACATCATTAACCAAACGTTGTCCGATAGAACCATTGTAAAAATCCATAATGCCCACTTTTGCTATTTCAGCTAGTGTATCTGCAAGAGTTTTTGGAATAAGGGTTTGGCCCGGTTTGAGTGGTTTTCCATCGACTGTAAATATGGATCGAAGCATGGGATCTCTTTTCAGAGTTAAAATTTCATATTCCATTACTCGATTTAGATACTTTGAAATCTTGAATCCATTTCGGGCAAGATTTTCAGAAGGATTTACGAGGTTGTTCCATGGGAGTTTTCCGTATTTTTTTCCAATCTTCGTGGAGACCGGCGAGTTGTCCTGGGACGGCTATTGACAGTTTGCCTCTTATTTGACCAATTTTGTGTTTATTGTACATGGTCTACAAAATAAAAGCAGCATAGGTTATTAAGTGTAAGCAAATGTGATTGATTTGGGAAAAATTACAATTTTGGTTCCATTAGATTAGGTTTGAATTTTCTTTTTTCCTCAAAATGTGTTTATGATCTATTCCATGTGATATGTATTGGACCAGGGTATTGAATCTTTCTTTTTAGAAATACTTGATTGTGAATGCATGAAAGTTTTACGAGCAGAGTTTGCCTATTAACAGGCTCGCCATTTTTACATGTAATTCGTTAGTCGATTCTTTTTTATATTTAAGATGCATGAAGAATATCTAATAAGGATTTGATTCTTATCCAATTTGGGGAAATAGATTTCCCATTCATATGCGACTACAATCCTGGCGTGTCAAATTCACATGGAACTTTTAAGGTAGATGGCAACTAAATAAAAACACGTGCAACTGCCATGTAATGAAAGACGGGTGAAAACGACTACTCATGCAAGAAAATTAAGAAATTTGACTAAAAGTATGAGCTTGTAATATCATCCAAAAGTGAAAATTTCCCCTTCTATTATAACATCACAAATAAGTAACTCTATGCTGAGAGTCCAACTTCCTATTGCAATCCAAGGAATGACATGTAGGAATTATAGGAAAAACATCGATATAAATGCACGTTTTGGTGCCGTTTCTTTCATGTCAAAAACATTAGCCTCGCCATTAGCCTGCTGGACAAGCATAAAACCACCGCCACCAAGACCACTAAATGCTGGATCCACGACGCCCAAGCGAAACGCAGCAGCAACAGCAGCGACAACTCCATGACCTCCGTTAACAAGAACGTCTTTGCCAATGTTAGAACACACGCCATTTTCACTTGCAACGACCCCAGAATGTGATATTACTAACTTGCTTTCTGATATTGGTGCTGATAATGATACGAAAAGAATTAGCCAAACAAGCCATGATTTCTTAAGGGCTGGACGCAAGAACATGGATGGTACAAGTATAAGTTTCATTGCAAAGATACGGAAAAACATAATTAATCTATGTGAAATATGATGAAGAAGGGTTATGGTTGTGACATACCATGGGTAGACATTATGGCTTCTCAATGTACTGATCTCTCATCAGTGATGTCTGATATCAGTTATATATGCATTATTACATGATCTGCTTCAAGAGAGCATTTACTTGATAAATATCTCTCTTTTTTTATCTTTTCTTTCCCGTTTTTAGCCTAGGCAAATATGAGTCAGTGCAATTAAAGTGTTTTGAAATAAACAATGCCATTCTCTTTATTTATTTTACATGTTGTAGTCCATATTTATCTGTTATTCTGTAATAGTTTCAACGCGACTGGGGGCCAAAAGTGAACCATGCGTAGAGCTTGCTAATCACAGATTTGGCGTAATTTGATAATATATTTGTATTTCGTATAGTATTACAAACTTCAAGAACATTGGTTTCATTGTCTCATAGTTGGGGCTTTAACGACGATTGTTCTTTTTCACAACAACGAACCACAATTCTTGCTCAGATTATCAATTGTTTTTTCTTTTTTTTTTTCCTTTTTTTTTTTCACTTCAAACTGATTCGACTGTCCTTGATTAGGTGGCTAAGCCGGTTATTCACAACATTCTTAAATACTGGGCAAATTGGCCGAAATGAAAATTCAAATTCAAGTCAAGAAATTGCAACGTGGCAGCCTATAATTTCGCCAAATGGGCTTAAACCACTAGCTCCTCGGGCAATATTACTGTAGATCATTTACCTTTGTTTGTTTTTTGTGATGGTGGCTATCCACCCTATGTAGATGTACCCAAGGTCTCTCTTATTTAAGCTTAACGATCTCTAATTCATCGAAACAAAAATGTATATTTTAGAAGGAATTGGCAAAGTGGAACTCAGTCTTATTTCCAGCAGTTTTCGGCTTCAGAAACCAGCTGGAAATCCACCCTTCCTCGGGTCGCTTACACCGATAAGCTGCCCTGATTTCATATAATGCAATTCTTGAACTATAAATTGGCATATTGTCCCCCCAGCAATACTTTGAAGAATATGGCCCTTCTTTTGTAGAGCAGCCCTTATTTCTGCTGGAACCTCAAAATGATCGCCTGTTGGTACTGTCCAGTTCTCGTATTGTAATATATTTGGAATGAGCTGCATGAACAAGTTTAATTTTAGAAAACAAACTTTTTTACAAGGTAAAAGTATATTACAAAGGAATAATTTAAAAATGAGAGACGAATAACGGTTACCTGATGATAAGATCTTGGAGCTAAAACAGAAGAAAGTGGATCCATTCCTCTTACTAAATGATTCAGTATAACTTCTGTTGTGCCTGCTATTATAAAGGATCCTCCACTTGCTCCTACAACAGCTTTTAGGTGTCCATCCTGTGACACAAGAAATAAGATAACGACTTTTACGTAAAAAATTTGCTACGAACAATCAGTGTTTGGAAACTAAACTTCAGTATTAGGATACACAACACAAGGGACTAAAGCCAAAACGAAGATGTCAAGTCATGTATTACCTTGATGATGATTGTTGGAGTCATCGATGACAGTGGCCGTTTCCCGGGGTAGATGAAGTTGGCAGGTGCAGGAGGTGGAGCGTTTTTTGAAGCGTTTGCTGGCATGGAGAAATCGTCCATTTCATTGTTGAGAATTATCCCTGTGCTTGTCGAGAGGAACTTAGAACCGAAATAAGCATTAATGGTGGTGGTCATCGAGACAGCATTTCGTTGCCTGTCTACGATTGAGATGTGGCTTGTCCCGTGGTCATGGATCTGATTCCACCTATTAGGAAGATAAGATATAGCAATGAGGACATATTTGAAGAGATAGTGAAACAAGAAAAATTGATACAGGATCTAGTTCTTACCTTCCACCATAATGACTAGAATTAAACGTAGTATTATCAAGAATAGTTTTTCTTAACTCTGCCGCAAATTTTTCTGACAACATATCTTTCAACACACTCTTAACATCGACGAAGTCTGGATCGCCAAGATTCATCCTCACCACAAGTGCATTCTTCAAAGCTTCAATTTCTCGGTGAGTCATAAGGGCATCAGAAATATCAGACAAATTTTGATACTGAGCCAGAATATTTAGTATCTGAGACAGCAAAAAACAATAAATAAGTATAATCTCAAACGGCCTGTCAAGAAATCCACTCGTGAAAATGAAATTTTCTGTCGCTTACAAGAGACATCGAAGCACCTCCAGAAGACGGCGGAGGCATACTAAATATCTCGACTCCCATTACATCCAATGAGACAGGTTTCCTTAGTTTTACTTCATACTTCTGCAAATCTTCGACAGTTAATATTCCTCCAGCCTTTTTGACATCCTTGACTAGACTAAAACCGATCGTTCCATTGTAGAATGCTTTTGTTCCATATCTTGATATGATTCTCAGTGTTTTTGCAAGCTGTTTGTTGTAGCATAAATCCCCTGATTGCAACAAACTACCATTTGATGTGAATATATTGCGAAGTCCCTCATCTCCCATGATGCCGGCTTCTGTACTCCTCATTTGCATATGGAGATATGGTGAAATCTTGAATCCATTTTCAGCAATTCGAGCAGCTGGTCTAAGAAGCCTCGTCCAAGGGATCGTGCCGTATTTTTTCCAAGCTTTCTCCAGGCCTGCAAGTTCACTTGGAACTGCTATAGACAGAGGGCCATTAGCTTTGATTGCAACATTTCCTCCATACATGTTCTGCAAGAACAAATGATCTAGGCTCAAGAAACAGATCGATGCTACTTAAGTCCATAAACAAGAGAGATTATATATATAGCAAAACAACAAAATGGATTACCTGGGAAGCTAGCTTTGGAGCGGTCTCTCTCATGTCATATGCTTCCGTCTTGCCATCAGCCGATCGTACCAGCATAAATGCACCACCACCAATGCCACTAGACGCAGGGCTGACAACACCAAAGCAGAGGGCTGCAGCCACAGCTGCATCCACCGCATGACCACCTTCCCGGAGAATGTCCCTCCCAATTGTAGAGCATTGGCCGTGATCAGTGGCGACAACACCATGACTCGCTACAATTCTTACATTTTTTTGATTGGTTATGGTGATACCGAGGCTTAAATAGAAAGACGACAACAAAAGAAACAGCCGCAGATAGAGATTCCAGGACATTGGCGGAGCTGCAAAGTATCAAATTGTTAGTCCTTGTGTCTCAGTAAATGTTTTCTATATTTAGTAATAAAATCTCTTCTCGTCCATGATAGTTCATGTCGGGTGAACCACGTAAATTCTTTCTGTTGTTATTTACATTTTCTTAAAAAAGTGCTTAACACAAACAATCTATCAAACTGTTTAGTCCAAAATCACCCCACAAGCTGACAGGTAAGGAAAAGAGAGGAACAAGAGCTCATCAGGGCAACTTATCCAGATTATAGCATAAGTCAGTAATCTCTGCGTCTTTTAAGGTTGATTCTCTGGAAAATAAGTCCTTAAACAACCTCTTATCCAGGACATTTAAAAAAAAAAAAAAAAAAAAAAAGCCTTACCAGTTCATCTTTTTTCAGCACAAAATATTCCAAGAAACTCTATGACTGTACACATTCATACATACAAAATCCAGTGGAAAAAGTATATTTATATCAATGGAACAGTGACACTGAGTTCTAATCAAACTTTGAAAAGCTGAAAGAAAAGGAAATAAATAAATAAATAAATAAATAAAATAAAAAGAACTAAAAAACAAGAAATCGAGATTAAAAACTCACGTTCTTTACAAATGGCTCGATCCATAATCAGTTTCTTACAAGAAAAAATGTTCCATTTCACGCATAAGAG
>JACFYI010003072.1:791334-801858 GCA_014898755.1 Handroanthus guayacan | reverse complement strand
CTGAGGGGCCGGGTACCCACAAAGCGGGGCAAGATTGCCATTCCCATTTTTTTTGATAAAAGATTGCCATTCCCATTTACAATATCAAAGTTGGGGGAAATATATAAATATGGTAAAGTTTGCAGGTAAAGTGTAATGTAGCTAAATATTTGTTTGTCAGATACAGTAGAATTATAGCTGACTGGTCTTATAGTAGGCAAAAATAGCATAATACGAAGTTGAGAGGGTGAAATGATGAAATTTAAGGGGCAATGATTAAAATTTAATTACCTAATACCACCAGTTTATTATTAATTGGATAATCACCTTAAAATTTCGAAAAGCATTACATGCAGTTTGAAAAATTAACAAAACTTAGCATTCCGTTGTTAGTGAAATGGAAAACTTAATAGGACCTGTGCGCTATTATAATTTCACCCGTTAAAATCTAATATACTGACTAAAATGTCACAAATGGACCAACAGGGGGTCCAACGTAAATTAACACTACAGATGAACAAATGAGAACAAGCAATGTACAGTTCCTCTGAGAATCTTTATTCTACCTATTCCTCAAGCCTCAATGTTGCTAAAATATGAGGCAAAAAACAAGGAACCAGGATTAATGTTCCTCGAACCTCCAAAAATTACAAAATTAAAATTAATGTCACATGGGTAAAAAAGAACAACAAACCGAGGAACCAGATTGTCACTGACCAGCAGAGAAGGATGAAAACATAGGTGAACTGTTTCACAGTGTTCCCCATTGAAAGCTATGGATACCATGTTTCTTGAGATGAAGAATCTTCAAGCTCTACACTTTGATTCCTCAGTTATTACCTGTGGCAATAGAAACAATGTGACTCATTAGAATTGATGAATGTTGGAAATTCAACAGAGAATGGGACTAACGGCAGAGGTTGTAATTGTAATTAGAGTGAACATCGGGGGTGTTGAGGTAATTATTCCTTTATATTATGTTATTCCAATGCTTTAAACATGATGCTTCATTACTCTTGAAGAAGCATGACGAATGTATAATACCTTGTAATCTGAACTGCAAAATTGACTGAATAATCCAGCAGATATGTTAGTGCCATTATAATCCACAAGTGTGCTTTTCACAAAGAAAGAATGAGTTGATCCCCCAGCTCCATCTAACTCTGACTTTGCAGTGGCAGCTTCTTAGCATCACTATCTTTCCTGCTCGTTGACTTCTCACTGGCAGATGATGACCCAAGTGCCCCCAGAGCGTCAAGGAAAAATCTTTTATTCGGGATGATTCCATCTTTCTCCATATACACAAGTAATTTCTGTATTAGCTCTTTCATATCAGCTTTTGTATACACCTTGTAAAGGAGCTTGTAAGTAGATGAATCGACAGGAAACATTTTGGTGCAACGTGCACTCTCAAAAAGAATGTCAGCTTCCATAGGTAAAGAATTCATGCAATAAACCTCGAGCATCGCATTTAGAGTGGATACTTTCTTCTCCTTTTCAGACTCAGCCAACTGGTCGAATATCTCTCTAGCCCTTGAGACACAATCACAGTATCCATACATCATGATAAGAGACTCATATGTAATGAAGCTCGGTTTATAACCCATTTCAATCATTTTCTGGAATACCAAATCGGCTTTCTCTCGGAGACGTGCTTTTCCATAGTTTGTGATCATGGAGTTGAACGTAGGGAGGGTTGGTTTCTCTTTGGAACGCAACAAGCTCTTAAAAACTTGTTCCATCTTATCGAATTCTTGTTTTCTCCCATATGCATCGATTAACAAATTGAATGTAATAACGTCTGGTTTTATCTGCTTGCTCTTCATTCTTGAAAGCACCAACTCCATTTCCCGGATCATCCCTATTTTTCCATAGGCATCCATCACACCATTAACTGTAAAGATATCAGGAGTAACAATGCTCTCATCAAGATCTCTGAACAAAGCATTGACTTGGTCGACATTTCTTGCCTGAGCAAAAGCTCTCAAAAGAATGTTGTATGTGACAATATTAGGTTTACACCGCTCCATTCCCTTCATCTTCTCAAAATACCCAAGAGCCTTTGCTAAGGCCTTGGATTTATCCCGAGAGTGAAGGTGGGCCGTTATGAGTGCATTGTAAACCGATGTGTCAGGCCTACACCCGCTATTACGCATCTCAGAGAAAAGCCACATGGCCATACGAGTTTGCCCTTTCTTTCCCATGACTGAAATCAACTTCGAATAAACACCATTATCAGCTATATACCATTTCTGTTTCTGCATCCATCTGAACACCTATAACACATCAAGAAAGGCTTTCGTTACAGCACATACAGATGAATACAGAGAAAACATAAATGGAGGCCATGCCTCCCTCGAGTCACCCAAAATCTTCAGCACTTTTCCATATTGATCCTCAAAGAGTGAAAGTAACGAACATTTTATCTCAAAAATCAAACTCAAAGAAATTTCATATTTCAGAGTCAACAGGATAGAGAAAGAAAACAAGAAAAAGAACAAAGGTGCAAACTTTGACAAGCCCAAATAGCAATAACAAGTAAACTTTGAACAAAAAAGATAAGAATCTGTGATTAGCAGCACAAACATATAACAAGATGAAACTGAAAAAGAGGCTAATACGCAATACTACCAAAAATGAAAAGATGATCAGGAAATCCAACAAGCCGTAAAGATTTCAGAGAAAGACGAAAAAAGCAAAAGAAACAGAAAAGTGGAAGGCGTTGAAAAGAAGCACCTCAAGGCACTGAAGCCATTTATCACTTTTTCCAAGCTCCTCAAACAGCAAGAAACAGTGTTCCGTCCTAACAAACTTGACATACTTATTCAGGGTATTCACCAATGGCTGCTTATCAGTGAAATTCCTCATGAGCAAGCGAACCAAGTCTTCTGCTTCCGAAGAGGACGACGAGCCGCTTTTCTTTCGGGTTCTTTTGGGACCTGAGATTTTCTCGGGTCCGGTTGAAAACCCACACATTCGGATTCCTGAAGGTGGGCGCGCGTGAGTTGGGATCCAAATGTGGGTGAATTTTCGTGTGGGCAAATGGAGAGAGGAATAGGTGAAGGGAAGTGAGGTTGAGGTCATTTTGATAAGTTCTCCGGTGTGGCCGTAGGTTTCCAGATGGCGGTTTTCGGTGGCTGTGCCGCCGTGCACTCTTTTATCCAGACTTTGCGGGCAAGGCCAAAAAAATTGGCCAAAATGGCACCGAAAGTGCTACTTTATGGAAACGCTTGGCAAGAATCGTACTTATCCGGTTTGAGAGAGGGGGAAGTGACATAATTAAATTACCCATGGCGAAAAGGCAGATAAAGGGTGTGGGTAAAAGGGGGAAAAATTTGAAAAAAGGGGTATTGAACCCGACGTGAATCGAACACGCAACCTTCTGATCTGGAGTCAGACGCGCTACCATTGCGCCACGGATCCACCTGTCGCAGTTGCCCAAATATAAATGTAATCAGGTTTCAACTACTATTTATTTGATATTAATTCGAAATATAAATTTTTGTCTAAGATTAATAAAGGATAAATGTTTTTATTTGATTTCCTTTTGGGTAATACTACACCTTTTTTTATTCTAAAATATTTTGGTAATTCTTCAGGAAGGGAGTTTTTTATAAAAAAAAAATATTTTTTGCATTGAAGTAAAATTTTGCAAAAACTACAAGTAAACATTTTTAATTTAATTATGTATGTAGAAAGAGATGTATTTTATACCATTGAAAATAAAAAAATAAATCAAAACACGTTGAAATAACATGGACAATTATAATTATGAAGTATGTAATTTATTTGACTTGTATTCACAAGGTTCCTTACATTCTTTTATATTTATACTTTTCATTTATATTTTTACATTTATGTTCCACAAGTAATTTTTCCCGCTCCATTACTTTATAAAATTGGGAAGTCGAGGTATACAAAACAAATGCTAATTTTATAACACAAAAATACTCCTCGTAAAATTAAGAAACCTCTTGGTTCTACAATAATAAAGTAAATAAAAATCAGATCACTCAAAACCTAATAGCCCTGGCAACAATGATACTTATTTATCCACATACATACACACCCACGCAAAGCAACAGTGAAACTTGATCTCCAAGAATCTAAATTCCCAAGAATCCGAGTGAAATTTTAAGAACCATAGGAAATCGAAAATTCCCAACAAAGGCAGTGCTAAAGCAATGTTTTTTCCTTAAATATAACAACAATTTTTCATAGCATTAAATCAGTTATTAATGTCAATCAATTTCGCAGATTTATATTACATAAAATCATTTATGGAAACTTCCCCAGAATAAATGGCCAAGAGCCAGAATCAATTATTGTTATCTAAATATGACAACAGATTTACATTAATCACACATAAGTAAACCCTAAAAACAATTAGTACTCCCTTACAGGAAAATCAGAAAAACATAATAACAAAACTAATCAATAGAATCAAATCACTTGTATTAAAACTAATGAAACTTGATCCTCAAGAAACAGAGTCAAATCCTGAAAACCTTAAACTTGTCAGAGACATCCATCATATCATCCGGAGATTCATACATGACACCATCATACCTAAAACAACTCAAGCAACTGACATGAAGTTCAATCTCCTTAATCCTAAAACATTCATAGATGGACAAACACCCCAAAACTCGAACGTTCGAAATTCGAACACTTTCAAGAAAACAGCATCTCGCCAACTCCATCTTCTCAAGCTGTGGGAACTGTGGAATCACTCTGAAGAATCCATCTGTTATATCGACGTCATGCAATATCAGTTCTTTGAGACTTTGAAAATTAGTGGAACCCTCAAGACTGCTCTGTACATTAGCACAACCGCCGCCATAACTGAGAAACTCCAAATTTGGGGCTGAAATAACCACATTCTGTACTCGATCTCTTGCAAGATATAAATCCACTTTCTTCAGACTAAGCCCAGAAACTTTAATGGCTTCAAACCCTTCGCAGAGATTGATTTCGAGTTCTTCAAGATGACAACATGTTGAAAGAATGTTCTGTAGAGTTTCTTGATCGATGTAAACGTGTGAAAGTTTGAGTTTCTTTAAAGAAACGAATCCAATATTCCCATTATTGGGAGGAAATTGGCATCCAAACAAATCAAGATTTTCCAATGATTTAGCACGAAACAGGGACTCTGGCAGAACATAGCGACCCCATTGATGATCTTTAGCTCTTGACCTCAAGTGATGTGCAAGAATCAATTCTTGGACGTTGTTGTCCATCGCGTAGTTTAACCAGCGATCGAGATACTTGTGATGACTTGTGAAGTTACGAGAATTGAAATTTACTACAACCTGGAATTTGGAGATGCTTGTCTGGACCAAGTCACGATTGCTTATCGTTCTGTCTACGTAGTTACAGAAATCTTGGACGGTACTTGATCGCCTCTGAGTCTTGGCATTCTTTCTTGAATATTTCTGGAAGGAGTACTGGTTGAAATCAAGAACTGGGGAGGATTTCCAGGCGGAGTTAAATGTTTTTGAGAGAACAGAGGTTTTCGTGGCGTCTTTTGTTGGAAGATAGGACAGAATGCGGTGTAAGACTGGTTCGGGAAGCATGGAGAGTCTATCTTGATCATCGTCTTCATGGTTCTTGGTTTTTTTCTGGGATTTTGATGAGGATGGATATTCATGGGGGCGTGGTCTTTTCATGGTTTCTGTTCTGTAAGATTTGTGAATAATGGTTTGAGGAGTATGTGGTAGTAGTGTGTAGGGTATGTGAAAGATTTGAATTATAAGCAGTATGAGTTTGGTTATATAGTGACATGTTTCCTTTACCTAGTAGGATTTGAGAAGGTTAAGATTTGTTTAGTTTCCCTTTCCAATTGGGCTATTATCAGCTAATTTCTAAGGATGCTAACTCCTTTGTTTTTACAAAAAATAATAAATAAATAAAAAAAATAATAGTAATAATAATAATAATAATAAAATTAAAATTAAAAAAAATCTTTGATTTTAATGGTAATTGGAGTAATATTTAATGTAATTACAGTAATTGGTGTATTTTTCTTTTTCTTTTTAGAGAAGCAATTTCATTTAATAGATACATCAATGCATCAATTTAATATCAGGTACTAGAACAAGCACGAAAAATTTTAGTATAAGTGGCATCAGGGGTAGAATATTTATTTAAAGACTAAAAGGTGTACTCGAATTTTTTGATATGCCTATTTATTTAAATTTAAATTAACTATATTAATGATTTATATACTATGTATTTACTTAATTATTGATTTTCATTTTATGCTAAAATAACGATGATATGATTGTTTGTGCACAAATTATCAAATAAAATATTCCCCCCTCGTCTCATCCTTCTATCCGTCTACGGCTTTCTTTTATATTTTACTTTAAATTAATTAAAATAAATATGTTTTACCCAAAAAATTTAGCGGCTAGAAAACTATGACCATTAATATATCATATCTTGAGAAGTTTTTAGATCGAAATATAATATGAAGTGATACATAAGTTTTCACACCATCAATACTATTTTAAGATTTCACAAATTATTTGAATTAATCTAAATGGGCTTAAGGATGTATATTTTTGGACGGCAAAATTGAAATTTCAAATAAAATACAAAAAAAAATTCATCATTTTTGCAAGATAATATTTTACATTTTATTAATAAATATATATGTAAAATAAATCAATATTTTCCATTCCCCACCCTGAATTTAAAAACAGAAAAAAGTCTATCCTTCAATGCACAAATAACGAACAACAATCTGCAACGCCTAAGAACTCACAGATCAGATTAGGACTTATGTCAATTAATCAATGGACTAAATATCCCTTTACACAAAAATTGAAGGGAAGGAGGAACTAAACATATCTGAAGATTAGCCAAATTAGAAGGCAATGGAACCAATTTAAAAAAAAATTACCAAAAAGGCAAAAGGAAAAAAAAAAAAAAACCATTAAGATGTCACAAAAAAAAAAAAAGAATTAATTCCAAGGCACATGTACAAAAATTTCACAAAGATATGGAGCTGAGATCTTCAAGAACTTGTCTGATATTAGGCCGTTCATTTACAGGAAGAATGCACCTTAGTGATACCACGAGCATATCGTCCATGGCTTTTGTATGTTCTTCTCCTCCAGCGATATCTCTATCGATGCAATCCATTCCTCGTCCCTCTTGGCTGCAGAGTCGAACCCAATCTGTAAGATCAACAGCCCCTGACTGACCAGAGATTATGTCACCTGCACTTCTTCTGGTCAACAGTTCCATCAAGATTACGCCAAGTGCATATACGTCAGCCTTAAACGATGGTACAGGTTTGGTTGCAGTAGCGAGTTCTGGGGCACCATAGCCAAGGGCCCCCAGGTTCCGTATTTGCTCTGCAATGCCGACGGGTGTCATCAGACGATGAAGACAGTAATCAGTGAGCCGGACAGTGTAATCAGATCCGGCCAAGAGTATGTTCGTGGGCTTTAGGTTTCCATGAGGGAGGCCTCTGTCGTGAAGGTACATAAGACAACGAGCCACATCAACAGCGACTCTCAACCTTTGGTTGAATGATAATGGGGAGTACCTCCGAGGAGTAGACTCTGCATAAAATGCAGACCGTAAGTATTCTTCAAATATAGAAATGGTGTTATGCCAACCAAGACAAGAAAGAATTCTGATCCATGTTTTCTTCCAAAGGAAGTCAAATGCGTCCAATGGAAGGCAAATCACTATAATCTCTCTATGATGGTTAAAACATAGTGAGAAAGACGCAAAAGTAGATGATTTATCGGAATTGATAGACACCAAATAATTACAGTTGTGGATCCTTACCATAAAGATGTAAAGCCAAGCTATCGCCCGATACATAGTCTGCTAATAGAAGCCTTTCTTGTTCCCTCGGTCCCCAATAATATGCACGTAAAGGAACTACATACTGATGCCTAACTGCTCCAATCTTTTTTACTTCCTTTGCAAAATCTTTCTTGTTTTTGACCAAGCCAACCCTCAACCACTTGACAGTCAGCATATGCCCATTACCTAGGGTAGCTTTGTATAAAGTGCCATGGCTACTTCTACCCAGTACTTCCGCTGGAGCTCGAGATAACTCCTCAGCTGTAAACCTGAGTGAAGCATCCAAGAAGAATAATTCTCCAGCCAATCGATCTGGTGAATACACGTCCAATGTAACTGGCTGTTCTAATGTGTCAATATATCGGGGAGAGGATGCTATTGGAGACCCTGGAGAGGATTTCCTCCCAGATGTTGTCGGATGATTATCTTGTTGAATGGGATTCGTGGACACTGCACCAACTGCCACTCCCTCAGGCAATATGTGCTCAACAATTTCAGTACCAGATTCCATTTGCCCAGACAATGATCTTGAGTTTGAAGTCAACAAATGGTCATTAGAAAAGCTTAATGATGTTGGCGGTGGCTCCGTGGTGCTATGGAAACCAAAAAGTGAAGGGCGGCCAAATCTTCCTACTTTGACATCTCCCCCAGCAGTCTGGACACCAAATCCACGTTGTATATGGAAATTCTGAAGCCGAGCTCGATGATAAGCTAAAAGAACAAAGGCAATCATCACGGCAGCACCAATAGAAGCAATAATAATAGCTATTATTCTGATACTAGATTTAGAGCCGTGATGTTTGTCCGCATCATCAAGTTGGTCAGGAACATGATTACCAGGGGAGGAATGACGGTGTTCAAGTCCGTCATTTCCAGGCGTAAATGAAGAATCAGGAAAAGACCTCAAGTTTTCAGGAATTTTTCCTGATAAATTATTGTAAGACACGTCCAAGAACTTCAGACTCGAAGGTAGTCTAGCAGGAATATGACCATTGAAATTGTTGTGGGATAAATCAAGGTGCTCCAGAACATCAAGTTTGCTTAATTCATTTGGTAGCGGTCCAGACAGATGATTTCTTGCAAGATTCAGCAACGCAAGCCTCCCCCAGTTACCTATATCAGAAGGTAATCCACCTGTCAAGGCATTGTTTGAAATATCTAAAGACTCCATTGGTGGAATAGAAGGAAGAACCAACAACTCATTAGCATGAGAGCCTTGAAGAGGAATTGGCCCAGTCAAGTGATTGCCTGACAAGTTCAAATTTGTTAGAGTCGTTGAAGTAAAGAAGCTATATGGGATTGGACCATCAAATCTGTTGGAGCTCAGATCAACTGTAATGAGCTTCGGGTAGGAGCCCACTGTAGAAGGCAATGCCCCCTCTAAGGCATTGTTTCGGATACTTAGCAGCGTCAATCCTTGGAACTGTGTGAAATTGGGGAAGCTTCCTGTCAAGCCATTGGAGCTCAAATCTAAAACTTCCAAATTGCCATTCCAATTTGCCATCACAGATATATCATCTGATAGAAGATTTCTGCTAAGATCAACAATCACACAATTTCCCAATGACGGCGGCAATGAGCCTGAGATTGAGTTTGACGAAAGGTTGAGCACAACCAAAGTTGTTGAATTGATCTTTGGAATGGGACCTGAAGATGTACATGGAATGCTTAGAACCCCTTCAAAGGAAAGGCTGACAAAAAGAATCACAGGGAATGGAAAACTCCCAACAATGACAATACTAAATCAATACAATGTAAAGAGACATTTAACAAATTTTGATTAAAGTAGTGTTGCTGAAAATGTGGCTATTCCAGTTTCAAATTTGTTAAACAATAAGTGAGGGAAAGCACATCTGGTATTCCTCTTAGAAGAGGTCTAGGTTTTATTTTGAAAATTTTCGTAAAAATTGAACACATAATATTGAATTGTATCTATATTACTTTTAATTGATGCATTCATCGGCCCTATGTTCCCAAAAACAATTAGTGGAATAAAATTAACCATTCTTTTAAGCTCTGCTTTGACCTTCAAATACTTCTGCGTGATCAATGAGGCAAACAACCAGAAGAGCTTAGAGTTCTAATTTAAGGACTATAGCAACTAAAACAACACTGCCGTCTGGAAAGTAAAAGGAAAGAAATCTTTACTTTCTCCTTCAGTTGGCATTAACATAACAATCAACAGATCCTACACTTAAAGCACATCAATTGCAGATTTATACAGCATCAAATCAGTAATTGAAACTTATCCCCCGTAGATGGCCAAGAGTCAGAGTCAATTAATGTGGTCTAAATATAACAACAGGGATTCACATAAAATACAATATAGGCTGCAGAGGATTGAGAAAGACTGACGCGCACAAGTTCTTATAATGGTAGAATAGCCTAAATCAGAACCAATCTATCTAAATTAAAAAATAATACTCCATAACAGGAAAAGAAAAACATAATAACTATATGAAATTAACATCAACACCTCACCCGAAAATCCATTGACACTCAGATCCAACTCCACCAATGGGACATCCCCCTGCAAGAGCCCCCCAGGTACAGAGCCAAAGAGTTGATTTCTTCCGAGCTTTAGCACCTGAAGGTTTGGCAACTGCCCAAAATCCGGTAGTTCACCAGCAATACCGTTATCACCCAAATCCAAAACCCTCAAGTTCCGAAACAACCTCATTGCGTCAGCCCCCCAAAACCCACCCCCTATATCATTTC
>JACFYI010003072.1:774881-790165 GCA_014898755.1 Handroanthus guayacan | reverse complement strand
AAACCCGCCCCGCCCTACCCCATTGCCACCCCTAGATATATGAATGAACTTAGTGGCATGTTGATATGATTTAATCTGAATACAAAATCTAGAAATATTGAGAATAATTTTAATAATACCAATTAATGTACTCTATTTATTTATCCTTTTTTATCTCTAATCGTCACTTTTGGTATACAAGTTGTAGAAGTCTAATCATTATGGATTTAGAGTTAATTAAATTTATCCTCGAAAATCTGAGATTACCAACTCATTCATATGAGATTCTCAAATTACAATCAACTATCCAAAGAGTTTACTAAATATTTAAATTAGTTATATCTCTTCTCATATTAGGATCTTGGATGAAATTTGATCGTATTATCCACACAAAAAAAAAAGGTTAATTGCATTTACTTATATACCTTTGTGTCTAAATTTTCACAAACTAAACTGCTTGTAATAACAACTAGTATTTATGCTTAAAGGAGTGTTATTTTTTGTGTTAATTCATGATAAAAACCAAGGGGTACTTAGCCAGACATTAAGGGCATTGGTATATCAGGAAGTTTCTTTTTAGTTTTTAAATATCATTAAATTTTGTTGAAAGCTTAATGCTATGTAGGTTTACATAGTTATGTAAACTTGCGGGAAGATTGTTGGTAATTTTCAAGCTACGAGGAAATATTGTATGTGTAATTATTCTTGTGTTCATGATTAGTAATTTGTTTAAAATATAAATCAATCACATGCACAATAATAAAATGTATAATTTAAGCTTGGCTTCATAAATCGTTGATTTTGAAAAGGTTGCTCGTTCAATTCACATTAATGGCATGTGGGCTTTTTCTATCGTGTAATAATATGAAAATTGTTTCTACTACATGGTGGGGTCTTTTTCTTTTCTTTTTTCTTTCCTTTTTCTTTTTCTTTTGTTGTTGTTGTAGTTAATGTACATAGTCTTCAAATATCTATTGAATATTGATATTAATATATTAATTGAAAATAGTCATTTATCGTAAAAATCCATTTAAGCAAATTTCCACCACAAGAAAAGCAAAAGGCATAAAGTACAGTGAGAAATAAAATTTAAATTTTATAAAAAGTAATGAATGCAACTAATTTTCAAATTATTCGGACATGAACAGAAAAATAATTAATTCGAATGGCACATAACAATAAATACTCTAATTAACGCAACCTAAATTAAGTAAATTTCCACAAATGGTATGACAATGACTTGAGCCCAGAAATATTTTTTTTTCTAGAAGCTCAACTCTAATTGGTAATGCAAAATTGATTAGTCAATTCTTGAGTTATTTTGAAGTTGAAATTAGATTTTTGAAAGCACAAATGTTAGAGAATTGTTACAATTATTGAGTTCATATAACAGAGATTTTGTCTTGAATTCAATGATGGAAACAGCCCATTTTGTCGAATCAACTACATATAAATTTGAATTTCCCTCGTCAAATGAGATTATGTTTATCAAAAATGAAAATTACTAAGTAAATAAATTTTTAAGATAAATCATATCTATAAATTAGTGAATTGGGATATTCATAGCATTATGTTTTTTGATAAGTGACGCGTCACACATGTTTCTTTGTAAGAGACACGTCTATTTTATTTTCTTACACGGGTCAAAGTTATTTATGTATCTATTTGGATCAGATCGAATTGGATCTAATCAATTTAGAGTGTATATTGCTAAGCTTAGTTGGAACATTTTACTAGCTCTATAGTCTTACTTATTATAAGAAATATCTTATCTTCAAGACAAGTTGTTAAAGTTTTTTTCAAATAAAATAAGATTTTTGAACTTATAAAATGTTAGAAACAACAATTTTATAATTATCATGGTTAAAATCAAATATACATATTAATATCTTAAAATAGGTAGGAACTCCTTATTTATTTATTTTTCAAAAAGAGTTTATAAGATCATAATATTTTTTTCATAAAAAACTTTAACGAACCCTAAACACTCTACCCAGATGCACTTTACCTATCAAAAAATAAATAAATAAATAAACGATCCAAAATTTGACAAAAGAACGGTTTGGCCGTTAGTTGACAGACGCGGGAGTTAAGTACAGACTGGAAAAGAACAGTACACCTTTGTATCTCTGTCTCTTACCATTTTCTAGCCTACTATCTTAACACCGTTAGTTGGCAGCTTCCTTCCCATTTTTAGCGATTCTGTCCTCAACTTCGGATGAATTAATGTGGTTGGAAATGAGTGCGGTGGGTACAATCCTTTGATATTAATGTTGTCGGGGATTATTATTGAAACAATATTGAGCACTATTTTTACTTGTCGACTATTAATAATTATTAGAGCTCATGATGAAGTGCGAGTTTAAAAATTGTTACAGAGCTTTTCCTAAATTTAGGAAAAGGAAATTTTTATTTACATGTTACGTTATGTAGTAATGGTGAAAATTTTTAGTAAAGAGTTGATTTCTCTTTATATCTATTTTATATGTATATATATATATAAATATTAAAGATTAAAAAGGAAGAATCTAATGCAGCATATGCAACGGCATTGATATGATAAGATCGGACACCATGAGATGAGATAGATATAGTAAATTTAAAATTTTTTTTTAACATGACATGGTAATGTTTGAATTATGTGTTAACCTAAAAGATATATATTTATATATTAAGGCACTTCATATAGTAAAAATTAAAAACAAAATCAGATATTTAATATCTAAAGAAACAAAATAGGAATTCGCATTATTTGATTCCAATATCCTTTAAGTTACTAAATTTTTGTAAGATTAATAAAAAATTCCGATATATCATGGTCATATCGAACACTTTTCTTATCCGTGCCGCTCATGCTCTTCTACAACCAAGTTCTAGATTGTGTTGATTTCTATCTTTTATCTCTTTCTTTTGTGAATTTCAGATACAGTATTGTCATTTTATCCGCATGAGACAAATTTTCATAGCATTCATGCAACATACATATGTAGAAAGAATGCATTGTTGGAAACAAAGTAGT
Organism: Handroanthus guayacan; assembly: GCA_014898755.1. Taxonomy (NCBI): domain Eukaryota; kingdom Viridiplantae; phylum Streptophyta; class Magnoliopsida; order Lamiales; family Bignoniaceae; genus Handroanthus; species Handroanthus guayacan. The sequence continues at coordinate 787,167 of JACFYI010003072.1, read as the reverse complement.
ACTTCATGATTTTTCTTAAAAGTTGTTCAATTAAAAAATATATATAAAGAAAAAGTTTATGCTTTAATTTCAACCTAGTTGTTGTTATTGAGCAGTTGAAGCTATCTTTCTTAGATCTTGGGCAAACATTAAAGTAGAGACATTATGAAAATGACAAAGAGTTAATCATAATTTAGTTGGAAATCAAAGGAGGAAAACAAACAAAAATATCTGAATCAATAATATGAAGAAATAATTTGATGTCTCAATCAAAGTAGGTCAATATTGTCCTTCATGGCATTTTCATACTTTGCTTGAGGGCATCTTCCTTTGCTTTAAATATTAATCAATTATGGTCACTGATTGAGACAAATGAGAGTATTCCCAATATTGGTGTTTTTATACTCTACACCACATATATAAACTCACAATATATTCGTCACATATTCTATCAAATATTCCTAATTTCAAATCTTTTATTGCATATTTACATTTGTATTAATTTGTGAAGATCATACGTAAATTATTGAGAATGATTTTTTTATTATTATTATTATTGTGATTAAAATTCCTCAAAGTTCAATAAATTCTTTTGCTATAAATTGGAGGTAATTTTGAACAAGGGTGAGGACCAAGATCTTTGGCTAATTGGTGCAAAATGTGTCCCATGACTACGTACTTAAGTGGTCCCACTGCATGTGGTGCAATGCTTGTCCACACACACATACACATTTAAATTTATTTATGTATTTATTTATTTATGGGGGAATACTCAAAATTTGAAAAAAAAAAAAAAAAAAAAAAAGTACACGTGTTGTGTTGTCACAATGTTTCCCCAGCCAATTTTCTCATTGACTGACTTGTTCAAATCTTCCTAATTGAAACAAGACAACAAGATGCCAGTTTTTGATAGTGAAAATACAAGGCAAGATTTTTATTGGACTATCATCTAGATGTTGCCTCCTGTCTTCTCAAATTTTTTATTTTCTTTTCTTTGATTAAACGAAAGGTGCTTTTCCTTCTTACAATTATAAGGGAAAAAAGAAGGAAAAAATAAAAGTGCAAAGCTGATTGGTCCTACATTAGTGATTATTAGTTGAAAATTATAATGAAATGTGACTTAAAAGATTCCTCCACAACTTTCAAGGATTCATACCTATCTTGGACTTTATGGAAGAAAATAAGAATCTAAATCAAATCCCTTACCTTTCCCCACAATTTTTTCTCTAATAAATACAAACTTACATGCATAGTTATATATATGATCAAATATTGAGGAAAAAGCTACATAAAATATTAACAAATATCTCATACTTAATGTGTATATACATTTAGTTTAAAAAGATATCCTAAAAAAAGTATTTTTCAAGCTTTAAGAATGCTTCATATGATGACCACCTCTTTCTTTGAAATGAATTCCTATTCTTTATAATATATTTTTTGGTCTGCATGATTACATGATGGCGACTTTTTCTTCGAAGTAAATTTCTGCTCTTTACAATATATTATTTCGATTTGCACGAATGCCCCAAATATAGTAATAGCAATAGATTGTTTAGAAAATAGTATTATTATAGAGAGTGTGAACCATACGATGTATCTTCTGAATTATATATTTTACAAAATCTTCACTAATGAGATATTTATGTGGTGAAAGGGAAGCATATGACTTTTGCACCTAAACTTTGACTTGTGTTAATTGGAGCTAGTTATTGGTATAATCCTAATACAACACCTTTTATTTTTCATGTAGTAAAGGAGTATCACTAGCAGCAACTTTGAATATTATATCAATTTTTTTCTTAATTTTTCTTGATCCAAAGCTAAGAATATTTGAAAAATGGAGCCGTCCATCTAATAATTCTTTTTCTTTACTAATTATGTCGAGAGATAGATATGTCGCGTAGTCAAAAGGTAACATGTAACTCATTCCACTATAATTTAATTAAATTTGTATTTACTATGTAGTCAAGCCCATATATTAAAGCATCGTGCAGCATTTCTATTTTATGAAGTGTGATAAGATTGTTGACATGGTGGTGGGATCTCCCTTTTTTTATTTTTCTTTTATTTATATATTTTTTTTTTTCGGGAATAATGATGATTTCATATTGATTCGAAAAAATCAAATGTTACATTATGGGCCATAGAATTGTACGGCTAAAAAACATAATACAAGCTTTTCAAGATTTCATGCTACGGATATGGTTGAGAAACAGGCAAAGGGTGTTGCAGGGGAATGGATATGCCCCTCTACAGTTTAAATACTATTCTTGAAGTGATTAACTTTTATTTGAGGTGCATCTGGGAAAATAAAAATAATAAATAAAAATAAAAATAAATTCAATTATAAACACATCGTCTCGTTTTGACTTTTTCTTGAATTCTCAAAATTTTTATTTTTTCATTCTTGGAATACGAGACTACTTGTCTTGAGTGAACTTACTAGTTAGATATTTGTAGTAGTTTTTTGTTTTACAAAATATCGATTATGCATCTATATATATTTCAGCTTAAATTTTGTATACAATTATATATATATACGTTTTATGTATGTTGTACGCCTTGTACTTTGTTACTCATTTCCCTACGTATCCTTATCTCTCAATCCAAATTCCAAACTCAATCTGAATCAAACTCCTAATTTGCCATCTCTTCACCGAACTTTATAGTCATATATAATCCAACTTCATCAAACTAAACCATTTAAATAAAGCTCCGACAACATAAATATTATCACGAAGTACATTTCATAGCCCTTTCCACGTGTGACGTGCAGATCTAACCCTTATACATACAAAATTTTCTCCAGTAATGAAATCCGAAATCCAAATTTAATAAAAAAAATAATCATCTAATTCTTGATCACATTATTGAGCCAATTACATAATCTAGAGGAGCTTAATCAACTAATAAGACTGTAAGCCACTCACGTGAAACTTCTATCTCTTTTATGGAGGTGGGAGAAAGCAATTTTAAATTGAAAACAAACAGAGAAGCCAACCTATTTCTCTTGGTGATCGAGCTTATTGTTATGGAATCAGAAGACAGGTCAAAATAAGTTGAAAAACAGCAGATTATATTACTCATTTAAAACATATATTATATTCAAGATTTCCTCTATATCATCATCTTTCTCTTTTCCCTGTGCTATATGTTAAACAGTATCATCATTTTCACTTCAGTACATTTAAGTTTTTAAGACCAAAAAATGAGATTTTCAAGCTTGTTTTCTCTTTTAGTTGTATTTTTTCTAATAAATTTTGTGTTATTTAGTCAAGAAGGGGACACAAACGAAGTGGCACTGGATTCAGTTCCAGGGAAATCAACTGATTTGGTAAGTCCATTGTCACACACAGTCACACAGTTACTTACTGTATACATACAATATATGCCGAAAACTTAGATGGGATGACACTAAAATGGTTATGATGCAGGAAAAGGGAAAGTATAACAAGGAGAAAGTTGAGCAAAAACAGGGAAATTTTGAAGGGTCAGAAGAAACTATTTTGGAGACTGAAGATTACATCTATACTCAGTCCTTGCCTTAAGATAATGGAGACTTTAATGTAATGTAAATTATTTGTTTCTTAGTAATAGTAATAAACAGTATTTTCTGTTTGCAAGTTGTATTATACGCAATTTCTTTTTTCTTTCTGGTATTTTATAATTTTTTTTTAGTTAATTAAAAGAATGAGATCGTTGAATAATTTTTAATGATCTGCGGTTTTAAATTTAAAGGTGACAAAATGGGAACTATTAATGATTTGTATAAATTATCAAATAAGGCAAAGATGATTCAGAAGACCTGGGAAGAGAATTATTTTAGGATCCTATATTTAAATTTATCCGGAGATTTATATTATCTTTTGAGCCATTAATAATGATTTGCGTACTTTGTATTATATAAATGGGTGTCATTTTCAATTGAATTAGAGAATTGAGAGTAATATAAAAAGAAATCAACTTATTTTAGGGTTTAACTTTATAAGATCAGCATAAAATCTATTAACATTTACTTGTTTTTAGTTTAATTTAGAATGAAAGTATGACTTTAGACGATTCCTTTGGTGAACTGTCAAGCATAATGAGAAATACTTTCCTGCATAGTAGAATGGATAACTATTTTTTCTTTTCTTTTTTTTTTCCAGAGGAATTTTGGATAACATTGATCAGCATAATTATTTACAGTGATTTTCATGAGAGGAAAATAGTAATTATCATTGTAGTCTCTATCGAACAATTTGGGAATAAGCGTATGACCTTTGCCCACATATGTAGACTACAAATAACTTTCATCCCTATAGACAGCAAATGATGAAAATCAAGTGCGTCATAGAACATTAAAGTTGGTCGTATCGAGATATTATCGTGTCATCACACATTTGGTGGGATATTTTGTCCTAAAATGGTGCCTAAAAGAAGGAACCTAACACATTAACTGTCTTAGGTCTCGACTTTTCCAACGCGGAAAAACAATTGAATCATCAAATTAAATACATTAGTGGTTACAAAGCCTTTCTTTTAGCCTTTAATGATGTTTTACTTGTCAACTCTTTCTCTTATAAAAATCAAACTATGCCTCTCTTTCTTCTTGTTTTATTTGCTAACTTCTTTATTAATCTTTCCAAATCTCTATCAACTTCAAAAAATAAATTCATTATTTGTCCAGGAAGTCTAGTGCTCAGATTGGCTTAACATGTGGTACTGTTCTCTGTAGACCAAACATTTTCACAAGCTGGAAGATTATAAAAAATTAATGAATCTGATCATCTTCCAACATACCTCTGGCTTATTCTAATAGAGGTGATTATTTTAATCAGATTCTTGTTAATCTGAGCTTAATCTTAACTGGCTGTCTTGCTCACAAATCTAGAATGTGTACAGGCTTGGTCAACCTTTGATGTGGTCCAATTACTCAATAATCATGGTTAATTAAGCTAATCTGCAATTTGCAGTCTTTGATTAATTATGATTCATGATGTATATGGTATTTTTAATGAGCATAAATAGGCATGTTTTAGGACATTGGATTTATAATGTTTTCATCATTTGAATGTTTCTTGCTGGAAAACACCATTTTTTTTTTAATTTTTTATATGTAAAACCACTATACTGGTGTGTTTGTGGTGAATTAAATACAATTTTTTGAAATGAAAACTTTTGCACTTTGAAAATCAAAACTGGACCTCATAAATATTGGTTGGAAAGAACTTAGGAACAAAAATAACTTTAAAGACATGACAAAAGAGCCCAAATCTGATTTTGAAGGCAAGTATTTATGAAAGCAAGTAATCTGTTATCATCCAACAGGTCTTGTTCGAATCAATTTATTTATGAGAAAAGTTTCAAGTTGAATATGGTAGTCGTAAGATGGTTAAAAGTGATGGAGATCTTAATTTAAAATCAAATACCAACAAAAATTCTTTTTATTCTTCAGTTAGCAGAGTTCTTTTGATAGATAATGGCATATATAAAGGCTTAGAAACCCTATATGGTTTAGTGGTTATGATTGAAAGATTTATAGCATTCGCCCTAATATGGCCCAATCATGTCCGTTTTCAATGGCCTTCCTAGATCGTGCCAAGTGGCAACATTTGATAGTTTAGAAAGATGGGTTCATAGCAAGTCAAATCAGATCCAAACTCGTTACACACTAGAGTTGACTCTTTATAGTCTTGTGCAAAACAATTATATTTTGATCAAAAAACATATTTCCATATGAATAATAGAACACATTCTCAAATTTATATGGAACATTCAACAAAAATGGAGAAAAATTATGTTTAGAAAGATTATTATCTAAATTAAAAAAGTTAAAAAAAAATAAAATAAAACTTAAAAAGGGTTTCCTTTGTTTAAGTTAATTTCAGTCTTTGATCACATGGACATCCACTCCACGGCTCAATCACCACATTCCAAGTTGTATTATCCAAGAATAAAGAACGTAGAAAAGAAGACTCTTCTTAGAAGGCATCATTTCCTTGCTTCAGAAATTGAATTCCTATGAACCTCATCACATCATGTAATACAACAGACAGAAGAAGAAATTCTCTGCACGTTCAAATTACATTACCAAGTTCTGTCAGAATAGATGAACATCGGAAATAAAGTTACAATATATGCAGTATACGTGCTCCTGCCTCTTCGTTTTGGAGTTACATGGACATTGATGTCCATTACTGAACTTTACAATAGTATATCTACAAATCAATACTCCTAATAGAATACCGGAGAATGCAAGAATATGGTTTTAAGTCAACTGAATCAGCTAATGTCGTATGCCCCAAGGTTTTGGAGCCTCACATATAGATATATTGTGCTTCTCGGACTAGGCAGTTCCAAGCCAAAAATGTTCATAGAACTATGATATTTTCTTGCATTTTATATAACCGTGTTCGAATGTGTAATCTCCACCTGGAATCATCGCCATGTATGGAAAACCACGATAAAAATTTCAGGTGCAGCAACTTGCGCATTTGGGATGCTAGAGCAACCATTTAGTGATAAACTGTATAAAGAAATAGCTTGCTGGTTAGATTTCCCTTTATAATCAATCTCATAAAATCCTCAAATTTCTGGCAATGACAATTCAGAAAAATGTATATTTCTGATGCTTATTATGAACCAAAAAGCGCAACTCGTAGATTGAGTTTAATTATTATTTATCATGCTATAGAAAGCCATTATGTTTCAATCAATAATAATGTAGAGAAAACTTCACTTACCATGTATTTAAGCAGTTCCAGTGATCAGCCGTTCTCTTTGTTCTAATTTCTTAACCTTTACAATGCCGATCAGAACTTTGAGGCTAAAGAACGCACATAACATATATGCAATGGTAGCAGGCATCTGGATTGAATTGAGATATAATATTGTAGCAAGGTTGATTAAGCTTCCAGCAGCAACAGCCTGTTAATTGACGCAAGTGATCTTTCATTTGAACATCACTAAAATGAAGTAGTAAATGTCAGTTTATGTAACACGAACTTACACTGCCAACCATGTTTTGAACAGCTGCAACACGTTGGAAAGCCCTTTCCGATTCCAATGTTCTCACACGAAGCTTCAAATCACCTTGCTCCTACAAACGAGACATAAACATGGCCGATATTTTTTGTATTTTAGTTTTCCAACTGATGAAAATCATGGAAATTGTTTATGATACCTACCAGTCGCTGGATAATTTCAGCTAGCTTTTCGACTCGATCAGCCTGTCTAAATAAATTGAAAACTGCACGGGATTGCCTATCCCATCTCTTTCTGAAGTCCTGCACATAATCAAGCTCACGTTTTAGCAATCTTTTACCATGTTTTTCCCCTTATAGCCCATCTTGCTAAACTTATGATTAAATGGACTTTTCCAGAACTTGCCTTTAATATAACTTCGACACCAGCTTCACGAAACCTTAACAATTCTAGAGCATAGCTGCAATATACATGTTGTACATGTTAGTTGAAAGAAAAAATAAATATATAAAGTTGTGCTTTCAATTTTAATATATTCAATTGAATAGTATGTAAGTAGCAGCACCAAAATGTTTCCTTCAAAACGAACTTACGGTTTGGCAATCTCAGTGATATCGAATCGAGGATCAAGTCCCTTGCCAATGCCATCCAAAACTGTGACAACAAACCTTACATGAACACCATTACTTGCAACAAGTGAGGCAGTTGAAATGAAAGTAAGGTACCTGAAAAGGCTCTAACAACAAAAGTAAAAGTGGCAGGAAATCTAAAAGGTTGATCTGCTGCAATTGCTAACAAATCTTCTCCTGTTTAAAAGAAAAAGGAGACAATGTATAAGAGGACTTATTTTTCTAACAAAATATATAATCTCGGTGATTTACCAATTGCAGCAAGACGTTGTTTCTTTTTCTCAATCTTTTCCTCTTTGGTCAATGGCTTCTTGAATCCAAGTTCTTGCATCGCCATTTCTCTCTCTTTTCTTTGTGCTGCAAGGCGTTCTTCAAAGCTACAAAAATTTCAGATCTTACCTTTAGTTATTACATTGAGAAGTTTCCAAACTTATAATCTTTCTCTGCCTTAATTTTTACGAAGTTTGTGTCTTTGAAAAACTAGGCAATTTAAACCAAAGAAAAGTAAGAACTATTTCTGTTATGACATGAGATTCTTATGAAAATGCAAAAAACATCAACTTATATGGCCAGTAAACCTGTTGAGGAAGAACAGTGCAGTTCGTCTAACAGCAGTCATATCTCCAGTAGGCACTAAAACACCCATTTGAACCATTGCTTGAAGGACCTGAACCAGAGTAAAGAACTTTATCGGGTGGAATATAACATATTGATACGTAATCATCCATTTCATGCATCCGCTTAACTGAAAAATCAATGAAAGTACACTAGAAGGGACAGGAAGCGGAATGTAGAGAAAATCACCTTTTCAGGGTCTTTCTCGTAAACTCCATAAAATACTTCTAGCAAGCCTTCTCTGATATTTGGACTTATACTGCAAAAGATATAAGAGATCTCCATGACTCATAGAGAAAACACTAAGCCAGTGAACAACTTTTTGTCCATAAAGCAGTGGGGACAAGTACCTTCCCATCATTCCGAAGTCATAAAAAATCAATCTTCCACCATTGAAATCATCTGCTGCAATGTTTCCAGGATGCTGCATTGGAATGAATATTGGCATGGTTAATCGGAAAGCAGACAGTCTTGACATTATGGCAAGTAATACTAGAGCAAGTCGTTATCCCACAACCAATGTCGAACGGATGGTTACAACTAAATGTTTGCCTTATGTTCATTATACTTTGTCTTGATGGATTGCCTGGCGTAATCTGTAGCAGTCAGTTAAGTAATATATCTATGCGAGAGTTCCAAGATATAGCTTTTAGAACAACTCACAGGATCAGCATGGAAAAAGCCATGAGACAGTATCTGCTCCAGGTAAGATTCAACAGCATAACGGCCCAACCTATTGAGCATTAAGGAACATGAAAATCATGTAAGTTCCGAATTTTAATTGATAACTTTGGGAGTTCAGAAGTTCAAGAATATTTACGATGTTTGAAATTTGTTTTATCTGGATCATACCTCTTGCGATCCACACCCAACTGGTCTAGAGCTTTTATCCGGTTTATTTTGATCCCAGGGACATATTCCATTGTCAGAACCTACACAACATGGGGACATATTCCATTGTCAGAACCTACACAACATGGACTACTTACATAAAAAATCTAGTAGTTGACAATTAAATTTTGATGATGTCCAAAAGTCCAAACCTGCGGGGTAGTGCACTCCCAATATACTGTGGGGACTTTGACATAATCTATGTCTTTGAAGTTTTCTGCAAATTGCTCAGCGTTAGCAGCTTCTCTAGTGTAGTCAATTTCCTGAAAATTGTGGGGAATATCAGATCTCAGCCAATAACTCTTCGATAAAATTAGAGGACAAGATAAGCATTCGTCAAACACGAATAATTACCTGATACAGGACACTTGCGCATTCATCATAGATAGCAACCCAATCTCTTTTCGCACCATCAGATTTTGGATCAATCTTCTGAAGATATTCAGCTATTACCTGAGGATCACAAATGAGGAAATATCTGATAAGCAAGATCGCCATAACATATCAAGTATTATGTCCAATGAATATTAACAAAATTAACATTAAAATTAGTAATGCTTCAATCCCATAATGAAGATAACACGTCCTCCCAATCGCAACACATGAAACTCAGTGCATAGGAAACTAACCCTCAGATTTTTTAGGTCAATGTCAAAAAGATCTTTAAGACCAGGTCTTTGTACTTTAATGACGACTTCTTGTCCCTTCAATTTTGCACGATGGACCTGGCCTACATGGAGAAAAATGCAGTCTGATAAATCATACTCGATTACGCTAACAAATCAACGTTAATCAAAAGAATCCAGAAAGGATAAAAGATACCAAGACTCGCTGCAGCAATTGGTTCACGATCAAATCTTTCAAATATATCGTTGACAGGGGATCCAAGTTCTTCCTCAACTATTGATACAGCAGTTTCTGATGGAAAAGGAGGAACTTGATCCTGCAGCAAATGCAATATCAAGAAACCTTACTTTCTTTAGTATACGGAAAGGGGAGGAGCACCAGGGGATGAATGCAGATCGTACTGAAAATAAGATGTTTAGATAGGTTATTGACGATGACCTATTTCGCTAAGTCAAAAGATTTATTTCATCGAGAAGGAAAACAATGATAGAAGCTAAATGGAATGCCTTTGCTTTACGACGTGTAAAGTTTCTCCACCATCTATCATACGGCTGATTTGTATATATATTCGAGGAAGGAGATGGGAGGAGGTTCATATTTACCTGAAGCTCTGATAATTGATCAACATATTCTTGAGCAAGAATGTCTACCCTTGTTGAGAACTGCTGACCGATTTTGATGAATGTAGGGCCAAGTCTTAAAATATTTTCTTTCAACCACTTAGCAAGAACCTTTCGCCTCTGAACCTTTTTTTCTTCTGTCATTCCACCTGCATGCAGGCATTTTCCAAGTCCATTGGAATATAAGATGGGTAAAGTGACAAATAAACAAAGGTGAAAGAATGAAAGAAATTTGACCCTCTACAGCTAGTAGGTTGAATGACTGGTAGAATAAGATGAAAGAAAAAACACACAATCACAGCTCTAATTCATCTGGTCGAACCACCCTCATATGAAGATTATGTCACTGTACTGGTAAATTTATGTTCGTGAAAGGTTTCTCGTGGTGTTGGATATAGAAAACACAATTTGATCTTTCTGTACCTTGGATAAATAAGCAAATTAATCTTGTAATAACAAGAATTAGCTTCTAAATCATGGTACTAACAGCTGTAGGTTATGAAAATACCCATCCTAACATATCTCCAAAACCAGAATTTTATAAAAGCTCAATAAAGAACATACGAATACAAACTACACACGGTCCTATGACAGCCAGCACAGTGAATATCCTCACCATTTTTCAGGCAGCCAACTGGATCTATGCATGGTAACAACACACAAAATGTGTGATAAATTTTTTTTGACAAAGTGTCTAACCTCTGTATGTGAACTTCTGGTTGTTTAGCCAAACCCTGAAGACAAAAGTCAGAACAAATCCCCATATTTCCAAAGTCCTCTGAATTGTAGAATACGTCTTAAATCGACTCCAACGGCCACCAGGAGCAACAGATACCTGTGAGAAGAATAAACAATTTTATTCAAGATTAATATGATTATAAAAAATTAAAATATAGATACTGCCAGCATCTCCTGTGAGAAGCATGCACTGTAAAAGATACTACAACATATGTCATCGAAGAAAGTCATAAATATAAGGTAACCCGTAACAACATTTCCATTAAACAAAGATAACTGCATTGAGATAACAAGTTCTTTCTCCATAGAGAATAGTAATATCTAATTTACTCCCTTCTCAATCAAACTTCATAAGCATTAATCAAAATGTTTCCAAATTTAATCCCTAACCAAAATCTAACATCTGACTTTATAAAAGATTAAAATTTGCACCTCACACAAGATTCAAGTTTATGCATAACACATAATTTACAAGAAATTAGAGCATAACAAATTATGATTACAACAATATACCTCAACTTGATCTTGCCCGCTTCTCTTAAACCAGGCCTCCTCCTGTCCAATCTCATCTACAGTCTTCTTTTTACTACTCACCTCCTCCACTTTCACTACTTCTAAAGCCACACTTCCATTCCCATTTACATACTTCACTAAATTCTCATCCTCACTCTCAACTTTCACAGTCCCATTTGAATAACTCTCAACTGAACCATTGCTATAACTATAACTGCCATTACCATTCGCACTACCATTCAGTTTAGCCTCCAATTCCCTATCCTGTTCTTCAAGAACGGCACTTTCTTCTCTCTGAACTGCTTTAATTCTAGTTCCAAGAATCCTTACATTGCTTCTGGGCTCAAGATTAACGCTTCTATAGAGAGAAAGCTTGACTCTTGTTGTTGGGTTGTGAGGAGAAAGAAAGGTTAGTTTAGGTAAAGTAGGACTACTAAAAGAAGCTGAAAAGGTAGCCATTTTCAGACTGGTTTATGTTGAATCTTAACAAACCTAAACGTCCATTTTCTTAATATCTGATCACTTGAGAGATGGTTTGTGAGAGACTAGAATTTCATGGGGAGAAAGAGAAGGAAAGATTCGTGGAGGAGAATGGGAGTTGGGTTTATGTTTTATTTTCTGGAAGTAGCATTTTTCAGGAAATGAGAGGCTGAGAGAGAAGGGTCTTACGTGGAAAGAGAGAGATTAGCTCAGGAAAAACTGGGG
>JACFYI010003072.1:762150-774762 GCA_014898755.1 Handroanthus guayacan | reverse complement strand
TTTTTTTTTTTTTTGGTCCCAGCTAGAGAGAAAAAACTCCTGGCACGGACATAAAATAATTAACATTATATATATTAAAGTACCATGGAAACTAAATTGGTGTATATTTAATAATTAGAATATATGATTAACATATTTAATAAAAATATGTAATTTAATGTGACAGATAAAATAGTGAGTTATGACATTTTATTTTATTATAAATTATTATTAAGTTGAATTAATATTAAACGGTATGAACAACACATAAAAATACACTATCAAAGCAATTATTTAATAATTCACATTTTATATATTATAAAAGATAGATGCAATGTCACTAAGAAAACTTGCTTTTCACTTACTTTTTAACTATATTTGGATTTCCCTCAGTATCTTGTATGCATATGCAGCTGAAGGCATTCATATGACAAGAAACCACATCCATAAAACACAATAATTAATAGAACAACTGGGCTTCTTTTTTTTTTTTTTTAATTTAAAGTGGATGCAGGGATAAAAATATCCAAATGTCTCTACGTTTAGTAAAACCTTTTCTACAAAAAACACCCCCATTTTTCAATATACGAATCGAAATCTAAAGGATTACAACTATTCCTTAGCATACATTTTATGGGATTTTGAAATATTCATAGTTAATCAGAAGATGAACTTGAGCAACAACCCTCTAATGTAGCTTCTTAACTATTCTTTAGTCAAAAACAACATTTTAGCTCTAATTTAAAATGTACTTTTGGTACATAATTGAAACCATAATGTGAGAATATAATAAAAGACCAAACATTCTCCCATTAAAAGTGAAATTTTATTAATCTAATAAAATTTTAATCAAGAGAATTATTAGATTGGGTATTTATATCAATTAGTTACAATTTCTAATAATTCCAAAAAACTTCACATTTTTATATCAGCATATATACCATAAATGTCGATATTAAATTTTACAAAATTATCAATTTGTCACTCAAAAAAAAAACACACATATATACATATGTATATATATAGAAAAACACAATAATTTTTTCAAAGTTGTAGCTAAAATAGAATATTTTTTGGTTGTAACAAAATTAATTATGTCCCAATCTACACCTCATCTTCACGGATGACTTAAAATTTTTGGAAGAATAAGTGCAACTTCTCCGTAACAAGGATAATATTATTTTTTTTTTTGAAACTATATATATGCACATCAAAACATCAAGAGTCATTATTAGTCTTAACATCCCCTTAATCATAGAAAAAGAGGGTGCTTGAGTGAGCTTATAAGATTAAAATATTTAAAAGCTGACAAGATGATGGTTTTATTTTTTATTATTTGAAGAAAAAAAGAGCCTATAAATTCCCAAATGAGGTGCTAAAATCTTATAAATTATTCTAAGAAAATAAGAAGTGTCTACTTATTTTTGAGGTAATAAAGATCAATCTCATTCAGTTTTAACCATTTAATTACAAAATTACAATTTTATAAGCTCCATAAATCAAAAGCTTATTTTGAAAAAAATAAAATAAAAAATGTAACAGTATTTTATAAACTCCAAAATTATGTTATAAGATATTTTAAATAAACTTAGTGAAACGTCCCTGAAACTAGCGATTATTTTTCACAAAAATCTTTGCCACTCGATGTTCTTAGTTCTCCTTTTCTTGTTAAAATTCTCAGGTAACTCAATTGCAGCACCTCAAATGTGCAACAAATTCATCGGTTGCACGGTGAATATATACATTTGTCTAATCAACTGCAACCGTCATTTTCACGGCCGAGGAATGTGCATCTCCGTTGCTCCACCACCGGCCGAGCACCGGAAAAAGATGCCGCCACTGCAAGTGCACATTCCCGAAGAAGCCAAACCCACCTTGCCCAGGGGCATAGATTAATGTAATAACAATTAATTATTGATCTAAAATACTTTTATGTATTTTTCATTGGATATTTGATTACTCATTGTAATGGTAATGAATAATATAACAAATATTGGTACGTATTCAGTTTGAGACCGAATTTAATTGTGTGTTTTATTTAGAATATTTTTCAAAGTATGGAAAACATGCACTTTATAATAATTCAGTTTATTTGCCACCGTTTCTTAGATGAAGCGGCATCGCATCACTCTTTTCTATTCCTGCCTATAATGTTTGGGTTTTTATCTATCGCATGGCAGTATTTATCTATCAAATGATAGCTTAAAAAAATTGTCTTGTGATTAAAAAATATATTGATGTAATAATATTAATATAATAACTGAATCTAATCGATTTTTGAAAAAAAAAATCAGTTTATGATCAAATAAGTAACGATCAATCATTTTTAGCTAAAACATCTTACACAGGCTTAAAACTTATTTCATTCAGATAAAATATCAACTTATTCTCAAGATCTGCTCAAACTGCTTGTAAAATATTACAAAACTTCTTAATTTTTGGATAAAAAATTCAATTATGTATGACAAGTGAGTACTGGGTCGGCGTTAAGCTGGACCAGTATGGTTCTTGGGTCGGCGTTTACTTTGGGTGTGTGTGTGTGTGTCTGTATATATATCTGTTTGCGTGCGTATTTATCTAATATGACTGCAATTAATCATTAATTAGCATTCTATTCTAAGAAAAAAATCTTTAATTAGCATTCAACTATTCATATCTAATGTCTCTGAATATAAGTGCCTGTAACGTAATTAATAACGTATAAATATGTTGGGGGCGGCCACTCGCTTAAAAGTAAATAAATAAATAAATAAAAATAAAGCAACAATAGAGACTGAAAAGTCAATAACTACACCTTCATTATATCTCCCTCGTCCAAACACCAAATCACATGCAGCCTGCTTGCGAAGGACCTATCTCATAATTATTTTCAATTCCAAAGTCCGTAATTTCCTACATATTACTCATAAAATACATGTTACAACGGAATTTTCACACAATGTTAAACTCCCATTTAGCAATTCATTTGCTCAGTCGATAAGTTGGAATAGCCATGAGATGCTTCTCTCTACCAGTCACAAGACCAAAATGCTCACCCATGTCCAAATCATTGGCCACCATCCCATTCGGGAGCTCCCAATCAAAGCAATGGACCAACTGTGCCACCACTAATCGGACCACCGTGAGCCCTAATTGCATTGCGGGACAGCCTCTTCTGCCAGAGCCAAATGGAATAAGCTCAAAATCTTGCCCACGGAGGTCTATGTTGCTCCCAATAAACCTCTCTGGTTCGAACTTTTCGGGGTCCCGCCACACCTTAGGATCTTTGCCAATGGACCATACATTCACTATGACTCGTGAACGTTTTGGTATGTGGAACCTATCAATTGTGCAATCTTCTATGGTCTCATGGATTAACAAGGGGACGACAGGGTGTACCCTAAGTGTTTCCTTTATGACCAAATTCAAATAGTTGAGTTTGTCTAAGTGTGGGTCCTCCACAGTTTGGTCCATTCCCACTACTTGTTCGAGTTCTTTTTGGAGTTTTTGCATGACTTTTGGGTGTTTAATGAGTTCTGAAAGTGCCCATTCTATTGTTGCTGCTGAAGTGTCCATTCCTCCTATAAGCAAATCCTGGAAAAATCAAACTCATTCAATCTAGCATTTTGCAGGAATAGCACAAAAAAATTATGCATAGCTCTATAGTGTATTGCTTTTTGTAATTTGAGCTTGGAACTGTAATATTGCTAACTAGATGGACAAAGAACTTGGAGCCTCTATGCGACAAAGTGTGGGGCCGCGGCCTTCTGGTGCGAAGAAGGATTTAGGTCACGATATCGCTACTTTCTTTGCATGAGGAAAAGTTCTTAAATAAGCAATTGAAATCGAATCAAGAAAACTAGGTATATTTATACACACACTTCAATAAAGTACTGGGACTGCATGATATGTTTTCATTTATTGTTCTTAAAATGCATTTATTTTGGTAAAATTCGTTTTCTTTCTTATGAATGTGGACTATTATGTCAAAATCAAACCACATTAAATCTAGCGGGCACTAACAAATAAAAATAGAACCCATTTGAGCAAAACAACAAACACTAGGAGAGACTGACAAATTACCAGGAGCACAGCCTTCACATGGCGGCGATCAAATTCAAATCCAGCTTCACCAGACTCCATAATTCTCATCATCGTATCCACAAAATCTTGATCCTCCTTCTTCTCTTCCCTCTTCCTCACATGATCATCAATAATCCTCTCCAAAAACCCATCAAAAATCTTGCTTAATTCCTTCATCCGCCGCGTCAACCCCTGAAGATCAAGGAACCCCATAAACGGAAAATAATCCCCAAGATTTGGTAATGCCGCCACCTCCAATGCCTCCTCAATCACAGCTTTAAACCCTTTTTCATCCAAATCTCCATCAACAAACTTCCTCCCAAACACCATCAAGCAAGTCATATCCCCACTCAGCGCCAAAACTCTCGCGCTCATATCCACGGTTTCCCGTTGTTCCGCCGCCTGTTTGAGATAACTCACCAAGCACGCAATCTCCATTCTTCTCATGGGCCGAAACTGATTGATTTTGAGATTACTCAGAAGCTCCAGAGTGCACAGTTTGCGCATATTGCGCCAATAAGTACCATATGGTGAGAAAACGATGTTTTTCTGATCGTAACTGAGGTGCTTGGCGGCTTGGTGATAAGGCCTGCCCGCGAAAACAAGATCGTGGGTCTTGAGAACGAGCTCGGCCACAGCGGGAGATGAGACGTCGATGGTGTGGACAAAGCCGAAGCGTAGGTAGATGATGGGGCCATATTTTTTGGCTAGATGATGCAGATCATGGTGGGGATCCTTGCCCAAGAGATGAAAATGGCCTATAATTGGTAGAGCTTTGGGACCTGGAGGAAGTTTTTTGTTCTTGTTTAAGGTTAATAGCTGTTGAAGGAGATAAAGGAATGTGATCACAGAGATTGCTGCCCAAATCCAGGCCATGGTTCTTTAGTTTGTTCTCTGGTTTTCTAGCATGGATCAGAAGTACAAGCGAAAGGTTATTGAGTTGGTGGTTAACCATTGGTTTAAGAAGAAAAGTTGGTTTCTTTACAAATTTTCAAATGGATAATCACGTCAACACGCCTTAAGGTTTGGTATAATTACCATCACATCTCTACAATTAGTTCAATTGATGGATAATTATAATTACATCTCCTGAAAATCATGAAACATAACAAGTAGACCCCTTATATGGAGGGATGTAAATACAATTATGCATAAACTCGGAGTGTAATTGTAATAATGCATCATGTTGAACTAGCAATAGAGGTGCAATGATAATTATCCAAGCATCAAGAGTGTTTTGAGAACTACGTTAAATCTCTAGAAGTTTTGGGGTTACCATCTCATTTTTAAATGGGGAATTATTGAGAAGAAGTTTTGAAATCAGGAAAAGCAGCAAAAGCTGACAAATATTGGAGATTTTATACTATCCACTTGGTTATATAGTTAATTTGTAGTGGAAGATGATAATATTATAAAGTAAGTCAATGTTAGGATACCCAATGGTTAAGCATCTGATATGAAGGAGAGAGAATTGCAGGTTTTCACAAATTTTGACCATGGGAGGAGGAGGAGTAAGGGAGATTGAGATTAAGGAAAGCAAACAAATATTTGAAAATTTATGCCTACGCTTATATAGTATATTTGATGCATGTGGATTGTGAATAATGGAAATATATAATTTATCCGAAAGAAGGATTATGGAAATATATACAACAATGTTATGAAGTTTAATGATAATTAATATCATAATTTATAATTCATTTAGATATATATATATATATATATGACTCAAATGAATGATACTATGGGAGTCAGAGAAGTGTTTCGAGACTAATGTATGTATACAAATATTGTTGGTTTTGCGAATATAAAACTCATTTTTTTCATTCTTTTGGGGGAATTAAACTTTCACCTCCCTTTGAGGGGTTTCGACTTGTTAATATTAAATTTAGCAACAGCCTACTCATGCAAGTGGCATAGCTAAATATATATATTTATAAGTATGACACGTTTCTGTATTATGAATCTAATTTACGAATATAAAATAAGCAAGAATCGTCCACTTACATAATTACTAGTACATAATGATGGCAATGCATACAATTATGGAGAAATATAGCATTTGTCCAATAAAGTAGTTCCATGAACTTTTATTTCATATTTAAACCTTAAAATTTTCAATTAAAAAACGAAAAGAAAATATATACATAAATAATATCATTCTGCAAAACAATAATATAAGGTGAATATAAAACAATTATGTTTAAATTGAAAATTGACTGAAACAAATAGGGAAAAAAAAAACCATTACATTGTTTCACTGACTGATTTAGTATTTCGAATTCAACCTAAAAAAGCATTATTCAAAATATCCATTTTTGGATATGATTATTATCTAAATTTCACGGTACATTTGCGTAAATCTACATAACAGTTCATAAAAACTAAAAACCAATCCAACATTATGTTTGTACTGTATATATATATATATAATTATTATCCATTAGTGCAACAACCTATAACTAGGAATGGCCATTAGATGCTTAGCCCTAGCAGTCACCAAACCAAAATTTTCAGACATATCCAAATCACTGTTCATCATTCCATGAGGAAGCTCCCAGTTAAAGCAATGAACCAATTGGGCCACCATTAGTTGCACCACTATCAACCCTAATTGCAATCCAGGGCATCCCCTTCTTCCAGACCCAAAAGGTATTAGTTGAAAATCTCTCCCTCGAACATCAACATTGCTTTCATAAAATCTCTCGGGGGAAAACTTTTCAGGATCTTTCCAGGCAATAGGATCCCTCCCAATGGCCCAAACGTTTATCAAAACTCGTAATTTCTTGGGTATATGGAACCCGTCAACTTCACAATCTTCCATGGATTCATGGATTAATAACGGGCCAACGGGATGGAGCCTGAAGGATTCCCTAACTACGTAATCGAGGTATTTGAGATTGGAAAGATGTGATTCCTCCACCATTTTGTCCTTTCCAACAACTTCTTCTAATTCTTTTTGGAGTTTTTTCATTACTTCAGGATGCCTAATCACTTCTGACAGTGCCCATTCTACAGCTGCCGCTGATGTATCCATTCCTGCTAGTAACATATCCTGGAAAAGAAAATAGACAACCATTCTCTTTGATTTGGCACCTTACCTTAAAAAATAACTAAAAAATACTTTCCCTTTCATTTTAAAGTTATCGACGCACTTTATCCCTAAGTAAATTTTGAAACAATATATATATAAATAAATAATTGTTACCAATTGAATTTTCGAGCGAAATATGTAATCGTAGATGCATGATTTTCGCATGTCCTAGCAAAGAATATTTTCATCTTTTTCATCTTGTCGTACGAAGAATTCATATTGAGAAATAAATTTTTACACGAAAAGAGGGATAAAAAATGAGTTACCAAGAGCACAGCCTTAACATGCCGCCGATCAAACTCAAATCCAGCTTCGCCAGACTCCAAAATGCCCATCATCGTATCCACAAAATCTTGTCCCTCCTTCTTCTCCTTCTTGTTCTTCACATGTTCATCAATAATCCTCTCCAAAAACCCATCAAAAATCTTGCTCAACTTCTTCAACCTTCGCGCCGATCCCTGTAAATCAAGCCCTCTAAGATACGGAAAATAATCTCCGATATTAAACGCTGCCGCCTCCTCCATTGTCTCCTTCATCACCTCCTTAAATCCCTTCTCGTCCAAATCTCTATCCTCGTACTTCTTCCCAAACACCATCAGACAAGTCATATCAGCACTCAAATTCATAATTCTAACGCTCAAATCAACAATTTCCCCTCTTTCAGCAGCATTTTTAAGCAATCCCACCAGGAGGGAAAGCTCTGTTTTTCTCATTGTCTGGAACTGGCTAATTTTGAGGTTGCTGAGAAGCTCCAGAGTGCATAGTTTACGCATGTTTCGCCAGTATTGTCCGTATTTTCCGAAAACGATGTTTCTTTGTTCGTATCCGAGATAACTCGAGGCCTCGTGATGAGGCCTATTGGCGAAAATGGCGTCGTGGGTTTTGAGGAAAAGCTCAGCAGCGGCTGGCGACGAGACAATAATTGTCGGGACAGAGCCGAACCGGAGGTAGATGATGGGGCCATGTTTTTGAGCTAAATGATGCAAATCGTGGTGGGGATTTTTGCCTAAGAGATGAAAATGGCCTAATATTGGAAGGCCTATTGGCCCTGGAGGCAGTTTTTTGTTCTTTTTGAGGTTTAAAAATTGCTGGAGGAGATAAAGGAATACGATTGCTGATATTGCTGTTGTCCAAATGCAGGCCATTTCTAGATTATAGTACAGTATTATTCTGTCTGAAAATGGAGAAGAAAGAAGGGAGGTTCTCGAGTAAGGACAAGAATTTTCCTTAAAGGTGAAGTACATCAACAAGCTTATGGTTTGGTTATATATAGAGTTTTTATATTGGGGCCATATGAGATGGTGAAGGCAAATGGGGATGAATTGAATGCATATTGAATAGGTCATGGCAAATCTCTGCGGCCAGCTTATCTTGAACAAAATTTGTCTTCTTATTTTATTGTACATTTGTGATTTGAGTTCTTCGATGGAGTTTGAGAAGATTTATTTATTTTAATTGCAGGTCAATTTGAAAGATGCGGTTAACGAGAGTTTGGATGCAAAAATTGTCTAAAATTTCACTGTGTACAACCCGCACATAAGGTTGTAACATTTTCACTACTTATTCTATGTGGGGTGAGGTATCAAAAGGTTGCTCCTACACATGTAGCATATTGTTTTGTAGGTTCAACTGGTGAAATCTTATATATATAATACTCTCCGTATCTGATATCTTTTGTTGTGCCCCAGGCTTGAGGCCTTGTGGATGTAAAAATTGTTTGAAAATTTATTATGTGCAACTTGAAATTGAACATTGTCAAAGGTATATTCAATAATCAAACATGAATTTTTTAAGTTAGAACCCATGTAGTGTCCATTAATTAGTCAAAGATAGTTATAATTGCCTAAAATTTCAAAATCAAGATTTTCTTAAAAATTTACTCACAATAGAATCCAGTGGGAATATTTTATTGGAACTTGTTTAGATTATAGTAGTAAAACCTTTATTTAGAAGTCATTATTGATCTTCTCTAGAGGCTGCCACAGGCACGGTCTACCACTCTGGTTCAAATAATACACCAAGATATTTTATTGCATGGTCAACTTTTGAGAAATGTGAAATATTATGGGCCAAATAGTTTGATCAAAATCTCAAAGTAAATTCTATAAAAATACAAAAATATACATTTCTAATAAACATTAAAATTTTATGCCGTATCAAAAATTAGATTCTTAATTTGGGACCAAGAGAGCACCACCATATATTGTTGTGATTTAAATTTTTGGTAATATTAAAATTATTAAAAATTAATATAATTAAATAGATTAGTGGAAGATTGAATCATTTCATTTTTATCGTTGTAAAGGAAGTAGGGGTGCCAATTTATTGTCTTTCGCTATGTCATTATTCAATGTATGTCTGCGGATAATTTATATATTATTGTTTCTTATTTTTCTCATTTTGATAGTTGAGTCAACTGCTGAAATTAAAGAGGGGCACCAAGAGTTGCAACAAGCAATTTTATTTTATTTTTTTATTCTTTTTTTGTCAACATTGTAACCCATCATCAATAATGAGGGCGAAGTGTGACTTTTCTTGCTTAAAATTAACTAAGCCATGCACATTTATACACACACAGATATATATATATATATACATGCATACATATATATAAATATATATTATTTCATCAAAGTTTTCTTTCCAAATTAATGATGAGCCTTTTGCCCTGATAATTAGGTGATGTTTCATAATTAAAAGGTTATAAGTTTGATTCCAACTCATTTATGTGGAATTTTTTATTAGATGATAGCTTTGAGAATTTTTCTATTGTATAATAGTAATTGAAGGTTTTCCTTGTATCGTTATTGGACATTATTTTGAATGTCATTAATGTAATGATCGGCATGTTAATTGCTTCTCTTTAAAAAAAAGGGGGAAATCTCTTTTCAAATTGAGATAGTAATTAAAACTTTTGTCTAATAAGATAGACCGGGACAAGTAATTAAGAGCCATGTTTTTTATTTCAGTTTTTAATTTCGTCATTTTTATATTTAAAAAATAGGTATTTATGTTTGTATAAAAAATAAAAATTCTATCCTACAATCAACCAACTTGATCCTATCCTGCAGGCCGCAAGCAATCAACCAATTTGATCATTATTCATTAAGTAGATCGAATTTGATCAAGTCGAACCTTGATAATTCTTGACGAAGTTAGACAGATAACATATTTACGTGCCCACTTGTAAAGTAGATATATATGGATTGTGAATAACGAAGATATATATATACACACACAACAATGTTGTAAAGTCTAAGGATAATCTGACAATTTATAATTCATTAATTAGTGTTTAGGTATATATATTCTCGATCAGAGAACTATTTACAATTTACAATTCATAATTCATTTAGGTACATATGAGTCAGAAAAGTACTAATTTGTACATTCAAATATTAATTATTTTGCTAGTATAAAAATTAACAAGAGCCCGGTTATGTAAGTGGCGAGCTGGAGATGTTGGTGTGCTTTTATGATGCGTGACTATGTGCATATAAGTGCGTATTTATTTGAAAAATATAAAAATTAACAAGAGCTTACCACTTACATAATTACGAGTACATAACGATGCCAATATATATGATTAAGGAGAAACATAAGTCTAATAAAGTTGTTAATTCCATTATTCCAGAACTTTGTTTTATGTGAAGACCTTAAATTTTGATTAATTGAAAAGGAAAGAAGAAAGAAAAGGTATAAAAAAGGAGTATAATATCAACCCAAAACTCTAATATAAGGCGAATTTGAAACAATTATGTTTGAATTGAAAATTGACTAAAACAAAATGGAAACAAGGAATCATTACATTGTTTAACGTACTTCGTCATTTCATACTCAAACTAGATCGACCTTATTCAAAATACCCATTTTTTTGAAATGGCCACTCTCTAAATTTCAAGGTACATTTGCATCAATCCACATAAAAATTCACTAAAATTAAAAACCATCCAACATTTTCTTCTTACTATATATATGTTTGTATAATAATCATCCATTAATGCGATAACCTATAACTAGGAATTGCCATAAGATGTTTAGCCCTTGCAACCACCAAACCAAAATTTTCAGACATATCCAACTCATTATTTGCCATGCCATCAGGAAGCCCCCAATCAAAGCAATGTACCAATTGGGCCACCATTAATTGTACTGCTATCAACCCTAATTGCATTCCAGGGCATCCCCTCCTTCCAGACCCAAAGGGTATAAGTTGAAAATCTCTTCCTCGAAGATCCACATTGCTTTCATAAAACCTATCAGGGAAATATTTTTCGGGATCTTTCCAAGCACTTGGATCTCTTCCAATGGCATAAGCGTTTATCAAAACTCGTGATTTCTTTGGTATATAGAATCCATCAACTTCACAGTCTTCCATGGATTCATGGATCAGCAATGGGACAACGGGACGAAGCCTGAGTGATTCCCTAACAACATAATCCAAGAATCTAAGGTTGGGAAGATGTGATTCCTCCACCATTTGGTCCATTCCAACAACTTCTTGTAATTCTTTTTGGAGTTTCTTCATTACCTGTGGATGTCTAATGACTTCTGATAGTGTACATTCCACGGCAGCGGCTGAAGTGTCCATTCCTGCTAATAGCATGTCCTAGACCAAAAAAAAAAAAAAAAAAAAAGGAAAAGGAAGAGGAAAAAAAAGGTCATTCTTTCAATTATTCTCCTTCCTGTGTATTTGAATATATGGCACTTTACACCCTCAAACTTATTCATTTTGGACCATTACCTCTAGAAAGTAAGTTAAAAGTATTTTAACCTTACCCCCAATTTAAAGCACTTCTGTTTCCAATAAATTTTCAAGCAAAATACACAATTGGAAATCGCTCATAGAACAATAGAATTAGGATATAACTTTTATGTTCATTCCACAAATAACATTCTCATATTTTCCCTCCTTTTCATTAAAAAAGTTCATCTTGATGAATGAATTTTTGAGAGGAGGGGCTCAAATAACGAGCTATATATACTAGTTCCTGTTCTATATTTCAGTTGAAAAATCTACATGTGATCGAGCAAAGTACTTCGATTCAAATGAGAATTTCGATTTAAATGAGAATATGGAGTGATTTTAAGTCATTTTTTAAGCATTATATTTCGATAAAAATAAATTTAAAGGGTAAGGTGTCTGTTTCCTCTTTCAAATCCATCATAGACAGTATTGGAATAGAAGATACAAAATCATTACTTACCATGAGCACAGCCTTAACATGGCGACGGTCGAATTCAAATGCAGCTTCTCCAGACTCCATAATACCCATCATCGTGTCCACGAAGTCCCGAGTCTCCTTCTTCTCCTTCTTGTTCTTCACATGTTCATCGATAATCTTCTCCAAAAACCCATCAAAAATCTTGCTTAACCTCTTCAACCGTCGCGCTGATCCCTGTAAATCAAGCCCTCTAAGATACGGAAAATAATCACCAATATTAAACGCCGCCGCCTCCTCCATCACCTCCTTTAT
>JACFYI010003072.1:740578-762050 GCA_014898755.1 Handroanthus guayacan | reverse complement strand
ATTGCTGATATTGCTGCTGTCCAGATCCAGGCCATTTCTAGTTTATACTACAGATTTTTCTTTCTTCCTGTCTGAAAGTATTGAGGAAGATGGGAGATTGTGGAGTGAGGGAAAGTGCAAAATGGTTTGGTTATATAAGAGATGGTGAAAGCCGAGGGGGGAGGACTTGAAAATTCAAATTGATTAGGTAACTTAAACAAATTTTGTCATCTTGTTTTTGAGTTCTTGACTGGAGTTTGGGAAGATTTATATTTTTAATTCAGATTAACTTTGACAAATTTGGTTCACGAGAGTTTGGGTTGTGTCGATTAAAGAATGATTTAAAAATGTGAACAATGATTAATGAAAATCAACCACCCTGCACTATCGAATTCATAGTTTGGTATTTATAAAACCATGGACTTACTCTACATTTTTTGAGAGCATAGTTGAAGTCGAGGGACAAAGTCTTCAAAATAACAGCAGAAACATCAATATTCTTGCTGATCATATCACTAGCATGCCTAGCTGAAAAACGGCTAGCATCCCATTTGACCTATGATGCACGAGGATGGATATAACGACACAGATATAATACAATACGGATACGATAATATAGATTATCAGAAAATTTTAGGACATAACATATTAGGAATACAGGTATATATATGTTAACTATACACGTGAAATAGCTAAAGTTTGAAAATTAAAACTTTTGATTTTTGAAAAATATGAGAGACTGAGTGCTATAATGATTTTGAAAATGGGAGAGGAGATTACTAAAGAGTTGTGTAGTCTTGTGGGTTAAAAGAAAGAGAGAATGGTTTAGAGAGAGAGAGAGAGAGAGAGAGAGAGAGAGACTGAAGAAGATTTTTTCATTCTTCTTATAAAATTATAAAACTTAAAAGGGATGTTTTTTCAACTGTGTTTAACGCATGTTCTCGTTGCATTTAGTGCATGTTTAAATTTTTTATTTTTAATTTTTGACATATGACATGGCTTGCTAGACTCGTATCCCTTGTTATTCGTGTCCTATGCATGTCTAATACTGTAATTATTGTTTTTTTGTTGAAGTATTCTTCCATTGCGTTACAGTCAATAAGCATAGCCAATAAGAAGATAAAAATTAAAAATGGCACAGTCTTTCCCATTGACTGCACATACAAATATGATCATATAGCGAAAATTGACCGTCATGCAAAAATAATATTTAAAGCAATAAAATCCACGTGGAGTCCATTATTCGCGGATAACCATAATTGGGCTAATTGTCTAAAATTCTAAAATCAAGATTTCATAAAAATGTGAAATATTATGGCCCATTTTTTTTAATCAAAATCTAAAGTAAATTTTATAAAAATACAAAATTTTTACATTTTTAATTGACATGTAAAATTCTAACCAGATTCTTAACTTTGGAATCAGAAAATAGCGCCACGTTAGATATTAATATTGTGATTTAAATTTTTTGTAAAAATTAATATCATTCGATATATGTCGAGGGATATTTTTTATATTCTTAGTTTTCTGATTTTGGTGGTTGAGTTTGGGGGTGGCGCCGTGGATTGTGGGTAGGCAAATATCTTTATTGACTAGTTGAGGGCAGTATAAATTTTGACTAGTAAGAAGTGTGACTTTTCTTGCTTAATTGACAAGCAATAAGTGACTTATCCAAATTGGGAAAAAAAAAGGGGTGAATTACAAAAAATATTCCTAAGATTTGGTGTAATTATAAGAACCAACTATGAGGTTTGATAAATTACAAAAATCACTTTTAACGAAATGATATTGTTAGGATTTAGCGGAAGTTGATGATATCACCGTGTGGACAGAGGATAAATTCCAAAGGTAATGCTAGAATTTACCTTTTCGTCCACATGATAACATCAATAACTTCCGCTAAATCCTAACAGTGTCATTTCGTCAGGGGTGATTTTTGTAATTTGTCAAACTTCATGGTTAATTTTTGTAATTACACCAAATCTCAATGATGGTTTTTGTAATTCACCCAGAAAAAAAAAAAAAGAAAGAAACTAGCAATAAGTAACTAAATAAATTAATAATTGATAAAGAGGATGTCTCTCCCTTTGTCTCTTTCTACTGAATAGTTGCTTTTTTTTATTATATAATAATTTTGTTAGATGATTTTTCTTGTTAGTTATTAATCGGAAGTATTTATGTAAATATTTATTGTAATAATCATTTTCTCTAAAAGAAGACCTTGATGGTCCCCGAGGAAGCAGAGATATTGTTTAGGCAATTTTTTATGCCATCGTGATGATCCGTTGGAAGAATCAATTCATGATTTGGATTACTAAATTCGATCACACAGCCAGTAAATTAAAAATAATATTGTTTTAAATTTCTTAATCTTAATTTGAGAGAGAGAGAGAGAGAGAGAGTGTGTGTGTTAAAAGGGATTAATCCCAAGACCATCATCCATTGGATTTTTGCCCTTAAATGAAGCGGCCAGAAAAATCCTAAAGCCCATCAATCGACTGTTGGCTTGAGTTACACCAAGTTCAAATTAATAAAATTTTGTTTTCTCACATTTTTGTATTTAAAATGACAATTTTCCTATAAAAAAGAAGGTATCTAAAATGCAATTTAAATATTAAATTGTAAGTTTTTAATTTTATCATTCATCAATTACCGTTACTATTTTTGTTTATAATTACTCCTACACACTGTCTTTTCATTAATATGTTTGAATAGCCATATTTATCTTTTTCATACTTTCATGTTTCTTTTTTTTTTTTTAAATAAATAATAATATAAAAATATTAGTTAAATAAAATTTTATATACATAAGAATTGCTAGCATAATTATTAATTATGTTAAAATAAAATTATAACAGTTGATCGTTTTCAAAGAGCAAATGTGGTGCCCATTTTTTTCTTCAGTTTAAATTTGTGTTCACTCTACTCGTGCATATACAACTGGCATTAATTTCTAAATTTTTGGGCTGATTCTTTTTATTATAAATTTTTTGAAAAATTACAATACAACTAGGATTATAGCTTTTGATCGGTTTTGAATCATGCTTTTTAAAAGAAATTATAAGATAATTGTCAATGAACCATAGCTTGATTGGTTAGGGGAAAGGTCTCATAACTATGAAGTTATGAATTCGATTTTCACAAAGTAAGTGTGATTTTTATTCTCCTGAACAGTAGTCTTATTTAATTTTTAATTGAAAATTATCTCTCTTAGAAATTTTCTATTTATTTATTAATTTGATATATTTATGAAAGGATTGAATATATTGATCATATCTTAAAAAAAAAAAGAAAAGAAAAGAAAAAAGAAGAAGAAACTATAAGATAGTCAAATATCTCAGTTATTAAGGGTTTTTTTTTTTCCTCTTTACTATATCTAACTCATGTTATAATTATTGGGCTGATTTTTTTAATGTAATTTTTTAAAGAATATCAAAACATAATCATACATATTATCATTATTTTTCCACTTGAATCCAATTATTTTTTAAAAATTATTATATTCAATATCTACATTGATAGTATTTATATACCAATACCAGATATACCAACAAACGCATAAAAAAAAATATATATTCAGCATTACTGCATACAATGATATGGAAAAATATCCAAAACTATTATTCAAAAAATTATCCACATGTAGTCAAAATTGATTCAATAATCTCTTGCTTATGATATTAATCATGACTAATCATAACATATTCCTGGAGGCATTTTATTTATTTATTTATTATTATTATTATTTATTGTTTGTTATTATTTAACCAAAAATAAAAATAAAATAAAATAAAAAGAAGAACAAAAAGAAAGAAAGAAAAAAAATGATGACATATTCTTTTGTTAGACAATGATTGGATACGTAGTACTTTCCTGAATGAAAGTTGTACCCTGCGTAATTTGCACGCCATATAAATACCGAAAAATTTGTCGCAAATCAAATCAAAGTTGCATCAACCTGATTCCGCCATCAGATTTCTTCTCTCGAATTCAAATTTGGGATTCTCAGCAAACCCTAGCTTTCTCTCTCTACAATCCTGCATTTTCCTACACATTCACTAATTTTCTCTGTCTGAAGGTAAAGTTAGAACAAGAGAAGTGATGAGGAAGGGTACTAAGAGGAAGACAATGCACAAGGACGCGCCTCCGGAGAAGCCACGGGCTGAGGAGCAGAAAAATGAGCCCAGCCAATCGCCTAGCCGGGCGGATGAAGAGAACCACCTGCGGGACAGGACTGGGGATGCCAAGCCCCAGCCGGAGCCGAGCAACAAAGTGGCTGCCAAGGGCAGACGTAAGCGAGCTAAGGTTTCGAAGCCTGAAACTGAGCCGGAGTACTTTCCCGAGAAGCGTAACTTGGTAGATTCTTTAACTTAAGCATATGATTTCATGCATTGCTACATAATCATGTCACGTGCGTTCTGTTTATTCTAAATTCTTTCAGTTCAAGCATTGCCGCTGGTTTCCAATTGCTAGTTACCCGTCGATATTATTTTATCATGCAAAACATCTAGCTTCTTTGGAAAATTCAAAGGGAGAGGGTAATTCAACATCTGGTTATTCCAGTGCAAAGTGATTGAGTTTCATTTTCTATGGGCTCAGATGAGTTCTGCTTCATTGTAATAAAAATTTGAAAATTCTAACTATGATTTGTGCAGGAGGACCTCTGGCAGCAGGTCTTTCCAGTTGGCACGGAGGTTAGAATGTACTTTATTACTATAAATTTGGGCAGCAACATTGTTTTATCACACTGTTATAACGATCACGTGATTAATGTGCGGGTTTCTGTACTTTTTAATTGCCAGTGGGATCAGTTGGACATGGTATATCAATACAAGTGGAACTTTTCTAATTTGGAAGTAAGTTGCCAAAATCTTGCTTCCATTTACTATTTACCATGTTCTGTAGTTTCTTCTCTGGTGATTCAATATTTTATCAAGCCTAGCACACATATGTAATGAAATGAAGCTGAATGATTAAGGAACTGTAGTGCTAACATTATTTGAGGACTTCAACAGGACGCATTTGAAGAAGGTGGGGAATTGTATAATAAGAAGGTCTACCTCTTTGGATGTACGGAGCGTGAGTGACCTTACAACATTGGCTCGTCTATTTTTCTTTGAGAATATCACGTGCAATTTTATCTCTTGCTATTATATTCGCATTCTGTGTCACCATGAGTATCTAGCTTCACAAAGTTAATACGTAGTTCCAGCAAATGAACAATTCATGTCGAAGACAGAGAGAGGATTTGTCAAGGGGCTGAATATGGCCAGAAATAATTCCTGGTCTTTTTTTAATAGCACAGTTTCTGTTAGAGTTAGAGGTTTGGGGTCTATACCTGGAAAACTTGTTTTGTAAATTCCTCCTCCATCTTCATTTGCTCCATATCACCTGTCAATCAATAAAAAACTAAAGCTCTTCGCAGCTTTATTCTTTCAATTGATTGAAATATAATAGGGAATAAATGAAGACGAAGCACCAATACGTTTCTCCAAAAGTTTCTTTCTCACATAGATTGGTTGCTGTTAACCTAGCATCCTGAATTATCTCCTGGCATGGGCTAGAATTAAATGTTAACCATACATGACCAGAGAGGTTCCGTGGCTGGAGTTCAACTTCTGGAGCTAAGTAAATGCTGTGATTGATAATTTGTTTTCTATTATTCTTACACACTAAACGCGGTTCTTGCTTCAATACAAGTTTTACTTTCTTGATGATCTCTAAAAACAATGCTAAGTTTTTTTCCTTTAATTGACTACTGCTTTCTCATATTGTAAACTTTATCAGTTAGCTAACCATCTATTATTTCTGCAGCTCAATTGGTCTCTTTCCAAGGTCAAGGAAAAGTTACAATGATCCCTGTTGTGGTTGCTGTAAGACCTAAAATTTTTTCAATGATAAGGACAGTCATGTACTGTGTTGCATGTCACTTATTTTGTTTATTATTGTAAATTCTGTGTGAACTCTGTACTAAGTGGATAATCTTGTACTTCTGTGTACTTTCTGCAAATATGATGTCATATATATACTATATAGTTAGAACAATGTCATCTCATCAGAAGGTAATTTTGCTATTATTTCTTTTCAAAATTGAGGATTATCTCGCATTTGTTTTGAGGAGATGAAATTTAAAATGTCGTAACTGATAAGGTAGATTGGCGGAAGAAACTTTTGTACCATATGGTGGTGATAAATCTCATCTGTTGATGTGTCTCAGTTTATGAAATTGCAAAACATATAGATGTGAACTATATGATGCTTCTGCTGGGCAATGGTATCTTCTATGTTAATACATACTTATGATGGTATTTTGTTGTTTTGCCATCAGAAATGGTCTGTGTAGTATCTCTAAACTGCGTGTTGTCCGTCATGTTTAGTCCCTTCTTACTAGTTCTCTGATTTTCTGCTATGAAAATTTTTCTCTTTACTTGTTTGCCATTTATGACAGGTGGTATCACCTTTTCCTCCTTCGGATAAGATTGGGATTAAATCAGTTCAAAGAGAGACTGAAGAAATCGTACCAATGAAGCAGATGAAAATGGACTGGGTTCCATATGTCCCACTCGAAAAGAGGTCTGAAACCTTTCTATTTTCTGTTGCTTGCTGATTTTGTTTGTCAGGCTGTAGACTGTTCTTCAATTTTATTTTTCCACAGGGAATCTCAAGTTGAAAGACTTAAAAAATCACAAATCTTCATTTTGAGCTGTACTCAGAGAAGGTATTCTGCTACCACTTTTTCTATTTATGCCCCCTGAAGTAAACCTATTCGAAGGAATAAAACTCATGTAAAATTTTCTGAAGATTTCATTTATTTAATTTCTGTTTAGCGCAAAACATGTTTCTAAATTGATACTTATGTTGTCACAAAGAAAAAGGCTCGAGAAAATGGTTTCTATTGATTTTGCCTTTCCTTATTCAGTTTCTTTATTATTTTTAAGGTAAAAAGGAGATTAGTGTGGTATAATTTGGAAAGAACATAGTCCACGGGTTTCCTTCTCCCCCCCCCTCCGAATTGAACTTTTAGATACTGAAAGTTGCTTGTTGCAGGGCTGGTCTAAAACATTTGAAGTTGGAGCGTGTCAAGAAATTTGAGTATTGCTTACCCTGTGAGTTCAATTCGTATCCATTTCTTTGGACTGGTTTCTGCTACTACATTATGTGTTCATTCTTATTCCCTTTTCAATTTCTCAATCTGGCAATATGGGGTGCTCTTTCCTTGTTAAGACAGGGTAGGTTCTTTCATGTGACTGTATGCATTTTACAAGTATATTATGAATAAAGCATAAGCAGATGAAGAAAACTGCGTGAGGCTGAAAGCTATGGTGTGCTAGTGTTTTATTGTTGTTTTGACGGAGTCATCTGTTTAATATGCTGGTTGCTAGTTTTGCTAGACCAGCAGAACTTTGCTCGAATAATCTGGGATGGGATATTATTTGGTTCCTTTGATTGCTTGCATCTATGTGCTAGCCTGTGCTTCTAGAATTATGTAACTTGTTACATATTAGTTTTTGATTTCTAATTTGGTTATATTTGCCGAAGAAGATTTCATATGCATGACAAATATTGATCAATCCAGCCAGCATTCCGAGGTTATATTTTGCCTGATCCCGTACATGCATTGCAATGATGTGCTTTATTCAGTGTTGATATTATTGTTTCTAAAGCAACCCAGGTACATGCATTGCAATGACGTATCTTATTCAATGTTGATATTATTGTTTCTACAGCAACCTCGTCCTCATGGTGGAATAATTTATGATGCATATTGCTCAATTGTCTCCACTTTTGAGTTTTTCCAGATGCAATGCTCTAGTTTATTTTTCTCCTTAGTTCATCCTTGGTCATATTTTTCAGTTTTTACTGGACATTGTTTTGTAGTTATTCTCATGACCTGTGTCATTCTTCTAGAGTTTCCTTTATTATTTGTCATGATACTGTCAATGTTTATTCTCTTTCCTTAACGAGTGATAGACTCATCTCAGCTGTGGGTATAGAAATAAATTAATTAATTCACAATTTAAGTATATCAGCAGTTGCTAATTATTATTACAAGGGCATTTAGGATTGGCAGTCAAACCTGTAAACTAACCCTTGCATTTCCTTAATAATTTTCTTGTGCTTTGCATTCCCCATTAAGATTTTTAGGAACGTTATAAAGTGTAATATAGATATTATGTGAACTGTTATTTTTTTAGTTCTAGCGAGCATTGCAATACAATACAAGAAATGCTGCTTTCTGGCACATCAACCATTACAAGTTTCCTTCTGTTCAGACTCGATGAAATTTATGTGATAGCACTTCTCATCTTTTGGCAGACTTCTATCAGCCTCTTCAGGAAGATGAACTTGAACAGAGCACAGTGGTGCAGATCCTATATCCAATAGATCCCAAGCCGGTAAGTTCATACTTGTACACATGACAATAGATCCAGTTTTCAGATGTTGCCCATGGGGTTGGGTGGTTTTGCTTGTTTTGCAGTATTCCCAAAAACGTTATCACTTTGGAAAGCTATTTAAATGGGTGTGACAGGCTGCCCTAATTTCAAATTTGCCTGCAGGTTTTCTGTGAGTTCGATTGGGAACTAGATGAACTAGAGGTAAGCTAGATTGGAAATTCTGTTTCCATGATAATAGTAGTCATGACATAATCTACAATCTGTTATGGAAGTTTATTTCTGTTGGTGTGCATGCATATGCTTCTCTAACGATCTTAATATAGAAAATTCTTTTGATCAAGTCAAATAAAAATCCATTCAGGAGTTCACTGATAAGCTTGTTGAGGAAGAGGAGTTGCCTGCAGACCAGAAGGAACCATTCAAGGTAAATCTTCACGATAATGCCCTCATAGCTCATGTCTCAATGTTTTTGGTCCCTTATTTTATCATTTTCTAGGGATTAGCAACATTAGCAACATTTTTTTTTTGTCTTTAGGATTTTGTGAAGGAGAAAGTTCGAGAAGCTAAGAAAGCTAATCGCGAGGTACTACTTCGATGATGGTGGATGGGCTTCTGATTAATATTATCCATACCCTGTGCATCTTGACTGGTGCCTTCTTTTTTCATAGGCAAGGGAGGCCCGTAAAAAGGCACTGGCAGAAATGAGTGAGGAAACCAGGACTGCATTTGAAAATATGAGATTCTACAAATTTTATCCTGTATCTACACCCGACACTCCTGATGTATCAAATGTCAAGGTGAATATCCTCGTTCTTATACTATAGTTTCCTCTGTTTGGCTCTGCAGGTAACCTTTAGAAGCTTTATTTCTTCCCTCTGATGCTGGTGTTTATGCAAATAAAAGAGAAATTATGAGTTAATGTTGGTTAGAACTAAAAAATTTCTTGTTTGCTCTATTGACTCACGTGGCTCCTAAAGCCGTCATTTTCTTAGTTGCGGGCATTTCGCATTATGAACTGCTTTTGTTTGGTCAGTTTTGCACACTTTTTGCCTGCTTTCAACTTGAATTGTCTGGGTTTTGTAATCATATCTTTTAGTTGCTGTCTTTAATGTGATCTTTTGCCTGCTTTCAGTCACCCTTCATTAACAGATATTACGGCAAAGCTCACAAGGTTATTTGAGTACACAGACCGGTTTTATATGAAAGAGAGCAATTCTTAGCTGCAACTCGTTAGATTTTGGCTCAGTGGTTTATGAGCTCTGCAATGCAAAGAGAATCACCAGGAAAGTGTAAACTTACGGCTTTCATGTCTCAGATGCGTAAACTTAAAAGAGGTCAATAACTACAGAAATAAGGAGGTAAAAAATGAGTGATTGTCATTTAATATACCTTCATTTTCATTGATAGGAAGAATAAGTTTTGTAGACGACTAGAATTCACGAGCTGTGAATTCCAAAATTTATTCCTTCGGGTTCTTACATATTCCAATTTTTGATGGGACGTTCTATTACCTGTCTAATTCTTGAAAGATGGGTGGCTAGAACTTGCCAGCATAGATGATGATTTTCGAAGACCTAAAGTGACAATAATTGTTAATATTCATCGTTAGTAAGAATGACAATTATTACATAATTATTTTGTTGTTTGTCACCATTAAAAATATGATAAAAATTATTATCATTTGTGATTAAGAAAATTTTAATATTTTCACTTGGCTTTATTACTAACTTTTTTCTTTGTGGTGTAATAACAATAATTGTTTTAAAATTTCATAAATTTCAATTGGTAGAGTATGAAAGTCGCATATAAATTATTCCGCACTTTTTATTGTAAAAATCTCGTTTGTACTGAAAAGGAATAAACATTTTTTCTGGAACAAAAGGAGCTGCAACGCTATTCATTTTAGCATATATTCTCAGTTTCATCCTTGTCTATCTCCTAGAAAAGCTAAATCCTCAGCATATGAATCCTAACTGGACCCAACTCACTTTCAACAATAGCCGTTGAATGAGGTACTATTCTCCACATTTCTCTTCACTTTCAGTGATTTGTAAGCATTTGGCAGCTAAATGGAATACCTATTTCACTTTATCCATCTTTTCTAGCCACTATGCTGTATGACTCCTTGTTTTGGTAATTCCACCAAGGTAGGGTTCTCCACTATATGATGCCTGAAATCCACTATTCCCTTCTCGAAACAAATGCTTCATCTTCCACTTGATATGAGCATTGGTAAAATTCCCAAAGTGCCCCATGATTAACACGGCTGTAGAATGGGTGGAGGCCCGTGTATCGCTCTCGGATTGGATTGATACTTATCATCATGATGTGAGCGAACTTGTGACTTAATAAATTCAAGTCATTGGTCCTGAGTTTTGTGCACATTAAGGATGATGTCATGTCATTTCCTAAATAGCTAACAAATGGTACAAATCTATAAATATAGAACCACAAACTCGTATCTAAATTATTCAATATGAAATTTTTTCATCTCGAATTGACTCTAACTTGAGTGTCAAGGGTTTTCTTTGGGTACTTAGCGATCCTTAATGACTTGTTATTCTGTCATGCTTTAGATGTATGGATTAGTTAATCCAACCGGAACTGCTACTAGTAACGGTAGGTCAACCAAAAGCATCGTTGGAAAACTTACTTTTAACCCACATCTATATGAATTTAGCCAAAGTTAGCATGTTCATAATTTGACCGATGCATGCACAACATTTTGATTAGGCTTCCTAAATCTTTGTCTTGGACGAGACGAATGTTACAATGAAGTGATATTTCGAATTTAATTACAGGATTAAAGTATAAAAATTTAATACTTGGTCAATCTATATTTTAGAACAATTAGCTCATGAGATGTAAAAAGGTACAGCTAAGAAAAGGGCAGTTATTGACTTTTTATATTTTGGCTCCTGCATAGGTCCAAGAAGTGCATCTGATGGTGTTTTAATGGCAAAGTGACAAAAAAAATTGGTTTAAAACATGATAGTGATTGAGGATTAGCTTTATGTAGTGATTGGTATTTTTCTGACAAAATCACTGGTGTTGAACTTACATATATTTTCTTTAATCAATTGCTTTAGGTCAATGACCAGTCCAAGTTTGTCAGGTTACAATCTTCACAAAATATGTTCCCGAACCATGAAACAATTTTCACATGCTAAGGAGACGAATGGTGAAGAAATACTCTAATTTGGATAGGCCTAAATGAGATTGTTATGATCCGTGTTTTACTTCGAATAGATAGTGAAAAAGAAAAAGTTGAAAATTACATAAAATAAAAAAAATGAGGATAGTTGAAAAATAGCATCGACTCTCTTTATAAAAAAAATAAAAAATAAAGTTATGATTATATTTTCGCAACAGGTATTCATTGGCTTTTGTTGAAAAATGACAATAAGGCCTTCTCATGTAATTCATTATGTATACTATTTATAAAATGTAAGAGCATCGAGGTACTTTTACTTTTAATAATGTGATAACTATAAATGTTATCAACTTCAAACTTTAAATGCAAAAATTCACATAATAAGGGTTGATAAATATAGTAAGTTTTTTATAATCATAATTCTATAGAAAGCGGCAAAAAAAAAAAAAAATGTCAAACTTAGGGTTAGTCACCTTGACCCGATTCTCATAAATTCAAAATCATCACATCCCTAGGGAATCAGGTCCCTAGGCTGAGGAGGAATTTAATTTTCTTCCTATCCATCAAAAGTAAATACCAATATCATCCTCTTAGGCCTTTGCCCCGTTGACCCGACCCGTTTGCGAACATTCCACTTTCGGATTTCCCCAATTTTGCTGACCCGATCCGTTAACCAATTCCCCATTTTCTCAGCCACACATTACTTCGGCACGTGGCGGTACATTGGTCTAGCCGTCAGCAGTCACGCGCCAAGAAAAATAAATGAAAATGGAAATGATAGAATCCCAATTACCAGCAAGGGAATCTCTCCGGTTGCTCTTCCTCCAATTCTGTCCAATCCTCAATTTTGAACTAAAATCGTGCTCTTCTGTTCGACATGTGGTGGCCACCTGAAAAGTAGGTCCTAATTTAATGAAACAATAAAGCTAATTTATGTTAAATTAGCTTTCTTTAACTTTTTTGCCATACGATAAAGTTTCAAACAACAAAATTATAAATTTGAAATTCGATAATCTTCATGATGTTTAAAATTGTGGCATATTTTTTTTTTTAATTTTTGTTAATAAATTAAACTATGTTAAAGGATTCAAATAATACATATAAAAAAAGAAAATATTCAAATAAATATTTCATTAGTTTTTAATCTTTTTCCAATAAAAGAAGAAGATGGTGGTTTTTTTTTTTTTTAAATAATAATCTTATGGTTAAAATAAACTTTTTTTTTTAATTTCGATTTTCACCGAGCTTGTGTGAGCCTTTGTTTTACTGAATAGTAGTCTTGTTTGATTTTTTATGTTATAGTAACTTTATGAGAAATTCTTTTATTAGTTATTAATTTTAAATGTTATTCATTTTATATATTAATATAAAAATTAAATGTTATTTATTTGATGTGTTAATGTATTAATATGCTATGGAGATAATATGGGATTTTAGTAGGGTACTGAAATAACAGGAGGCAACGAAACCGGAGAGGACAACGCCTTGCTCCGACCCAGTGAAAGTGAACCATCTTTCATTTTTGTGCCCATTTTCGTTCCTGATTTAACTTCCAAAGTTCTCGCAAAGAAACGAAGAGAAAAGAAAAAGAAAAAACAAAAATACAAAAATTAAATCAACATTCAACTCTCTCTCTCCCTCTCTCTTTCCACAGGAGAAATCTAAATTTGTTTCTCTGTCTGTCCTTTTCTTAATTACTGGTAATGGCGTTTGTAAAGAACCCTAGTATTCAGCAGCCGCCGTTTCTGTTCCATGGAAGAAGATTCGTAGTAGCATAAAGACGCCTTTATTGTTTTATTCTTCTGTCTGTATATGTGACTGATTCAACAGTTGTGAGTGCTTCCAGCTCAATCTTTGTAGATATACCATGTTGGCCTGTTTTGGTGTTAATACGTGTTGAGATAGTTAATCTGGGTTTTCATTTGTGTTTATTTTGCGGGCTATGGGAGTGGTGGGTTCTGCAGAAGCGTTTGATTTGGTAAAATATTTGGAAAATTTCGAGTTATTGAACCTCCCCCCCCCCCCCCC
Source organism: Handroanthus guayacan (assembly GCA_014898755.1). Classification (NCBI taxonomy): domain Eukaryota; kingdom Viridiplantae; phylum Streptophyta; class Magnoliopsida; order Lamiales; family Bignoniaceae; genus Handroanthus; species Handroanthus guayacan. The sequence continues at coordinate 748,493 of JACFYI010003072.1, read as the reverse complement.
CCCCCAACCTTTCCTCTCTAAGTTCAAGGGGGGTGAATGGGGAGCTCGTGACGAGATATACCGTGACAGTCTGACAGAACAAATTGAATTACAAAATTCTGGAATAGATTACTTGTTTAAATGTTTAGTTATCTCAGAGGTGCTCTGATAGCTGAATTTACTGAATAAGTTGATATTTTAGTTTTGGTATTAAATTAAATGGATTAACCTGACAAATTATCTGAAATCTTCATTTATTTTTTCTCCCTAGTCTGGGGGCTTAATCAAAGAGCTACAGTGTTCAAGCGTTAGATTTTTTTAACTATTTTGAATGCTTGCCGAAATATCTATAGAATGATAATTGCTGTGAGGCTGTTTTCCAGGTTTGGGAAGGGTAACTGATTGCTGTAGCTCAAATTTGTTCTGGAAATCTTCTGTGGTCAATTAACTTATACGCATCGGATTTTGGGCCTGAATTCGGATTGTAGATTGCTGTAGCTGGCAATGGCCGATGACGGCCTATGGCTTGGTGGGCTTTCTTCAGGGTTAGCCGTTGTGTTGAATGGGGAGGATAGGAGGGAGGGTACTGGGAAATCCCGTCTAGTTTCATATTGTGAAGGTTTTGGTGACCAGTCTGTGGAGCGAACTCTTGAACATATTTTTAGTCTCCCTTACAAATCGGTCAATCAGTTGGGCCGCCCCGTTGACAATGGTGCTGTTCGTTCAATAATAAAGAATGAATTCTTTAAGCACCATCCAGAATTAAAAACTGTTGTTAGTAGCAATAGGGATGGGGTATCTGCAGTTTGTGGTGACTCGCAACTCCAGGTTGTCGGGCTTGATGAATCTAGCATTTGTGGTGACATTCGAGTTGTCAAAGAGCCTTTGCTTGTGGAGAGTCATGCTTTATTCAGTAGTGTGAGGGCCAATTCATGTGTATGGAAAGGAAAATGGATGTATGAAGTTACCCTTGAAACTTCGGGTATACAGCAGCTTGGTTGGGCTACTGTTGGTTGCCCTTTTACTTATCATAAGGGTGTTGGGGATGCAGATGATTCTTATGCATATGATGGAAAAAGGGTCAGTAAATGGAATAAGGAAGCTGAGCCTTATGGCCAATCATGGGTTGTTGGCGACGTGATTGGATGTTGCATAGACCTGGATTGTGATGAGATATTGTTTTATAGGAATGGCATCTCACTTGGGGTAGCATTTGGTGGGATTCGAAAGATGGTACCTGGATTGGGGTACTATCCTGCGATTTCTCTTTCTCAAGGTGAACGTTGTGAGTTAAATTTTGGGGGACTCCCTTTTAAATATCCGATCAAGGGCTTTCTTCCCATTCAAGCTCCTCCCTCTTCAAAGTCTCTTGCAAGTAATCTTTTTGATTGCTTTTTAAGGCTGTTGCAAATGCAGCGTTTGGATGGGGCTGAAATCTACACTGTGGAAAAGCTAAGAAGACTGAAGCGTTTTGCATCATTTGAAGAACTATCTCGTCCTGTCTCTCAGGGAATTTGTGAAGAGTTATTTGCGGCTCTCAATGCTGAATTTGCGTGTTCAGAGTATATAGCACATGGTCCTCTTTTGTCATTCTTGATGGAAGTCTTTAGGACTCATCCACCGCATGATTATTCAACTTTGGATAGAGTCCTAGATTCCTTTCTCGGATTTGAGGATTCAAAACTCTTGTTTCAGCACTTCTTAGAGGCACTTTCATCTGGATGTAAAACAGCATCCTTGGTTCTTACAGAATGTCCTTATTCTGGCTCGTATAGTTATCTTGCTCTGGCATGCCACCTTCTGAGACGGGAAGAATTGATGACCCTCTGGTGGAAGTCTCCAGACTTTGAATTCTCATTTGAAGGGTTCCTTTCAAGGAAAAGCCCAAACAAACATGATCTCCAGTGTTTGATTCCTTCTGTTTGGTGGCCTGGCTCATGTGAAGACATATCTAATGAGAATAGCATGGTGCTGACAACCACAGCTTTATCTGAGGCAGTAAATAAGGTATGTCTTAGCATATTGGCCAATTCCTTTAGCAGTTTCTTCAGTACTGTACTGGTTTTAGTTCTTTTATTGTGGAGCTTATGTCAGGTGTCCTAGATTCTTTGTGTCAGATCTTTAAAAGTGCAATTGTCGAAAGTTAATTGGTTGGGGAGGAAGAAGATTGTGAAATGAGATAATTCTCAATATCTACCTTAAACTGGCACACGATGTATGGGATGAAAAATTAACATTAATCTTTTTCCAAGTTGAATGAAACAAGCTTTGGTGTGCATCCTGTAAGTTAGGTACGTTAAGGGATTGAGGCATCGGTAAAAAATGGTGTTTGGCCCTGTTGTGCAGCATAAATACATTGTTTTGAGTGTCTTTTTGGCTCATAATGCTTTATTAGAAAGCACTGAGACTTTATCTATCAAGTGTTTCTTCTCTTGACTTCTCTTGTAACACTGTTTATTAGATTTCATGTTATTGCCTTCTCATGATGAAATTTCTTACAATTTCTCTGATTATTCCTCACATTTATGGTACGGCTTTTGTTACTTCTTCAGATAGAAGAGAAGCAAAGGGATCTCTGTCATTTGGTTATGCAATTCATACCACCTGTAGCACCTCTACAGTTACCTGGCTCAGTTTTTCGGACATTTTTACAGAATATTTTGCTGAAGAACAGGGGAGCCGACCGTAACATGCCACCACCTGGGGTTTCTAACAACTCGGTCCTTGTTTCTCTGTTTACTGTTATTCTCCATTTTCTGTCAGAAGGTTTTGCTGTGGGGGACATCTATGGATGGATTAAGGGCTCCGGGACTGATTCCGGAGCTCATGTGGGTTTCCTTCACAGGGGTGGCGAGCAAAGTTTTCCCGCTGGCTTGCTTCTGAAGGATGATCCTCATCGAGTTGATATATCAAGGCTTGGAGGATCTTACAGTCATTTATCGAAAATTTATCCTGTGAATGGTGATGAGGAAGAAGAAATTATTCGATGGGAGGAAGGTTGCATGGATGATGAAGAAACAAGAGTGACCCACTTAAGTAGGCAGAAGCCATGCTGCTGTTCTATTTATGATGTCGATTTATCAAAAATCTCTAAAGATGCTGTAAGATACCTAGCGAAAGGTACTCGAGGAAGTTGCAGCTCTATTCCAGAGAGACCTGCTCATGTTACAGCTGAATGTAGTTCTGGCAATCTGAGTGATGAGATAGCTGATAAGCCCAGCACAAGTGACCACTCGGATTCAGAGTTTGCTTTCCGTCCTATGCAACAATTGAGGATATTGCCAAAGGAGAACACATTGTCTTCAGCTACTTTAAAAGAGGAGGAGCTATTAGATGCTATGCTTTTGCTGTATCATTTGGGTCTTGCACCAAACTTTAAGCAGGTCAGCAAAATTTTAGCTTCATTTTTTGGGGGCCTGATGTATGATGTTTCGGAAGAATAAAGCAATTTCAATAAATAGAATGTTCGTCAACTTCCAGCCACACAATAATGGAACTGAATATATGATTGCATTGTCTGCTTATGCAGATGGTTCTATCCTACGTTTGCTCTACTCATGCATAATTGGTAATATTTTTCCCAACCATTACACAAGAACTTTTAATGTTTTGCAAAAGAGACAATTACATTTTTACAGAGAAGGCGCAGATGCATTAAATGCTGAATTTTCATATGTGGTTATATTTTGCTGTTGTTATGGGTGTCAAAGTTCCCAAGAGACGTTATGTTGTTACCACCCCCCTGAATGCTTATCCACGATTTAGATAGTTTGATTGATCTGAATTGACACACAAGCTACTGTTTTCCTCCTTTCCCTCAACAGGTGTGCAGTTCATTTTATCTGAGGAAAAACCTAATAATAGTAAGTTAACAAAATTTCTTTTGTATATAGGCATCATCTTTCATGTCTCGTCAGTCACAATCTATTTCACTCTTGGAAGAGACTGATAGACAAATCAGAGAGTGCCTTTATGGTGACCAAGTGAAACGCTTGAAGGAAGCTCGCAGTGTTTATCGGGAAGAGGTTATCGACTGTGTCAGACATTCTGCCTGGTACTATTCATTCACCGTCAACTATATGTGGCGTTGTTATAACATCTTCATTATTTCCTTCTGCTCTTTGTGCTGTAGTTGCAGTTCTTCATTCTGTTAGGGCTTGTTTAGGGTTTTTCTCGGATCAAGTAGTTGTTTCCTGACGTCTCATGCCTTCATCCTTCAGCTCACGTACCTTCAATAATACATTAGCCATATAACTGTACTTAGTTCATTGCACTTGGCCCGTGTTTTTTTTCGGTGTAGTTTGTCCCAACTTCACTGCTTCCAGTATAGGGGCTGGCCAAGACCACTCTATTGTGATAAAAAATCAAAGACTATTTAGGATAGATAAGTGACCCACAGGCTATTATCTTATAGAAATAAAGATAAAATAAGATTCTTTAGCTGACTTTGAGACCGTGTATGATTTGACCATCGAATGGAAGGAGACATACCCTTAGTGCTGGACAGACTGCCCGTCTTTTCTCTCATAGCGATACCACGAAGCTAGTGCAGGTCATTAACTAGAACTTGCACGAGGTATCACAGTGGGGCCTGCCTTCTGTCCTTTGGCTAGGTTCTTGGGTTCGGTCAAGTCTCTTTCTGCTGTTATGGAACAGATATTTCTTCCAATCGGCTTACTAGATGGACCACGAATGTCCTTAAGTTATATTGTATGTTACATCATCAAGGCATTTTATTATTCGCTGTGCAGAGTCTTACTAGACCCTTCTTATTAAGTGAGATATAGCTGTTCCGACGTGATTTTGATCCCCATTGAAAACTTTATGTGGAGACACTTGTTGGAAATTTCTATATATGATCTAGTATGCTGTAGTGATGTATTTAATGTGCATATTTGATTCTATTTAACAGGTATCGCCTTTCGCTTTTCTCTCGTTGGAAGCAGAGGGGCATGTATGCAACGTGCATGTGGATTGTGCAATTGCTTCTTGTTATTAGCAAAGTGGATTCGATCTTCATTTACATCCCTGAATATTATCTAGAAACTGTGGTATTGTATCCTTCTTTTCTGTTTTTCCTATTGGTAGTTCTATCTCTCTTTCTCATCATTAAATTTTCACCTCCTGTCTATGGTTTCTATTTTTAGTATGTTTAATGAACTTAACAGATATGGATATCAAGGCATCTAGAATATCCCAACTTCTTTTTCTTTAGCTGCATATCATGTCAACAGACTGCAGTATACCGCTGTGTTGTTGAACTTGGACTATTCATGTGTGGTTTTTATTTGCCTTGCCTTCAGGAAGTTAGGGATGTTGTTTGGTGAAGTCATTTCTTTGTTTCTATCAGGTTGACTGCTTTCATGTGCTGCGTAAGAGCGATCCTCCATTTGTACCTGCCACCATATTCATGAAGCAAGGACTTGCATCATTTGTATGTCATTCTCTTTTCTTCTCTATTTGTTAGGTTGCAGCAGGGGACTGTTGTACTATTCCTTTTCTTCTGGGTTTGTTCAACTCAAAAACTGGATATTGAAAATTTTCCAATTGATGTGAAACCTGGTCAAACATGCTCCTCTGAAGATAAATTCTTTTATTTATTTTTATTTTTTAATCAGGTTACCTTTGTTGTTACCCACTTCAATGATCAAAGGATATCTAGTGCGGAGCTAAGGGATCTTCTTCTCCAGTCTATTTCTGTGTTGGTACAGTACAAGGAATTTTTGGCTGCTTTTGAATGCAATGAAGCAGCAAGACAAAGGCTGCCGAAAGCTTTATTGTCTGCATTTGATAATAGGTCCTGGATTCCTGTAACCAACATACTTCTTAGATTATGCAAGGGTTCAGGGTTTGGTTCTTCAAAACGTGGAGAGTCATCATCCTCGTCTGTACTATTTCAGGTGATGATGAATACTTGCTTTGTTTTTACGAATCTCATGATCCTTGTTGCTTCATCATTTGGTTATCTCTTGTATTGAATATTCTTCTGTTGTTTTGGACTTCTAAATCTGAAGAAATTGCTGCGGGAAGCTTGCATCAGCGATGATGAATTATTCTCAGCTTTTCTCAACCGCTTATTTAATACACTCAGCTGGGCCATGACTGAATTCTCTGTTTCAATTCGGGAAATGCAAGAAAATTACAAGGTATATTCCATTGGTTTGTGAGCAACATCATTGGCTTCGTCCTCGTTATGTTTAAATTGAAATTGATTGGTGTTTCGTTTGCAGTTGATGGACTTCCAGCAAAGGAAATGCAGTGTGATATTTGATCTCTCCTGCAACCTTGCCAGGGTATTGGAATTTTGTACAGGAGAGATACCTCAAGCTTTTGTATCAGGAATGGATACAAATTTACGAAGGCTGGCTGAGTTGATTGTCTTCATATTGACCCACTTAGTCGGTGGAATTGATCCAGAAATTTTTGACCTGTAAGTATTATATTGGTATAACGTGCATCACTCTTTGTTCTAGCTCAAAGCCTCAAAGCGTTTTGTCCCTGCATTGTTAGTTTGTTTTGTTCCTATTTCTCTTCTTTCATAAGCTACCTTTAATTGAGACAATCAACTAATTTGTTTGGTTTGAGATCACGAATCCTGCCACTATAAAAGCATTAGTTTGCCGAGACAATTGCCTTCTCGTGTCCTCAAATTGTGGTGAAGATTTGCTCTTGTAATGTCCTCCACTCATTTATTTCATCCAAGTTTGTTAATCTATTGAAAACTCGTAGGCCTAAGCATTTGATGCTATGGATGACATTTTGCCGCTGCGTTTCATCTTTACTCTCGTTTCATTTGGTTGCCTTCTGTACTGTAGATCACTTAGACGACCTGGTCATTCCTCCGAAAAGGTCAACAGCGGCATGATTTTAGCACCTCTTGCTGGCATCATTCTAAATTTACTGGATGCTAGAAAAGAGACAAATGATGCAGATCATAACGATATCGTTGCAATCTTTGCAAGCATGGACTGCGCTGATACCATCCTCTATGGATTCCAGTATCTCCTCGAGTATAATTGGGTTTGTATCAACCATATGTTATCCTTATCGTTGTGCATCTTTGTTATTCCATAATTTTCATTTAGGAAGTGTATACCTCATTGGACTAAGTTGGATAAGATAGTTATCCAACCCAGTCTGGTGATGTTACTAAATGTGGAATTCGGATGTGAGCCATATAGCAACGCAATATACAAAAGATGCTTTTATATCCTTCAATTAATCAAATGTACACTATTATTCGTACAAAATAATCACTATCATATATGAAATCATAGATTTCATCTATCACTGAAAATATCGATCAATTTACCAGGCGGGCTCCACCAGGGGAGATGATTACATGGATCATTTAACAAAACTAGAGAAATTCTCAAGCCTCTTGATCTGTCAGACGGAGTTGCAAGCCGTTGAGAAAAAGGTGCGTGGAGGAGAATCAGAAATGGATGATGGCATATGCTGCATATGCTATACAAATCGAGCTGATGCTCGTTTTACACCTTGCTCCCATGTTTCGTGCTACAATTGCATAACCCGACACCTTCTTAACTGCCAAAGATGCTTCTTTTGCAACACGACGGTTGTGGAAGTAGTTAGGCAAGATGCACAGGCTCCGTGAAGTTTCCCATCGATCCCTTTTGGTCAGTTGGTTGTTTAGACTTAGATTTTTAGTTTATTTTAAAGAAATACCTCAAAAGGGGAAAAGGTATTTATTATTAGTTGTATTCGTTAGGTGGTACAATATGTTACAAAATATATGCTAGTATACCAGTAGTGTATGTATGTATATCGGTGTGCAAATAAGCTCATGGGATCCTTTTGGGGGTTATGAATTTTGTAGCAGAAGAAGTTGAGGGGGCATTATTTTCTGTAAATATATGAGAGGTGTAATTGGAATCAGGGAAAATGGAATTCGTTTCAAGTTTCTGTCTCTCCA
>JACFYI010003072.1:727485-738485 GCA_014898755.1 Handroanthus guayacan | reverse complement strand
GTGGATTCATCGTCAATTTGGTCTTCTTCTCTAATCGACCCTCTGCTAGTTCCTGCATCCCTTGTAGCCCTCTGGTCTTCCACCTGTAAAAGACAAAAAGTTAAATATGTTCAAAATGAATGGTTCCTTATCAAAATTTAGAGACCCTGAAAAGCAAACACTTCAAAACAATTAAAATTCAGTTAAAAGTTCGGATCATTTTTATGAAATTGTTGCAAACAGTTGTCTTCAAAATGAATTGGTTTCAAAAGGGATGGGAAGAATCTTGAAGTTGCTTCTGTTAGAGCCATGGACTTAGTAAGAAGCTCCCATTAACGTTAAAATTGCTTATCCACAACGCTAGTTTATGTTTCAGCCAAGATCTGATCCAATTGAGCTAGAGATATGATTATAACAAACAAAGGATATCTGAAGCTTAAACTGCCATTAAATAAGGAGAATCACACTCTGCTGACCGCAAAATAACAAATACTGACACAACTAGACAAGTGCAGTACCAGAAACCAGGGGCCTAAAATCATAATCTATGTGATCAAACTTTTAAAATAGTAAACAGGATTGCCTTAGAGTGGCATAGCACTAAACATAAAACTTTCAAGCAGTCTTACAGTTTCCTGCCCACAAGGCAAAAAAAAAAAAAAAAAAAAGTAATTGCTGTAATAACTTGAAATAAACAACCTGAATTTGACCAAAAGATCGAGAATAATTCAGTTAAATTTCACAATTTCTCTCCCTGTCTCTCTCTTTTGTGTATACCACCATTTGCATCAAATGGTTATGCCTTCATTCCTCTGTCCCAAAACAACTGCTTAATGACAATTCAAACCCCTTAATCCTATAATAACCTTAAATTCTTTGGAAGAAAAATAGTCAAATTTATATGTCAAGTTGCAAGAAAGCTCTTCTTCTGGGACCACGGTTAGTAGATTTTTATATTCATTACTCGAAATGTAGAACATGCAGTAAAGCTCAGACGCTCTCTTTAATATATATATAATATATATACACTAGAGACTGTAACTAAAAAGTGTTTGATGTGTGTAATCAAAACTGGAGATTAATTTTCTTGATAGAATGCATACCATCCACTGAAATTACAATACAAGAGGGGGAATTAAATAGAAGACAAGAGAACCCTAAACCGCCGAATTTGGGGACAACCGCCATACACCAAGAAACAGAAAGAAACGGGAAACAGTTAGAGAACAAAGAACTGATGCGTTGCTAAAGAGTGAATAGCAACTTTAACTAACACACAACTAGCACACGACTTTGCTTTGACAGAGACGAAAGAGTAAAAGGTCAGAATCTGATGCTTTTGCGGTCGCTGAAGAATTCTCAAATACAAATACTGCTACTTTTTCCTATTCAAATTTCAAACTTGACAAGAATTCCACCCAATTACCTTCTCAATGCGTAAGTAATGCATAAGTCATGTTCTAGATCATGGCAATCCCCACCTGGCCCCCCACCCCCAAGACCAAACACCTACCCCCACCCTCTTGGTGCAGTAGAATTGAAAAAAATATAAAAAAAGAAAAAAGGAAAAAAGTAGTGAAAAACAGAACGGAATAAGAGTTAAAAATACACAAACAAGACATATAGAACATGAAAAGAAGAAAGGGAGAATTAAATGGCACTTTATCTAGGCTTAGCAGATTAATTTTCAAGCAAGAGCTAATTAACCTCTGTAACTCCATAAAAGATGAAACGTGTAAAGAACGAAAGATCACATTCTCTTTGTTCTTCTTATGGAAAAAGGGATTATTCTATAACTCCCAACAAAAAATCAAGAAGTAATCTTTCCGTATAAAGAATAAAACAAAGCGAAACCAAACAAAAAGGAAAGAGACTAAACCAACCAACCTTAATCATTCTGTTGGCAGAGGTGTTGTTGGGATGGGCCGGTGGGACAGCGAGGCGGGTAGTTAACGGCGGAGCAGCGGCGTCGCCGGAGGAGGAGGAGCTAGTGGAGGAGTCTGAAGTAAAAATAGGAAACCCAAAAAAGAGGAGAATGATGAGAAGAACCATAACAAGAAGCTGGATCCAAATTAGCCATGGGATTTTGTAGCTCTCTATAATCAACTCATTCCCAAACTCCACCATCTCTTCTGCTCTAACAACTCTAAATGCTCTGTTTGCTAATTAATTGTATATAAGTTAAGAAAAGGGAAAATTGAAAGAGAAACAGAAAGGGAAAAATGGGTTTGTAGAGGAATTGGAGGAGAAGTGGAGTAGAAGAAGATTTGACAGCGACAATGACATGAACGCCGACCAGCAGAGAGGAAAAGGGGCCGTATAACTCCAATTAAAAATGAGTACTATTTTGGGACCCCGAATTCACAATTGGAGTGAAGTTGGTAAATTCTCTCAATAAAAAAAGAAAAATAAACAAAAAGTTGGTACTTGGGATTTTGGATATTATTTAATGGATATTTGAAATTTGTTGTAAATGTTAATATATTTTGGATAAAATTGAAATTTTTCATCTAAATTTCTAATGTTATAAATTGAAAATTGGGTTATAATGTACTTTATGCAAGTAAATAAAAAAGGTTGTTACAATGAGGATTTCGTGACATTTTTATTGCAGTAATTTTTTTGTTTATTTTTGGATATTTCATCTTTTTATTTATTATATGTGGAACAGAAATAGAGCACCAATAAAGCGTGTTAGTGTGGGTCAAATGGGAGGACATAATGCGACTATGCATTTACATCAAATTTGTCCTCTCAATTACTACTCTTTTGTACTTTTCTTTTTGAAGTTAGAAGTAATATTAATTAGATAGGTTGAAATTTACAAGCCCAATTCAATTTTTGGGCTTCTTTGGGCTCACATTGATTATCACAGGTTCCAAAGTCCAAAGTGCATGTGGGTTTGAATCTTTTTTTTTTGGTTTTTTTTACTAAAAATGGCCTCTTATTTTCTATTGAATAGTAAATTTAACTTGTTTATTTATTATTATATTTAATATGAATATAATTACTGTCTAGATTTAATAATACAATGAACTTGTTCTATTGATATCCTAAAAAAAACTTATTCAATTGATAATGTAATAAATCTGTTCAATTTCTTCAAATAAAGACGAACGATTCCCAATTTCATTTCATGGATTATTAAACCCAAACTAAAATATTCAAAATGTTGTGCGCACTTTCATTGTAATAGAAAAATTATCTTCAAAAGATAGTAAACTTCATTTTTCTACTTAATTATATCAGCAATAGAGGCCGTGCATGGTTTTATTGCACCAATGAATTAAAGAATGTTGTCCTAATCTAATGGCGATCATCCTCATTATATGCAACAAACTTATACATAATCATGCCCCGTTATTAGATCATTAGAACGAAAACATCCCACTTTGTACCAAGTTAGAATCGTGTCACATTAATTAGCAAAATATAATAACTTATTATCAATATCAAATTATTCCCCTATTTGATATTAACATCATAGTAACGACTTATGTAATTTAATACCAAGGAAATTCCAATTAGAATTTTTTTTTTTAACAATTCGTTAATTAATACCAAATATACCATGCTCAAACAAATATAAAATTTTGGTCCACATCCAGTCTAATCAACTTAACCACTCACACAATTAATGGATATTCTTTCTTAGATTCGAAAAAAATAATAGTCTTCCCATAATTTTAGTTCCGAATACCTTGGAACCCTCCTTCCACAAAATCAAGATAAAATTAAAAAATACCCAAAAAAAAAAAAATTAAAAAATTGCATGGATATCCATAGCCATTGCCTTCATCCTCATTTCCTCATTTTCCATCACCTCCCTTATAAGTCCCATTTCCCATTCTCCACCACCACATTTTCCAACCACCGCAAGCAGCCGCCAGTAAAATCAGCTCCACCAATCTCGATTTCTCTCTCAAACAAAATCCTTATTGGCCGTCTCATGGTTATCATCCTCCTCCCATTGCTAATACAGTGATGGGAGATACGCCTCCTCCGCTAGCCAGTCCTCCACTGCCGCCTCCGACACCTCTAACCCTCGTACAGCCATCCTGCAAGAAAAAACACAAACCCGTCAAAGTATTCCGTGTCTTTCGCAATGTATTCCGATCATTCCCCATCATAACTCCAGCCTGCAAACTCCCCTCCCTCCCCGGTGGCCGCCTCCCCGACGGCAAAGTCGTCTCGGGGTCCCGCATCACCGGCACCCTCTTTGGATATCGGAAAGGCCGCGTCAGCCTCTCGATCCAAGAAAATTCTCGAACCCTCCCCACCGTAGTGGTCGAGCTCGCCATGCAAACGCACGTGTTGCAGAAGGAAATGAGTTTAGGAATGGTGAGAATCGCGCTTGAATGCGAAAAGAGACCAGAGAAAGATAAGACTGAGTTGCTAGATGAGCCCGTGTGGACGATGTATTGTAATGGGAAGAAGATCGGGTATGGAGTGAGAAGGGAGGCGAGTGAGGAGGATTTGCATGTTATGGAGGTGTTGAAGGCGGTGTCGATGGGGGCGGGAGTTCTGCCAGGGCGGTCGGAGGCGGAGGGGCCAGATGGAGAGATGGCGTATATGAGGGCACATTTTGATAGGGTGGTGGGCTCGAAGGATTCGGAAACATTGTATATGTTGAGTCCAGAGGGCAACAATGGGCCGGAATTGAGTATTTTCTTCGTTAGAGTTTGAAGTTAATTTGGTGATATTTTGCGGCTAGGATCTTGTCTTCCAAAAGCATATTTTATCTCAGGTTCCTTGTAATAAATGCATTGAATTTTCCATATAAAAGCACAGGGCAAGAATACAATACCATGGCATTCATTCATACAATGAAATAAAGCGAAACATGAATTGGGATAGAGGATTGGACGTGGACATTTCTGTGAAGGATTTTGTATGTGAGAATTAATGTGCATGAGAAGGGTGTTGAAGGAGGAAGATTGTGAATAGAGGTGAGAATGATCTGCACATTGATTTGAATGTTGTTTTTTATAAGTTAGAATTTTTTTATTTTTGATAGATATTATAAGTTAGAATTTGATGTTTATATTTGATGATTGATATTGAGATGAGATAAGGAGATTGGAGGGGTTGAATGTCATCAAGTACTAGCTGTTCTTGATTTGGAATATTGTTCTGTACATGAGGAATAGTTTTACTTGTGGCATCATAGGTATACGAGGTTAAGGACAAATTGTACTTCTGTTTTAGTTGTTTATAGAAGGAGTCGTTTTACATGGACCATCTACTCTTGATGTGTTAATTTTATTATTTTACATTCTTTATTTCAGTATAAATATTTTATTCCTTGCTTCATTTAATCAATGAACGTGAAGTATGATGCATGCCTAACCATTTAATTCAACAGATTCACTAAATATGTGCTTTATTTTCTAATTTAGTGAATCTGTGCATTTTAAATTATCTATTTCAATAAGTATTTTACTTTTTATTTTATTTCGTAAATACATATCTAGTATATTTCATGCACAATAAAGTATTTTTACAAGAAAATATAATGAAACTAGCATGTATTAATAAAATTGAAATTAAGGATGCAACACCTATTATAATTGGGAGATTCAACCTCTAATACACGTCAAATACATTGAATATTTTCTTATAACACCACCACTTGGATCTTTGTTGATATTCCTATTTCATCACACACTTGACATGCATCAGTATTATAGAATAAAAGACAAATCATGTATGTATTGAAATAAAGATCCTTATGGTAAAAACTTTGTATCTTATTTGTATAGTGTAATTTAAATTATTTGATATTTTTGCTACAAATACAAGTAATAATTTTCCGAGAACCCTTCTGATCATGACAATATGTGGATAAATCCCATCAGTTCTCATGGAAAAATATTCCACCAGACAAAATTGAATTCTCAGTACCTCGCAAGAAAACAACATTATCGAACAAGAAAAGCTCCACGTTGCTCACCCAAAACGCACCACCAACCAATCACCACCTCACCTCCCTCGAGGGTAAAACTTTTCTTCGACGTGGACTCTTCACCCACCACCAAACATCTCACAAAATACCCAGATTCCTTCAGGAAGATTAAAGAAAAACACGCATCCACCTGAATCATCTTCAAGATTCTCATGGCCCGGGCTGCTGTGCGGCCAGTTTTCTGTCAGCTCAGGGCGGAGAAACCGGCGTTGCCGGAGTTTCAGAAGCTGAAAGTGCCGGAGGCGCCGGCGGATAGCAACGGGAAGATCGTGTTGCAGCCGAGGGTGTGCACCCTCAGGTCGTTTGGGGATGATCGTGGAGCAGTAATCAAGGCCAATAGGGAGAATGAAGTGTCTCGTTTCTTTGAGATTTTGTCGGATTATGTGGAGAGCTCCAAGAAGAGTCACGATTTTGAGATCATAACTGGTCGTCTTGCCATGGTAATATTCTTTTAATCTTCTCTTGTATTGGTTCCCTTTTTTTTTCTCTTTTTCTTTTCTCTTTTAATTCTTACAATTTTTTTTTTTTTGGTGTGCTTATTTGAATAAAGGGGTTTTAGGTATGTTAGGTGGTGCTGAAATTACGTTAAATTTCTTTGATATATAGAAAGAACAAAACTGGCTTTGGTTTTTTTGTTAAACTTGTAAGCGAAAGAAAAGTTCACAGATTTTCTGGGTAAAAGGGTTCCTTTTGATTTTCCAGAATTACTATTAGATGCGCAGAATAAATTTTTAGGCTTATCTAATTACATATAAGCCCATTAAGATGTTCGTGTTTTTGCTTTGTCTTATTGTAGGAATTCACCCATGTCTAATACTACAAATCGACCCCATTTGTCGCATACATCATACCAAATGTATTAAATATCTTAGCAAGATTCAATGTTAATGCGGGGAATGTCTAATATTTCAATATATTTCCTATTATGTTTCCAGATTGTATTTGCAGCAACAGTCGGCATGGAGATCGTGACTGGAAATTCAGTATTCAGAAAGATGGATTTGCAAGGACTTGAGGAAGGTGCTGGTGTTTGCTTGGCAGCCATAACTAGTGCTGCCATTTTTGCTTGGTTTTCAAGCAATCGTAACAGAGTAGGCCGAATCTTTACCATTGGCTGCAACACCTTCATTGATTCACTCATTGATCAAATCATCGATGGCTTGTTTTATGAGACCGATATTAGCGACTGGTCCGATGAAATCTAAACTTCATGAGAGATATAACTATATAGTTGATACAAATGAGTACTCTTCTTGCATAATGTAGCTAATAGTGATATATATGTGCATGTATATAGTCAGCTTATAGAAACTGATACCTGTAAGATAATTATCCGTTAGATAATCGATGTTGTAACAGAATAATCAATGTCGTTGTAAGTAATGCATGAGGATGCATGCTAGGTTTTAATCTGTCTGTGGAACTAATAAGGTAATTGTAATAAAAGAGTACTGGATTGCTGCAATGTAATGTAAATGTAATCTTATATTAGCAACACTCGTTTTGAGTTAAGTTTTGGCTTATCCTTGTGCTTGAAATGCTGCCGTTCTATGTACATCTCTGAGGGAGGAAAATTTTTGGTACCACGAGTTTTGTAGTTTCAAGAATTTGGCAGAGACTCCGAGTTTGAGTTTGAGAGTTTCTGAGTTGAGTCGAGTGAATACTCCAATTTGAGATTGTGCTTTTAGGGATGGAAACACGTTTAGTGGCCATGAGTGCAAAGATCACGTTGTCCACCTCCGTTTGATTTGATTTATATCGAATGGAGCTGGTCGAATAAAAGGTCGAGGATCAATGATCATCAAGTAGAGCATTGTGTCTCGAGTTGTACTAAAGGGAACGGTTTAGAACATCAAACGAATCGAATTGACACACTCTTGAGATGCTCAAAAAGGAGTTATGTGCTGTAATTAATAGAATAGAGTATCGACATCACATTACACTTTTGGAGGATGAGTAAAGTAACAGGAGACTATTTTGTGTGGACTTAATTTGTGTGTGTGGACTTTAATTGAAAGAGGGAACAGAAGGCCTTTTACCATGCTTTTTTTTTTTATAGTGCAAGATCGAGTCGTAGCATCCCTTGAAAGGATTTTTATATTCTCGCATAGCAAATTGCAAATAAACACGTGGGAAATAGCACACATAGGTAGAGAGAAATAAAGGTGATTGCAATAAAGAGATTCTTGTGAGTAAAGTATGCAATGAGATGTTGACCCACACGTGAATAAAGAACGGTTTCAATTTTTCAATCACAACTGTTTCATTTCCAATTTGCTTTTAAAAGAATGGTGGGAAACTCAGTTAATTTTATGGGATGGGAATGTCTTTTTCTTTCTTTCTTTCTTTTTTTTTTTTTTTAACAAAAACAATTACATTCAATTATATGACAATATCATTGTAGAACACATTTTAAAAATTAAATATATAATGACTAAATACAACTTAAATAATTCAAACCACCATTCGAAAGACAAAGACTACTATATGATAAACAAATACCCACACGTTACTAGTGGAAAACATTTTTTTAATCCTATGATGTTTTAATTGTTATTTAGGACAATAGATCTTTTTCTATCAATTCATAAGACAATACATTAAATAATGACAATGGAGATCAATGAGCTACTGCCAGAGTGAAAATATTATTCACAATTTTACTGCGAGCAAATAAAATGCTCGTATGAATATCAGTGCCACAAAGTTTCAGAACAAACCATGCAAAGACTTTTTAGAAACACACAATAGCTAATGTAGGGATTGCCACTTGAATAAACTCAAATGCCAACACAACACACCGTCTAGGCTTGAAAAGTGATTGATAGATAGCAAGTAATGAGTGACAAAGTACGCAAAAGGTAATATATGTTCATATGCACGTTAAATGCACCGAATCATTCTCACTTACAGGCATGCTTGTTAACCCCCAAGATCACATAGACAGGGCAAAGCCACTCATTTACAAGTTATGCAATTCGCACTCTTTGTTATATATATTCTTCACTTCCAACGTTAGATACATATACAATCGATCTTGAAATTGACTTGAGAATTGAATAATTATTGGTGTGACACCTCCCAGCAACTCCTAACGTTTTATTTTGACTATAAGATCAAGTTTGACAATGTAATCCATCCGACTGGAGAGATACTCCGTACTCACATCAATGCCTTGATATGAATTACTAATACATAACTTCATGTTTACACAAACATTATAGGAAAAATGGCTAATATTATTATTAAACACCACTTGGTTATAGTTAGTAACTATAAGCATTATAGAAGTAAGTGGCATAATATAGCATTACAAAATTTCCCAAAATTTTGACTAATGTAATTACTTTTAATTCGGCTTCGACCTCCATGTCACACTTATTATAGGTAACAAAAAGAGAAAAGGAAGTGACATAAGAACTTATCCTTTGTTTTTCTCTAGACCCATATAGTATTAGCCTTGATGAGCAATGGCTTGAGCTTCCCCCTAATATTGAGGCTCATAATCTCATTTGAACCACCAACAAATTCCTTGTTTATGAACACAGCCGGCACGCTAGGGTCGCACCCTAATTCTTTCAATCCCTCCTCCAATTGGCGCCCATTTGGCATCTGATCGAGCTCATAAACCATAGGGTTCGCCCCAAAATTACGTATAAGTGTGGTTATTGCATGGGACATGCAACAATTCGTTTTGCTAAATATCACCAATGAATTTTCTTTACCTAATTTTGTCACCATATCCATAATCTCTAATCTTGAAAATGGATTATAAGAAAATATAATATCTGAGTTTGAGTGTACTTTATAAGTTTATAAGGTCTATATATAAGGAGAAAAAGGTTAAGAGATTTGACAAAATATGCTTGATTTTAGCCTTTACTTGATGATAAAGGGATTGACATGTAATAAATGGTTGCCTTTATGATATTCTGGAATATTTTTTGTTCTTTTCATTTTTTGGGGTTTGAAGATATTGACATATATATTTTTCACGTGTCCCGGATTTTTTTCTCTTTTTTTTTATTTATTGATTTTTAGGTTTTGCTGAAAGTTACTAGTAATGCTATTAAGAAATATGACTAGCAAAGGCAAAAATGAATTATGACTATATATATTGTTCTTAATTAAGATAAAAAAAAATCATAAATTAATTATTAAAAAATTCGAAAAAAAATAGTAAATTTGTGGTAAAATATGAATAACACACAAGTTATTATTCCATTGTGCATAATAAAAGCTATTGTTGTTGTATCAAACATTGGTGTAATAAAACATAACTTCATTTTTTCATAAAAAAAAATAAAATATTTATGAAAAAGGGGCGAAAAATAGTAAGAATTACACAATATTCACTAAATCGGAATATTATAAAGGAGTTCCTTAAACGGGAAGTGTAACTTTTTTTATATTATCATATACGACGTTCAAAACAGATTGGCGTTAACAGATATTATCATATCAGCGATATTATTCGATTCGACTGTCAGTCGATCGTGCAATCAGATATCATTGACTTGTGATTGATATATACATAAACTTGTCAAAATTAACTAATAATTACAAAGATCAATCCAGAAACATATTGTTTTGATGCTTTGAACCAACTAAAAGAATAGAAAAAGTGTTGGTAAGGTTTATCTTGTAATGTTGGCCCAGCCAAAAAAAGATTCGCATTGCTGGAAACACAACAACAGAAAATAATCAAAGTACATAGAATATGTATTCAAAAATGGCTCTTGAGACTTCAAAAAACCAGAATTATAATGTCCGTACTTGAAGAAGGTACTGACTCGGACAACCTAGCACTTTCTCGCCACTAAAAAGCATGGGGAAAATATATAAAAAAATTTGAGTCAATTTTTAATTAGATTGAATTTTACAAGAATATTTGGATATAGAGATATATGGAAGATTATGTTGTGACTTTTAAGTTGCATGCCTTATCATCATGTTGATACTCTATGCACGTTCATGCTTATTTGGGTTGTGTTTGCATCGTAAAAAAAGCCACTTGCATGTTTAGATAAGAGGATCATATGTTTTTTTTTTTTTT
>JACFYI010003072.1:690459-714240 GCA_014898755.1 Handroanthus guayacan | reverse complement strand
TCTATTTATTCAAGTTTGCATGGGGGACATCTGCATAGAACCTGAGGTTTAACCATGAAATGAGAAACAGTGGTTGTTTTAAAAAACTTTTCAATTCATAAGAAGCTGGATATAAGATTGAAAGGTTAATAATGTTCACCTAGCATGATCAACACCAAAATAAAAGCAATTTCTTAAGGAAGCTGAATGGTAATATTCTATAATTCTTTCTTTTGGAAAGATGAAGTCTATACTTTTCGGAAAACAAGGTCGAAAATGCCACAATTTTTTGAACGAAATGAAACCGCCTCCACTTATCATAACAAATGTGCGAATTTCGAGTCTCACTTGTAGTGCGTGAGTACTGTTTATCTACGTATAGTAATATTTCTCCACCGACATGGCAGTGTAAAATATTTAAATAGTATTTAATTCATATATTTAATGTTTAAAATATATTTATGTTATAACATTGATATATGATTAAATAAAATTATTTGTCTAAAGAAAATAAGTTCGAAAATTGAAATGAGGGTGCAGTCTTTAAACTTTAAAGATACAATCGATTTCTTAAAGTATGTTTAAAATAATATAGAAATATAAAACCGAACCTTTAGAAGTATTTGTATAAATTAAAGCATTAATATAGTGTAGAAGTTAGAGAATATGAAGCCTAAATTATCTATAATACTTCTTCCGCATGTATTTTCCAGGATCAGTTGAACGACTAGTGGGAGATTTTAATTACCCCAGTTAAACACATGTTTTAGACAATTAGTAAATTATTTTAGGACCAGCTAGAAGGTAGACAATCGTGTAGTGAAATTATTAATTAAACTTGTAACGGACCATAATTCTCTGACATATTTAATTAAATTGTATTTTCAGTTAAGAACAAGAAAGTGAAGGGTCCAACTCCAAACCTTTCATATCCAACTGTAAATATCATACAATAAGGCCGAATTCATTCTAGTTAAAGTGAACATAACATTTTATTATTATTTTCATTATAAATAAGTAAATTAAATTTCGACTAATTCAATGTAATTCTTACATTCAACCTCTCATATTAATATAAATCGTGCTATTAGTTAGCTTTAATCACTCTCGTAACCTATAATAATACACACACTGAATTCTTACATCCTAGAGTGTTCGTGTAAAAATAAAAAAAAAACGTACATTGCATTGCTAACTTGTACTCATTCGACCATTTTGCACGTCACACCCTTGCTTGCTACCATAATTACTACATTGTACAAGCCACAATCAATTTCGAACACTCTACACATCCACTTAAATCTAATCAAGAGAATCATATTTACACCAACTTTTTTATTAGGGACAAATATTTACACCAACTACAAATACCATCCTAATCACATATAATCTTAATCTCACACGTCCTAGATGCCCCCACAAAGTGCCTAATCTAATCAAAAGAACTATACTTTCATAAATACCATTCTTACATTACAAGTCAAACAAAATCCAATCTCATAAAAGCATATATACCACCAACATAGTGCTCTAGTGGTAAAAATTCATCACTTTCGTCCTGAAAATTCAGTTTCAAACTTTATTGAGGACACATAGCTCGTTATATATTATGAGTGTATTACGAATTATCGACAACTGATATCTAATATTGATCCTATGAGAAGTAAGACTTTATTAACTAATGTGTTGATGGAGGCTACGATGACCAAGTTGGAACTTAAACCCAGTGAATTATGACGAAAGGAATATTTCTTGTCAGTTGGATTCCCCTTAATTGGGATAATCACATCAAATTCTCGTAATTGAGCCTTCTTTTTATAAAGATAAAATAAAATCACATAAAGCACAAATAATACTTGTCACATACAATCTAATCACATAAGAATAAACTACGCTTCTCACAAACACCACAACCACATTCTACAAAGCCTATCAACTTAGTCATAGATGAATCCTAGTTAAATAATTAGATGAATACTTAAATAGTAATTAAACAATTAAATGAATAGTTAAACATGTAATTAATTAATGCAGAATACAAACAAAAATGTCTATAAAAATATCATTGCACTTTTACATATGGATTTAATTGAATTCAACAAAACAAATCCAACCAAACCAAATTAGGATAAAAAAATATTCCCACCATCCTTCACATCACCTTGCTATCAGTGGTGGAATGTTCTGCTTTTTAAAGGTTAAATCTCTTGAAATTATAATCACCTCTTTGACTCGCCTACATTCCGCCAAACTTTCCAAACAAAATTTCGTCACAAACAATCCAAAATTCACTTTATATAGCAACAAAATATCCATGTCGATAAATAGAAAATCTTGAATAATATATGGAAAAACATTATATATCGACTCCATAGGGGACGCTAACATCAAAATTGGGAGCCAGACACTTTCCTAACAAAGGAAGAAAAACATAGAACAATTCGAACAAAATATTCTTAGCTAAATTATCACTAGACAATCCTCACCCACAAAATCTCCCCACCAGACTTCATTCTAGGAGCAATATAAATATAATATATATATATATATATATTCTAGGAAAGCTCAAAAAATCTCAAAAAAACGAAAAAAACATCAAACAAACATGGCCTTAAAATGGAACACCCCTGTTTTCAGCTACAGCAGACAATGGATATTTCATTTCACAAGAGAGCTTCAAGACTTCACTCAAATCCACCGGATTTTCTTTGTCCTCGGCCCAATTGAAGTGGCGGACGAGCTTCGCCACCCAAAGGGCCACCGTCACCATTCCCAAATTCTTACCGGGGCAAACCCGGCGGCCGGCTCCAAACGGTGCCAGCCTCAAATCGCCGCCGCGCACGTCAACATCAGCACCACCCATTGCCGCCACGAACCTTTCCGGCTTGAATTCCAATGGGTCATCCCACACGGATGAGTCGTGGGTTATGGCCCACATGTTGACCATGGCGGTTGTGGCTGCGGGCACCACCATTCCATTGCTGAGATGGACGTCTGACGTGGAGAGGCGGGCCCACGAAAGCAGGGGACCTGGCGGGTGCATTCTCAATGTCTCTTTGACCACCGCCTGAAGATACGGCAGCGCTGCCACATCAGCGTCTGTTAAGGCGGCGTTTTTACCCGCAGCAATATCTATTTCCTCCCGCAGCTTTGATTGTACCTCCGGGTGCAACACTAACTTTGCCATTACCCACTCCGTTAGCAGCGCCGTCGTATCAGTTCCTCTGAAAATCATTTCCCATAAAACGGCGATCATATCATCTTCATCAAGCTTCTCATCGCCTTCCAAAGACAACAAAACGTCGACAAAATCAGCATTATCAGAGACATTATTGTACAAATTCTTCACTTTGTGTTGTTCAATGATGCCCTTAACGAGCTTTCTCACGCGAGGAACCAGAGCTTCGCAACGTGAAAGAATGCGAAAAGGATCGTAAACATACGAAATCCATGGCAAATAATCTGACCAGTTGAAAGCGCCCAATAGTTCAAAACCTTCTCTAACCATTTCCTTGAGCTCCCTTAGTTCATCGCCATCCTCCGCAGGGTCGTAACGCTTGCCAAAAACGCTGCCCATTATGTTATTCAAAGAAGCTAATTGTAAATGTTTCCTTAGAGAAACGGCACCGTCGTTAGACTGTTCGTATGCTATATTATTCAACATGTCGGCGCAGTCTTTCTGGCGGCCGGGTTCGTGTGCCGCAATGCGGCGGGGAGCGAAGAGGTGAGAGGCGGCGATGCCTCGAAGGAGACGCCAGTAGTTGCCGTTGGGGGCGAAGCCGATGGTGCGGCTGAACATGAGGCTACGAGCGGACTGCTTAATAGGACGGTCTGCGAAGTGAGGAGAAGTCAAGATTTCTTTAGCCAGTTGAGGGTCCGAAGCCACCACCACCGGCGTGGAGCCGAGGCTGAAAGCCATGAGCTGCTTGGCGTTCATGGAGGAAGCTATGGAGGCTAAGGAACGGTGAGCCAAGCCACGACTGAGGGTAAACAGGCTCCCAAAAAAGGGAAGCCCCCTTGGGCCGGAGATGGCGGAGGCGCCGCCTCTGTTCCTCCCGTTTTTCCAAGCAGTTCCGCCGGGGGAAACAGCCCACGTGAGAAGAACAAGAGAAAAGAAGGCCAAGAGTATTGAGAAGATTATATACTCATCAAGTAGAGTTTTAGAGCCTAGAAAAGCTGGCAGAGTAAAAACCCACCAGCTCGAATCCTTCGCTGTCATGCAAACAGCCATTTTTGCACAGAAAGAAAGAGACAGCGAGCTATCCAGGGGGGAGAGAGACTGATGTAGGCGTTGGTAATGCAGCAGAGGAATTTATATAGGCAGATGAAAAGGCGACTAAGAAAGTGAGATTTTTAATTTGGCTTAAGAATGTTAATTACTTGGTAATTAAGTGATCATTACTCTAGTTATTAACTCTAAAAAGAAGTAATTATATATTGAGATGAAATTACAACACATATCCATATATACTTGTATGATAATATACATAAGTACTTGCAGGAATCGTGCAATTATATAATATGTTTTGCTATTGAAGGTCACTATTCAAAAATATTAGTTTATACGTGTAGTTATGCATATTAGTACTAGCAATGAGATTATATAGTATGGCGGCAAATGAACTAGTGCACAATATCGTGTTCCATTTGTTATTCTACTGCAAGAATCATTTTCAAGTGTATGATATCTACAATCTCGTACTTTTATGAGGAAAGATTTAGCACAACTAACATGTATTTAAAATGTGGAATAAGAGATAGAGTGTCATTTTAAAATAGAAGATCCTAATTGTAATATTTTTCCACAACAACAAACAATATTGATTAATGTGTATAATTATAAACGTAAGTATCTGTTTAAGTCGTGTGATTATATAACATACTTGCAATAAAGAACGATGTTGGTAGTGTATGGCTCTGTATAGTTTTTCTACAAGAAAGTACTTATATACTTAAGTACTCGTCCAAACCGTAAATTATATAATATGTTTGCGATTGAATAATAACATTCAAAGGTATTATTTTAATACAAAATAGATTTTTTAAAAAAAGTTCATTGGAATATACAGTATCACAACAGGTTCATTTGAATATGTACGAAAAAACTATAGTAATTTTCAAATATTGTTATGCCGAGTCAAGCTCATAAATAGTAATTTATAAAACTCGTGATTAAGAATTAATCATTTTTTATTTTAAAATCTAATCGCCATTTAATTAATTATGTCGTTACATAAGATGTGGACTAAAGAAGAAAAGGTTAAGAATAAACAATTTTGGGTAGGAAATCAAGAAGAAAATTAATCTATCAAGTCAGGAAATCTAGGGAGAATGCTTTTGAAAGTTCCCAAATTTTTCTATCTAATCTCAATCATTTAACTAATACTACTATGTATTAATTATTTAGTCAATGTTAATAAATTATTAAATTTGTCTTTGTTACTATGTAATATCATGATCCAAGTATTTAACAGTTTCAAGTTAATATGATCTCTTCAGATATCCAATTTTATTTGATTTTTTTTTCTTTTTAATAAAGAATTAATTTGAGGGTTAATAACAATTTTCGTCCTTTAAGTATACCCCATTTCGCTTTTGGTCATATAAGTATTGAGTTTCAATGTTTGGTCCTGTAACTTCTAAAAAATTCGCATTTTTGGTCCTGTTGCCTACGTGGCACGCCAGGCGTATGGTTGTGAGCTGAGTCGGCGACATGTAATAATTTTTAACATTTTAAAAAATGCTGATTAGGATTGAGTAATAACAATTTTTGTCCTTTAAGTTTACCCCATTACGCTTTTGATCTTGTAAGTATTGAGTTTCGCATTTTTGGTCCTGTTGCTCAATCCTAATCAGCATTTTTTAAAATGTTAAAAATTATTACATGTCGCCAACTCAGCTCACAACCACATGCCCGGCGTGCCATGTAGGTAACAGGACCAAAAATGCGAATTTTTTAGAAGTTACAGGACCAAACATTGAAACTCAATACTTACAGGGCCAAAAGCGAAATGGGGTATACTTAAAGGACGAAAATTGTTATTAACCCTTAATTTGACCATTCAACTTTTGTCTTTTCCCGTTTTCTCCCTGTTGGGCCTACCGGCCTAGGCTAAATTTTGTTTTCCACCGTAAGTCAAGCTGGAAGTGGGCTTAGGTAGTTTGGGCTGGAAATTTCCTCTAAATTCTTTCCTTTTTCATTTTTTTCATTTTTTTTCAAGGTTATATTTCACTAAATTTATAATACGCAGTCTAAATAATGAAAAATAGGCATCAAATTCAGAACACTAAAGAGCAAGTGTCTCATAAAATTTGGAGATATATTTAATATAAATGATGTTGTTAATTCGTGACTATCACGTATATATTTATACAAGAGTAACAGGAGGAATTTGATTAGAAATCCAAAATCCATTGTCTTTAATGGACCTAAAACATATGTTGGGATTTTTTGTTTTATAACCTTCACAATTAGGTGCGAGGCGGTGATTAAAAACTTTATAAGTTTTATCTTTTAAACCCCCTTCAAAATCGACAAAAATACTCCGTGCTTAGGATAATATTCATATGAAATTTTCAGTAAAAATCCTTGTTCATGTGAAATGTGTGATTATCGAAATAAGAATCTTTGAAAACAATGATTCAACAATGGAATGTTATTGGTTGGCAGGCTATTACGAATATATGCATCAAACTTTTCCGCCAAGTAATGTTTTAATATTCTCAATTTTGACAAATGTTTTTATATTAGTCGTAGAAAAAATAGCTTTGACAAAGTCATTAGAGTAGATTGATAAGAAAAATAAAGATGAGAGTCTCTTCTTTGCGAGTGACTTCATCTTTTGAAAAGTTTATGATAATTCAAAGTATAGAGGCTCATCTATTTTTTTTTTAATAAAAAAAAGAAAAAAAGAGAAAAAGGAAAATTGAGCTTGAGTGATGGTAAAATTTAATTTATGGCGGAGTATTGCCTACACAAGTTACAATCTTATAAATATAAAATCTTGTAATCCCCCGAGGTTATGGTTGGATGCTATAGCATCAAAAGAAATCATTGTATATTATTTAAGAGATATTGTAAACAATATTTTATAATCCCCTTGAATAGTACTATATTATATTGTAAACAATATTTTATAATCCCCTTGAATAGTACTATGTTATCTAATGATAATTCTATTTGTATGTGTTACAATGTTGTAAATAACATCATAGAAATTCTTTTTATTTATTTATTTGAGTTTGAATTTTAGGATGACTATATAGGAATCTGAGGACTATAAGATTTGAGTTTTTTCTCTGTATTATTTAGCTTTCTTTCTTTCTTTCATTTTGTTTAAAAAAAAAAAAAAAATCCATAAGGGACATCTCTCCCATCTCTTCAAAATCGACAAAGAAACATTCCAGTCACCCACAAATTCATACAAAAACTCCAGTGAAGAATATAATTTATATGAAGTGTGTGATTATCAAGATAATCATTCTTGGATGCCCAATGAATTATTTTTGTTTGAATATGGTGTTATCATAATTTATGCAGCTCTTATGATTGCTTGACTTATTTTTTAAATCTAGTTTAGCCGTTAACCAAATTGTTCGATATTTCGTAGCTAATTTTATCAAAATTTAAATAAAAGTATATAGAGAGAGCATCTCAGATACACATATATATCAAAAAAATCACTTACCACAATTAATGAATATTCGTATGACCATCAGTAAATTCAACTATGGAGAAATACTTTAGTCTTATAAATTCAATTATAATTCAAAGGATTATAGTTCAAACCTAATTTCACTAATTGGGCATGTCCAAACCTAATTTGACTAATCGAGGCTGGGCTACAATTTTTGCCTAGTTGATATTTCTATTTAGTGACTTAAATTAGGGTTTTGTTCTTGTTAATGACCTAATATGAACTTTTCAAACTTAAATCTAAATGAAAATATGGATTTGGATTGTCGCACAAATAAAATCTTTCAACACACAGGTTAGTCAAATATTGAAAAGACAAAAGAGATCCTTTTTCCTCCCCCCCGAGGGTTTTTAATAATAATGAGGAAAGGAAAAAGAGACTTGATAAGCTAAAGAGTAAACACTGTTATAAATATGAATATGCAATCTTCGCTTTATGAACTATACAGAATGATGGAAGAACATACCCGAAAACACATTTCACAAAATCCAAAAATAAATTGCATAATAAAATTGACTCTAAGTCGTGATAAAAATAGACATGGACGATCCACTTGATTCTAAAATTTTATTTATTGACGTTGATGTTGACAAATGTTTAATTATACATTGGAGAGCCAAAGTCAATAAGCTTGATTGACAAGAAAAATTAATAGAAGGTCGAGAAGAATATTGACAAACGTTTTGACAAGAACATGTATTCCCTTTTTCACTCTCTTGCTGCATTTGACAATTACCATGAGAAACTAATTAAATTTGCAAGAAAATTAAAGAATATATGATATCCATTAATCACCATAAATTTATTACATTATTGTATCTTCCTCCAAAAAAATTAAAGCAACAACATCACCAATCATGTAATTTTGTTAAACCACGAGGAGGAAGCTCATTTCCAAAATAAAAACCATCTTGCTTGACGAACCATGCACATAAGTTGCCATGGGGACCTTCACACTTATCACCTATGCCTGTATTAAAAACATCAAAAGCCACATTTCTTCCTTGCCATCGGAATCGACAAAAGTACAATGTTGTCTGTTGAAAGTTCAATTTAAAACTCCAATGAAAATTATTATTCACGTAGAGTTTGTGATTGCCGAGCTCATTATCTCCAGATGCACAATGAATAAACAACGGTGGACTATTGCTTGGAAGGTTGTTGGTAATGTACACAGTGAACGGCTCAAATGGCTGCAATTTGGATGAGAATTTAGCATCAAAAGAGCAAACAGTCTTAGCCAAATCACTAAGATAAAGCCATAGAACCAGTAAAGTGAAAAAACTCTTCATTTTCATATGATTCATTTTACGAATCAAGGGCTTAATTTCGATCCTTCATAGCATGTACTATGTATAATTTTTCTAGCTCATTTGTAATTACAAACCTAGATGATAGTTTTAGTGAGTATAATCTTATAATAGGATTACAATGAGTTCAAACATCAAATTTAGATTAATTAATTTAGATCCAAATTTTGCATGCTAGAAAAGCATATTAAATATCTTTGTAACTATAAAATCATATGTAATTTAGCTATAGTAAATATAATCTTTTAATGAATTCTAATTAATTTTTTATTAGATGGACTGCAAATTTCCAAGTAATTTATATTGAATATTTTCATGACCACAATTTCTTTTTGTAATTACAAAATTATATGCATCTAGATTACGTTAGCTAAAAGAAGTCCTACAAAAATTTACCCATAGCCACGGGTACCCAAGAAGATGTAGGTAATGGGTCTTACATCCCCAATCCAATAAAATGCAGATAATTTTACTCGCTATCTAATCACCTGCCACATCTTTACTCAGCCCGCAAGTAACCCATAAAAATCCTATATAAATAATTAATATATATCACATGGATTAGAATTGTTGGGCCAACAAGATCTTTCAAAGTTCAAATTAGTCAAATACTGAAAAAGAAAAAGAGACTTGTTAGGCTAAAGAGTCAATACAATTATATATAAAATTATGCATTTTTCGCTTTATGGAATATGAGGAATGATGAGAGAAAATACCCTAAAACACATTTCCCAATCTCTAAAAATAAATTATATGACAAAATTAACCCAGACCATGATAAAAATAGAACATGAACGATTCATTAAAATTTTATTTATGGATGTGGATGTTAATAAATGTTTATAAGGTCATTGAGGTAGATCGATTCATAAGGTTGAGATTCACGCATCTTTTCTTGTCCTCTCCCTTGCTGCATATGATGATTACTACGAGAAACTAATTAATTAAATTTGCAAGAAAATTAAAGTATATATGATATCAATTGATATATCACCATAAATTTTTTACATTATTTTATACACACATATACACACACACATATATATATATATATGCCTCCACAAAATTAAAGAAACAACATCACCAATCATGTGATTTTGTTAAACTAGGAGGAGGAATATCATTTCCAAGGTAAAAACCATCTTGCTTGACGTGCCATGCACATACGTTGCCATGGGCACCTTCACAATTATCACTAATACCTGTATTAAAAAGATCAAAAACCACATTTCTCCCATTCCATATAAATCGACAAAAGAACAGTGTCGTTTGCCCAAAATTTACGCGAAAATTCCAATGAAAATTGTTATTCATGTAAAGTTTGTGATTGCCAAGGTCATCGTCTCCAGAGGCACAACGAATTAACAATGGTGGGCATTGTTTGGGAGGTTATTGATGACGTACACACTAAACGGCTCAAATGGCTGTAATTTGGATGAGAATTTAGCATCAAAAGAGGCGACAGTCTTAAAGAGAAAAGCCAAAGAACAAGTACAGAGAAAAGACTCTTCATTTTCATATAACTCATTTTACAAATTAAGGATTTAATTTCGATCATTCATAACATGCATGCACTATTTATGGTTTTTCCTAGCCCAGAAATTGCTATAATGTAGATTGAATATTTTTGCAATTACAAACCTAGATTATAGTTATAGTAACTAAAATCTTGTAATAGGACTACAATGAGTTCATATCAAATTTAGATTAATTAATTTGATCGAAAATTTGAAAACTAGTAAATTACTATATTATATATCTTTGTAAGTACAAGAGTATATGTAATTTACTTATAGTAATTATAATCTTTTAATGAATTCAAATCAAATTTATATTAGACTGATCAAGAATTTGTACGTAATTTATATTGAATGTCTTTGTAATAAATTATATCTATCTAGATTATAGTAGCTAACAGTTACATTGAGCCAAGTTCACAAAGTAATAATTAATAAAGTTTGTGCCTAAGAATTAATCATTTTTTATTTGAAAGTTTATTCACCATCTATACTATATATAAAATGTAATTCCTTTAAATAGTTATCTTGATAATATGTTTTTATATATTATGCCTAAATATGTTTTGATATTAGCTTACCCCAATAATTAACCATCGCAATCCAATTAAAAGTTATAACCTATTGATTTAGCTCTTTATATTTAATTGTGAATAGATATTTATGCTAAATATATTAACCATATTCTGATTATTAAATACACATAAATCAAGTCTTCACTATACTTTAATACGTATGAAATATATATTGATTTTTTTTATACACATTAACTGTACATTGAACACTAATTTTATTAAGGGGGAGCCTTTTGCAGAGCATAAATTACTAACACAGAGCAGTTCAAAATTTTTTATGGAAACTTCTATCCTCCAATAAATGTTCGTTTTTGAAATTTTAGTACATTTCAACGTAAAATTACGAAATTTTCAACATTTAGAACATGAGTGGATTAGATTTTGAGCAAAAAATTCTTCTAACAGTGATGTAAAAATATTATTTTTGAAGCAAATATGCAAAAAAAGACGAAGAATAATTTTTTTTTTAATTTTCTTTTAAATTACGCCTCCCGTGGGCGCATAGAACCAGTCTATCGTGCCTGTGGGAGGCGTGATGCTTGAAGAAGTCGCACCTGTGGGAGGCGCGATGCTTCAAGAACTTGCGCCTGAGGGAGGCACAATAGTAAAAAAAAAAAAAAAAAATTATATATAAGGGCTTACGCTTGTGGTGGGCGTGATTTCCACTACTAGAAAAAATCATTTTTGCGACGGATGCTTGCGACCGACGGCACGCTGTCGCGCATTGCGACGGATTTTGTGGCTTTCTAGTGCGTCGCAAAAAGAGACGTCACAATTTCCGTCACAAAGGCGCCATATTTTTTTGTTGTGATTTAAAGGGACAAAATTGGTCGCAAACGAATTGTGATGGATGGATCCATCGCAAAACGTGGTCACCAATTTAAGATATTTTGTGATGGATAAAAGGCGTCGCAACGTTAAAAAAAATAAAATAAAACAAAATTCTGTGACGGACATGGAACGTCACAAACCAAGAATATTTAATTAGAATTTTTATTTGCTTTTGTGGCGGCTATGTGCGTCGCAAAAAGGTGGTCGCAAAGTTAAAATCTTTTGCGACAGAAACAAGGCGTCACAAGTTTTGGACAAAAAAAATGAAATAAAAACTTCTATGACGTTTAGGAACGTCACAAAACTAAAATAATTTATTTATTTCTCCTTAGTTTTGTGTGAGATCAAAAATTTTCAGTTGACCATAGTTGGGCCCACAAAAATTTACTTTTTATATATAAGTTACATGTAAATTTTTATTATAATGAATTGTTTGCCTAGCTTAGTTGGCAGGAGTTTCACAATACCGACGCATGGGTGATGGGTTTGAGTCCCCCAAGCCACAATAATTTTTCTTTTTTGTTCTCTTTGGGTTCCTTTGTCATTTGTTTTCTTTCTTTCTAAGCGCAGCCGAGAGAGTAGAGAAAGGAAACTCAAATAGATACGTTTAAATTTATTTTTAATTTTTTACTTTAATTTCTTATTTTTACATTGATTATTGCGACTTTGAATCAATTAAATATTATGGGAAATGTAGGTCGCCTAGCTTAACTGGTGGGAGCTCCACAATGTTGACCCATGGGTGACGGGTTCGAGTCCCTTGAGCCACAATACTTCTTTTTCCTATTCTCTTAAGGTTCCTTTTTCATTTGTTTTCTTTCTTTCTAAGCACAACCGAGAGAGTGGAGAAAGGATATTTAAATAGGAATGTTTTATTTATTTTTTATTTTTTAGTTTTAATTTCTTATTTTTACATTAATTATTAGGACTTCTAATTAATTAAATATTATGAGCTTTTTCTTATATGTAGATTTTGATTGTTAACTAGCGGGGTATTAATTTTTTGTCATGAACTATTGTAGCATTTAAAAAGTTAGGTTTATTTGTGATTAGAAATTATGAGTATTTATAAATTATGAAGTGAATACTAATTATAAATTGTGTAAAAATTTGTTCTTCTAGTAATGATCATGTGTTTATAGATAAATTTTTGGACTTATTGCACTTCACCCCCCAGAAAATTTTAAAATGTGCACTTTTCCCTCTAAAATATTCAATATACAATCGTGCCCTCTAAAACTAGTGAATAGTATTGCACGTTACCCCCCAGCGACCTATTCAGTAGGGGGTAATGTGCAATACTATTCACTAGTTTTGGGGGGCACGATTGTATATTCAATATTTTAGAGGGGAAAGTGCACATTTTGAAATTTTCTGCGGGGTGAAGTGCAATTTGTCCTAAATTTTTTACCAAAGTTCTCAAGTTTGAAAGTTCTAAACTGATTTGCCAAATTAAATTAATAAATGATGATTTCCTTAAAAAATTGTTAATAGTTATAAAATAAGAGATGCATTTATAAGTATTTTAGATGATGATATTATGATGATATTTCAAAACATAAAGCCTCATTGGGTACAATTGGATTAATATATGTAAATTTTATTTTTATTAAATATTAATATATTTATTATTAATATTTTGACACCACTTAATCAAAATCTTGAATATTCCACTGCTATTAGCCTACGTACGAAGTAAACGAACCTAAGCAAACATTAATGAGTCTTAATTAATTTGTCATTATCTTATACATTGTATCTTACTTGAATGTTGTAGAATTAGTATAAAATAATAGGATATATATATATATACATGCCCATATCCAAAATTATCCATATACCACAATACTCAAAATTATTTATAAAAAATCCAAAAATAAATAATATGGTGATTAAAATGTATCTAACTGAATGCTTCAGTAATTTAATGCATATAAACTAAAAAATTAATTATTATTTTTATATGTTAATATATTAATTACTTATTCAAAGAGATTTAGATATCAAAATCATTGATCCAACATCATTTTGAGAAAAAGACTAATGTAAATTAAACCATATCCTCTTATGATAAGGAAGTAACAATTAATGCCTGAGCAATTTTTTTACCTTTCCTCCATGTATTTATAATCAGTGTTAGTGCTATATAGAAATTATAAATTATATCCTTGAAATGAATCACTTAATTTAATTTCAAATAATTAATCAATAGAGATTGAATTGCAATTAAATTAATTAACAGATAATAGATGCCCAATTCTTGTATACCAAATTAATATCGAAATAGATGCCTAATTCTATATATAAAATTTATATTATAAGTAATATATATTAATTCGTATGTCATACCATTTAAAAAGTTAATTTACTATCATTATAATAATTTATTTTTAATAACTTAATTTAAAATTTAAAATTCATAAAGATTATGTTCACTTGAATTAACATTAAAATAATGTTTAACTAAAAAATATTATCCACCGCCGAGCTCCATACCCTCCAGTACCACATCAATCTCCACATCCATCAGGCACTGGTAATCAATCACAATATTATCCACCGCCGAGCTTTGGTTTCATGCCTCCCCTATATCTATTTCGTCCAGAGGTACCTTATAATGCGCCATCTTCGTCTAAATCGCATAATCAAAATGAACAAGAAAATGGCGATAGTGATCAAGGGGACGAGGTTTGAGATGTTGGAGCATGTTGTCTTATTTAAGTTGTAAGAGAACTAAGTTATAGTATTTGAGGATTATGAATTAATATTGTTTATATTGTTGTTGGAGTATTAGGATAATATTTTGTCGGACAATTATGGATGATACTTTGTTGAATAATTATAGGTGAAATTTTATTGAAGGATTATGGATAACGTTGTTGAATTGATATATATTTTGACTATTGATATTTGTTTTTTGTTATATGATATTTTAGTATATTGAATATATCATTTGATACAGGTTTCATTTTGGTATAAAATTAGAAATAATATATATATATATATTTTTTTTTTTAATTTGTCAAATTTTGTGACAGCAGTTCCGTCACAAATGTGCAAAAGAAATTTTAAAACTTTGCGACGGACAGACCAGTCACAAATTTGTGACGGATGTCCCGACCTGTCACAAAGTTTCCAAATGCACATGTGCATTTTGTGACGGAACTCGGCGTCGCAAATTTTTGCTACGACATGAGCACCCGTCACTACATCTGTCGCATGGTTCTGAATTCTGTCAATCCACGTGGCAGCTTTTGCGACGAATAAGGACGTCGCAAACTATGTGACACCTCTAATCCGTCACTTTATCCGTCACAAAATGTCGTCGCAAACGCCGTCACAATTTTCGTCACTAAAACTGGGGGTCGCAAAATAGGTCGCAAAATTTTGCTACCATGCCTCGCGCGACGGATACTGTTGGTCACAAATTTCGTCGCAAATATTTTTTTGCGACCTATTACTTTCAAAATCAGTCACAATGTTGGTCGCAAAATCGTATTTTTCTAGTAGTGTTCCTTGTTCTTGCGCCCGCCACGGGCGCAATTTCCCTGTTCTTGCGCCTGTAGCGGGTGCAATTTCCTCTTTCATTTTTTTTTACGCAACAAGGGCGCATTTTTTTTCCTCATTCAAATCAATCGATTTTCAATATAAATTTTAATGCCGAACGTAAAATCTACAATCTCCATTTGTTATCTTGAAATAATATGAAAAGTCGTCCAAAAGTTAACGAAATATCGATTTTTTGTTTAAAAAAGTTTAAAGAAAGAAAGTGTAGAGAGATTTTTTTTTTGAACTGCTCTGTAAGATAATAAAAACTGCTCTGCAGATATCATTTCAGTTTAATTAATTATCTGGTCACATAAGATGGGGTAATAAAACGAAGAAAAAGATGATTTTTAAATAATTTTCGGGAGGACACCAAGAAAGAAAACTATATATTTGTAGTAAGCAAATCATGCACCAAATTCCAATGAGAGGAGAGGCATGGCTTAATCATTTGGACCACGTCAAGCAAGTCTGTCTCGGCACGACTTTCATAAAGTGAAAAATCGAAAATATATATATATATATATACACTTTATAAAAAGTTGCAAATACCTCTAGGTGTTGACATAATTTAATTTGATTACATGTATATTTCGACTCCAGAAGTTCCTTTTATATACTTGATTTTGAATTTTATAATATGATTGAAGAAATCTTGGAGCTATGAGGTTTGGGTTGTACACTAGATAATTTAGTGGGTAACATATATCTTTTCTTCTCCCTTTTAATTTTTATTGCATGCAGGTGATAATTATTATGAAAACCGAATTTTCAAGGACAGTATAAATATGGTGTCAATCACCATAAATTTATTATATCATATATTTTGCTTCCTCTACAGAATTGGACGAACACTACATCACCAATTATATATTTTTATTAATTTTGTAGGAGGGATTTGATTCCCAATCCAAAAACCATCTTTTCGAACAGACCACAAACATATACGGCCTTGTGGACCTTGACAATCATCACCGAAACCCCCATTAAAAACTTCATAAGCCACATTTCTCCCATTCCATTGAAATCGACAAAAAAACATTGTAGTCAGCCAAAAATTCATACGAAAATCCCAATGAAAATCATCGTTCAAGTGAAGGGTGTGATTGCCA
Source organism: Handroanthus guayacan (assembly GCA_014898755.1). Taxonomy (NCBI): domain Eukaryota; kingdom Viridiplantae; phylum Streptophyta; class Magnoliopsida; order Lamiales; family Bignoniaceae; genus Handroanthus; species Handroanthus guayacan. Next base: position 697,673 of record JACFYI010003072.1, on the reverse strand, counting down.
AGATCATCATCTTTGGAGGCACAATGAATTAACAATGGTGATGTTTTTTCCGAGAGGTTATTAACAATGTGTAGACTGTATCTCTGACGTGGCTCTATTTTGTATGAGAATTTATTGGCAATGTGAAATTCATAGTCTTTTGCAGTTGTTTTATAAGCATTAGAAAGGAAAACAGTCTTGGTAAAATCACTAAAATAAAGCGAGAGAACAAGCATACAAAAAAATTTCTTCATTTCGATGCAACTCCTTTTACAAATTGAGGATCTTTCATGGTTCTTATATAGCACTAAATGTGGCTCTTTATAGCCCAAAGATTGAATGTAATATATATTGAATATCTTTTTAATTACAAGACCTCGTGTTACAAATTAAGAACTTTTTATAATTCAATTATGACACTAAATGTGGTTTTTCCAAAGATTGAATGTAATATATATTTAATATCTTTTTAGTTACAAGACCTCATTTTACAAATTAAGGATTTTAGACCATTCATAGCATTATGTATGGTTCTTCATAGCCCAATGATTGGAAGCAATTTATATTGCATATCTTTTTAATTACAAGATTATGGTTGGAGTGACTATAATCTTTTAATAGGATGACAATGAATTCATGTCAAATTTAAATTTGTCCCATCTTGAATTTGCATGGACTACATCTTGTACTTGAATATTTTGAATAATCTTATTATAATTTATTTTATTCTTGCAATTGCTTTAATATTTTTTAAAATTTATTTTATTCATTCACCAAATTGGACGATATTTTATAACTAATTTTTCTCGTCGAAATTTGAGTAAGATTAAGTAGGAACACCATATATGCCGCATGCTCAACCAAAGTTTCCCCCTACAACAATTGACGAGTAATGGTATCACCAATAGTAAATTTAAATGTGAGAAATTAATGATTTAATTTTATATATAGATTCAATTATAATATAATAGGCATTATCCTCTAAAATAAAATTGCAGTAACTTTAATATTTTAATGAGCACGCAATGGGAACACATATATTTCGACACCATTTTTTTTATATGACTTATTCGAGTCTAAATTTTAGTGTGACATTGAAATCTTGAAACGCTAAGGTTTTAGTTGAAACACACACACATCTATTTTCTCTCTTGTTGCATGTGATAATTACATGTATTGTTCCCCCTCCCATGGTCAACTTCACAATAAAAACGATTAATCTTTGTGTTAAAAACATCAAAAGCCACATTTTTCCCATTCCATTGAAATCAACAAAAGAACAATGTCGTAAGCCAAAAGTTCGTCTTGAAAGATATATATTTGTGACTTATTTCGTGCAATTATATATTATTGTTGCAATTGAATGTCACTATTGAAAGATATATATTAGTTTACATGTATAATTATGTATGTTATAGTACTACTTGCAGAATTGTGAAATTATATAATATGTTCGCAAATGAATGTATAAAAGTAGGGAACAATGTCGATAACGTGTATAATTATATACATTTGTTCAAATTATGAAATCATGCAATTGTGCAACATGTTTTGTGTATTCAGTATTCGAATTTATTATTTTATTAAGGTTTTATTTAAATGAATACTATCGCGAAAAAGATTTATATATGTGACGAAAACTATACTAATTTTTTAATATAATTATGTGAGTTGAGCTCAAAAATTAATAATTAAAAAAGCTCATGCCTAAGTTTTTTTTCTTAAAGAAAAGCGACTTCATTAACCAGATGTATTAGTACATCGGTAACATTTCAATATCGGGTATAATAATAGTACAAGAAAAATCTTTGACAATTACTATCCAGTAGAAATAGTACCACGAGGTAGAAAAATCTCCAAATTAATAATTAATTTCTGTAGAAAAATGACCACGCACATGGAATTTGAACAAATAACTTGTCGTAATGAGATATGCATCTAAGAATTAGTTATTTTTCGTAAAAGCCGAATCACCATGTAATTAATTAATTATATGTGGTCACATGAGATGTGGACAAAACGAAAGAAAACTTAAATTTGGGCCTTAATTATTTTTATTTGGGCCTGGATAATGTTCTTTCCGCTACCTTTGGGCCCGACAACTAATCAACTTCTGAGTATTTCAACTCTGGTTTTAATCTAATTATTTTTATTTTTATTTTTTAATTTACAGTTTCAAGCCGCAAAACTTAGTTTTGTACTCTTTGTTATCCACCAATATATATATATATATAGATATATAAAGAAGTTTAGATATAATTGAATCAGGACAATATTAACTAACATGTACAAATAAATTACCCACACAGTGCATTTCTTTCTCTTAAAACATAATATTTCAATAAATGAAATAATAAAAAAAAAGAAGATATTTACTGAGACAATCCATGTACAGAAACACACTACAAGATTCATTTGGATAGTTTCAAGGTTATATATTCTAATAAAGTGGTATTACGCAATCTAGATAATGAAAAACACATCAAATTCAAACCCAAAAAAAAAAAAGGAAGCAACATAAAAAAATATTGAAAAAAAGATAAAAATCGAAATATGGATATTTATTTAATATAAATAATGTGGTTAATTTTACCACGTGTATATTTGTACAAGAGTAACCGGAGGAATCTGATTAGAAATCCAAAAACCATCGTCCCTAATGGACCAATAACATATGTTGGGATCTTTTGCTTTGTAACCTTCACAATTTGGCGCAAGGTGTTTATTAAAAACTTTATAACCCTTATCCCTTGAGCCCCATCGAAATCGGCAAAAATACTCCGTACTTAGGATAATATTCATACGAAACTCCCAATGAAAGTCTTCATTGACATGAAGTGTGTGATTACCCAAATCATCATCTCCTGAGAAACAGTGAATCAACAATGGGGAATTGTTATTTGGTAGGCTATTATGAATGTATACATCAAACTTTTCGCGGGGTAAAGTTTTAATATTCTCGAATTTGATGGATGTTTTATATGGAGAGGAAATGGCCATGGTAAAATCATTATAGTTTATTGATATGAAAAATAAAAAGAAGAGTCTCTTCTTTGCAAGTGAGTTCATCTTTTGAAAATTCTATGATAATGCAAATGACAGAGGCTCATCTATTTATAAAAAAAATTCTAAGCTTGAATTATGGAAAATTATAATTTATGGTGGAAATATTGCCTATATAAGTTACAATATTGTGAATATAATCTTATAACCCCCCTAGTTTATGGTTGGATGCTATATAACATGTAAATAAATCATCCTATATTAATTAGAAACTTGTAAATAATATCTTATAATCCCGCAGGTTATGGTTTGACCATATAACATCTAAGGAATGATTCTATATGTTATTCACAATATTGCGATCATAACACAATCCCCCTAGTTATGACATTAATTAAGGAAATTATTTTGTACTATGTATTATTTTCAATATTGTAAATTAATCCTATAATCCCTCTGGTTTATGACATCTAAGGAAATCATATTGTATTATTTACAATATTGTAAGTAATATCCTATAATTAATCCCCTAGGATATTCTAAATAACATCTAAATAAATATTCTAATATTGCAGTACGCCTACGATATTATAATAATAAGATTATACCAATATTATTGTGGAATATTAACTGATTGTGGTTAATTTTTTACATGCTGATTTGAATGATGTAATTAATCAATTCCTTAAATCATTAATAATATGTCAACGTCTATTATATACCTAGTTAATGAGAATCAAAGATAATATTATAATTACTCAACCCTATATTAACTTCTCGTTTTTTCTTAATTATTTTTTTAATTTGTTATATGTCTATATCTATGTATTGAGTTATGCAATAAATTACTTAAATTAACAATAATATATCATCCTCTTTTACATGGTTATAATGCATACATCGTAGTATTTTAATTCCCTAACCTAGAAATTTACTAAAATTCCCGTTACATACCATAACGTTCCTTTTTCGGTTGAGACTAGTATTTTAATTGTCCTTTTTCTTTACAAGCTTTCCTTTTGACATTTTTCTTTCCTTCTTCTTCTCTTTTTATTTATTTATTTATTTATTTGAAGTTAAAACAAAGAGTATATCTATAACTTGATGTCAATGAGGGTTTAAAATAATAGGTAAAAAATATTCAAAGAACTTTGCAATTGCTTACAAAAAAATCAGAAGATGTCAAATGGTGCTAATAAACATTCATTCAATATTTTTTTTTAAAGCAAAAGTTAAGTTGAAAAAAATGCTCTAGAAACAGCTGCAGATACGTACTCCTATTTGAGAACATGTATATCTCGATATTAACTTTTTTTTTATTCATTTGATTCTGAATTTTAGTATGTCATTAATGAAATCTTCGAACTAGAATGTTTAAGATAATTACTATGATAAAATCAAATTTGCGAGAAGTATGTATGGTGTCAATCACCATAAATTTATTAAATCGATATGTATCTTCTTGGACAAAACTAAACAAACAACATTACCAATCATGTAGTTTAATTTGTTAACCTATCAGGAGGAATTTGATTCCCAATATAGAAACCATCTTGCTTGATGGACCATAAACATATACTTTCAACTTGGTCACTTTCACAATAAGACTTACCCAGCCTTGCATTAAAAACTTCAAAAGCCACATTTTTTCCGTCCCATTGAAATCGACAAAAGAACAATGTAGTGAACCAAAAGTTCATGCCAAAATGCCAATGAAAATCGTCATTCACGTAAAGCGCATGATTGCCAAGATCATCATTCTTGGAGGAGCAATGAATTGATAATGGTGAAGTATTGCTCGGAAGGTTATTGACAACGTGTACGCTGAAGATCTCACCTGGATCTATTTTGGATGAGAATTTATTAATAATGTGAAGCTCGTGGTCTTTTGCAACTGTTTCAGTATTTGAAGAGGAAGCGATCTTAGTCAAATCACTAAGATAAAACCAGAGGACAAGTAAAGAGAAGAGACTCTTCGTTGTGGTAGAACTCATTTTCATAAATTAAGGATTTTTGATAATTCAAAGAACTTTCTTCGGTTTTTTATAGCCCAAAATTTGTTGTAATATATATTTAATATCTTTATAATTACAAAATTATAGATTATGGTTTTAGTAACTACAATCTTTTAACAAGTGATAATGAGTTCGTATCAAATTTAGATTAATTATTTATATTAAAGATCTTTGTTATAATTACAAAATTGCAGGTATTATCTCTTATATGGCAGTTGTAGTAACTATAATCTTTTAACGAGTTCATGTCAAATTTTGTTTACTTTGATCCAATAGGTGCAAGTAATTTATATTGAGTATCTTTTAATTATAAAATTATATGTATTATCTCTTAGTATATAGTTATATATAGTAATTACTATAATCTTTCAACAAACTAACAATGAGTTCACATCTAATTTGGAACGTGTATATTTCAAAATTAGAACTTCTTTTTATTTGTTTGAGTCTGAATTTATGACATCCTAAACCTTCGAACCATAAGGTTTAAGATAATAACTACGAGAAACCAAAATTGCAAGAAAATCAAAGCATATATGGTGCCAATCACTTAAATGTACCTTGAATTTGTAATCTCAAATTTCATCATTTTGAATTGATGTTATCAAAATAATGAAATAAAAAAAAAGAAAAAGAAAAAGATTATCGAACTAAAGAATAATAAATACTATAATAAACATGATTGTTCAATTTCCAACAGGTTAATGTAAGATTGATTCATAGTAAATATAATAAAAATAGAACGCGAGCTATCCATTTCATTTATTTATGCATAAATGCAACACAACAAAATAGAACACCAACTAACTTTTCACGCTTCCCAAAATTCCCATCGATGATAACCAAGGACCATGTTTGGCTGCACGAACCATCACGGTATTCCTAAATTCGATCAAAAGCACGATTACTCCTTTCCGAGGAAGTAATCGTGCTTCGCTTTTCGCGCGAGTTGGTAAACGCCGGTGCAACCCAGGGCAAAATTATTGCCGAACAGGTTCCAGTTTTTGGGGGTAATAACAGTGCAGTAACGAGCGCCGATGAATCCGGCGACGGCGAACGCCGTCTGCTGCGGATACGACACAGCCTCCGGCGGAGTTGAGAAATTTGAAATGTTTGTCAAACTGAGTGCCCATTTGAACGTTGGTGCCCAGAAATGAATCGTTTTTGGACCCGCCGGATGATTCCACATTCCTTCCGCTAACTTTTTCCAATTCACCATGTTTTGAATTTTGATTCTCACACAGTTGCTGTGTGAATTTTCGTGTGAATTCGGGTGGAGGCTTCTGTAGTGCTTGTTTTAAGTTGGTTATTGATATGAGTTTTTAATGAGTACTTTCGAAGGGGAGGATGCTATTATAAGTAGATTGGCAGTAGATTTTTGCCTGTGGACTACAGCTTACATTTATTTAGGGATAGTTACCTTTATATTAGAGAAGTCTGACTTAATTATAAAATACTATATATGATTTGTAAATTACGATAATACTTATCTAAAGATAGTTCAGTCGATGAAAAATTTAATGAAATACGTGTAACTTTACAAGTAAATTCTCTGATATTTGTAATATTTCATGCAGTAATAGATTTTCAGGAGGTGCATTGTAATATTTACAAACTCTATCAAACTCAATTAATGATAATTGGTGCAATGGTGGACATTGAGGACTTGGATTAGAGCTTAAAGGTAAAACTATTACTTTTTTATATCTTTAACCTCAATGCGAGTGGTTGAAAACTAGTGATGTCATATTCTTGTTTTAATTATATCGTAATTCTAAAAAAAGAAAATATACCTTATAAAATGAAATCTTACTTCGAAACATTTCCAAAACGAGAAAAAAGAAGAAGAGAAATTTATGATGTCAATGTGCTGACTAATTGGATTAAGATAATATATGATCAAATTGTCAGAAAACAGGCATAGTTTAAAAAGATAATTTAAGAATAAAATTCAAGTAGAGTGCCTATGTCTATGCCTAAATATAAAGGTAAGGCAAAACTACTATGCATTTAATTCACTTTTGAGTCATTACATTTTCGTGCACACTCTACTAGTCTTACTGATATAGGATTGGGCTTTAGTCGTAATGTCATATTTATTTCGTATGATAAGATTTGAAACAAAATGTAAATTGACGAAAATTTCCTAAGGAAAATCTAATTGTGATTAATAGCCATGGACAGTCCAACCAGGCCCAAGTCATAGATAATTCCATC
>JACFYI010003072.1:673776-690359 GCA_014898755.1 Handroanthus guayacan | reverse complement strand
GGGTGGATAAAGGGTTGCCGAAGTTTTTGTGTAGTTCGACAATGGTGAATTTGGATGGGAAGTTGTGTGTGGTATGGGAAGGGGAGAAAAATAGTAAGGGCATGGATATTATGTGTGCAGAGATTGAGGTAAAGAGGGATGTAGATGGAGGGTTGAGTGGGACAATTTTGAGGTTGGATGTAATCCTTGTGGTTCCAAAGGCGGCATCAATTTCGCATTGCTTGGCCGTTGAATTTTGATGTGTTGTGCATTTGTGAGTTGCGGAAGCAAGGAGGTATTTTTACTAGTCTTGAGTTTGCTATCTCTTGAGTTGGTACTGCATTCAATTTTGTTGTTTGTATGGGTGATAAAGATTAATTCTGCCTGTGTTCTAAAGGCTTGTTAAATTTGTGTTGTATGTTGGATACGTTTATGATTCTTTTGGTTTGATCAATACCTGAACGAAGTGCTTGATGAGTATATGACTTTTAATTAAGTCTGATTAGTAGATTCTGCTTTCCAGGTGAAGTTAACCAGCACTTATAGACTACTAAATAAGATGTTTTGAATGCTTGAGTTACATTATCGTACTACTCCTTGGCTGTTTAAATAAATTATTGCAATGAATAAATGTTTTTGCTTACAGGATAAGATCCTATGCCCTTCAAGATTCACGTTGAGCCCAGAACTACATGTAACAGATTGGCTACTGGCTTTTGTAAGGTTGGTGAAGTTCAAGCTGCAGTCTCATGTTAAAAATGACGTTCAACAACACATCTACATTCACTCTCTCGGGTTGAAAATGATAGTTCAACAACATTTCTCTCTCTCTCTCTCTCTGCTATTTATCTTTTGACTAATACCAGCTCCATGAGACTTTCTGAGGAAGTGTGCCTTGCACCATTGAAAGATGTTGATAAATATGGTTTCTGAGTTCTGCTTCCAAAGTAAATATGTATAGGGTTTTTGTAATCATATATTGGATGAAGAGGGTTAAGATTCTATTGTAGTAGGGTTTGCAATTTTACAGTTTCCAGTTAGGCCTGCTAAACTGGCTTCTGCATTTCTCCTTTCTTCTCGTGGTTTAATGTCTTACAGAGAACAGTCGCCAATGTCTGTGTGTAAAATGGGAATTCAATAAGACGCCAACTTTAGTTCAGTTGTGGATTTATAGTCTTACTATCGTCCTTCATCCTCTCTTTAACCACATTGCAGTCATGCAAGCTATTCAAGCCTTGATTATTTTTTCGAGATTGAGTTCCGCTCATTTGAAGTTGTGTTCAAGCTGTTTGTTTTATTATGTTTAAACCATAAACTCGAACCTGAGCTCGAAAAGCATAATTATTTCACAAGAAATTCCAAATTATTTTTCTTGAATTCAAAAAAAAAAAGAAAAAAAAGAAAAAAGAAAATTACTGTATCATTTAGGATTTTCATATATATATATATACAAAGCACTTCAAAAAAATGGATTGACTCAGGATCTAATTCGTAATCCTACAAACAAAGACAATTTGACTCAAGCTCTACTCGAAACGTATACGAGTCGAGCTTGAGCTGGGTTCGAATTCTTCAAACTTGAGCTTGAACATTGTTTGGGCTAGCTGGATTCATCCGCATCCCTAAGCAAGATTTATGATGGGATTATCAGAACCAAATGCACTTTGCATAATATGAAATAAGAAAACAAACCAAAAAGAAAAATAGGTTGCAGGAATAAATATAACATGAATACAATATTTATTTGTTTATTTACAATGAGAAAAGAGCAAATATTCAGTTAATTTCACAAAATCACCCATCATAACATGAACACAATATTTACAGAACTTAATTGACAAAGTCTCAGTTCTTTCTTTCTTTCTCTCTCTCTTTCTATATTTTATTTTTTATTTTTATATAATAAGAGTTACAGAAGTTCTTTCACATAATTCATACCAAGTAAAACATAGCACTCACCCCACGAATTCAGATGGAATGAGTAAATTGAATAATGTATCCCCTCAATTCTTCAATAGATTCTCAAGTTGTAGAAGCACCTGCCCATTTTTATACTTACATTAGCCACATTTATCAACAAATACATAAAATACAAAGAGGAGACGAACCTCAAATGCAATTACAGTTGGTGTGATATTGCATACATCATCTAATCCAAGTTTGGCAGCAATATCTGTTGTAAGAGACATATATCATTCAATATAATCACAAACAAAAATAGAACACGGACGATGAAAATATCGAACAAAAACGATGTAAGTCGGGTTCATACTTTCAAGAGAAACTCTCACATTCGCGTTGGAATACGCTTCACCTCTCTCTTCGAAAAGGGCTGTTAATCGCTTCATTGTCTACATAAACCCGAGATGCATGTGAAAATATTCGTTACAGAAAATTAACTCGTACTAGCCAATTCGTTTATAACGAATTGAAAACGTTACAGCAGAATGGCCAAGTGTAAGCATCTTTGACAAAAGAGATAAACTACCTTTAAATAAGGATCTCCAGATTCGTGCTGCAAAAGGGGCCGAGAATGAGTTCCGATGGCTGTAATTCTCCGTGCTAAGGCTTCCAAAGGTACATCAAGCCAAACACTAACACCCTTTTGCATGTGTTTCCTGGTTTCAAAAAATCAATGACCATTTTTAAACAGGTGAACAAGTTGACATTGCTTAAAGTTACCATTACTTTACACATTATTACCAATTGACTGGCCGAACAACAGCACCGCCACCAGTGGAAATAACTAACCGGTGCTCCGAAGACAACTTCTTCAATACCTCAGTCTAAAGAGCAAATAAGAAGATAAGAAGACAACTATAGAAGAGACAAAGTTTGTGTAAAGAGATGATATATTTCGAAGATAAGAATGACTCAGCCACAAGATATAGCTTCAACTTATCCCTAAGTGTACAACATATGTATCGTTGCTACCTTATTTAGTCAAGAAGACCACTTGCAGAGCCAAATCGATGATTAACTTAATCTGGAAAATGATTTAGATATGTCCACATACAAAATGCTACGAAAAGAGAACTCAACTAAACAATGTGGCATTCGCAACAAGAAACTCCTCTTAGACAGTCAAATAACTAAACTCCTCTTAGACAGTCAAATAACTAACAGCCAAACAAATTCGGCAGCCATAACATCATTAACTGAATAATCAAGATAGTCTACCTGCATTGAATAGAAAATGGTTAGTATAGAACAACGAAACCCTTGCAAAATCCAAGACTCCTAATTTTGGGCGGGCAAATTTCTTCAGAGCAATATGAGTCAAACCTAATACCAACAAGACTGAACTAACAAATATTGCATGAAGTTTAATGTAAAAGTTGACTTTATAAGCATTTATTTTGAAAAAACATGCTCGTCGCTGCTTAGTGCTCACTTACCTCATTATCTCTGAAGAAGCATTCCCCGTGTAACTTGAAGATTTCTGCAACAGTACGCCCACCAACAGCCTCCTCTATCAGCGTGTCACTGAAACATTCATAAGTAACAGATCTATATTTGTCATAGTGAAGTATAACTAGGGTGCAGTGCATAATTTAGCCAGCATGGATGCTAGACTAGCAGAAACAAATGACAGTGAGGTCCTAGTTTGTCCAAGAACGTTTTATCTATTCTCCTTGCAAGAAACAAAAGAAATATCTGGGACTGACCAGTCACAAAATGAGTATCCAAGGGCTTCGGACAAAACCTCGCCCACTGTTGTTTTTCCAGATCCCATCATTCCTGCAACATACAAAACCCGAGTTAAGATAAAAATGAATCTAAGCAACTGATATATTGATTGAAGAAAATTGATGTCTATACCCACCAACAAGATATATGCATCGTCCGTTTAGATATGGTTCGATCTCTTCTGACTTACTCTACAATAGTATCCAGACAGAGTCAAAAGCTGACTTCATCTTTTCAAATACTTGAACAGCAACATTTTCCAATGCACGAGTATATAGAGATATAATGCAAAGGCAACCTCTTAGCTGCCAAAAAGGTTTCACTTTATTGGGACATGAGCCAAGGAAGAAAATGTAATACGAACTTACCCTTAAGATATTTGATTCATCAAACAATGATGGAAAAGTTCCAGACTTCAGCACCGAACCTAAAAAGACAGAGAAAACAGAAGGATATTAGTGCCCTATGAATTGCTTGCGAGTTTTTTCAGGAAGTTCTTTCTTTTAATAGGTTGATTGGTTGCAAAAAAAAAAGAAAAAAAAAAGAATCAAATAAATAAATAGAAACAATAGTCTGAATGCAAGCCTTGCCCTCCATAAGCTGCAGAGGTGGCTCCACAAATGTCGTTCAGTTTCATGAGCAACAATTATTTGAAGTCATCATTATGCACGTATGGTAAAGTTGTAATACACAAAAACAATGCTTACATGTGCAATAAGAATAAGCGAAAAGTTGAACGTTAAAGTAACCTCATTTGTCAAGCATTTACTTTTGATATTATTGTAATTGAGAATAAATACCCAAGAAGTACTCTCTTTAATGATGGAGCAACAGAGATAATGAAATGGAAGATACTTTGCTTTCCCAGTCCAATCAGTTAATATGCCTATCTAATGGTGCAGAAATCCAACGCACCATAAAAGTAATTTCCAACAAGTACTATAGTGGGATGCTGCAACAACAAACAGGGGTTCATATTCGGTCGAAAGTCGAAACTAAGGTAACATTTGAACAAGTATCACTTCCCACGAATCACTTAACAATCTTTTAATACAAATTATTGATTACACTCAATTCAAATGACAAACTACTAAAAAGGATCTGACTGAATCAGCTGAAAATCTCATACTACATAAGCTTTACACATGACTCGGAAACAAGATAAGAAAGGCTCTGATCGAGACAATCGAGAAAACCATTCATTCGCAGCCTTAATCAGTTAAACTTAAGAAAACAAGCTATGTATGATCGCTAACTACCTGGACTGTTTTCAGAAGAACACGAGACCTTCAAACCTAAAGGTCTACAGAATTTTCCTTTTGTAGTCAGCAAATGACAAGAAATAGGTATCTGATACAATCTCTGTTCCGCATTCTTCTGGACAAAATGCAATGAACTGACTGGTTTTCCTGCAATCTTTTTCGGGTTTGTCCATGCAGGTAATTGCAAACCTTGGGAAAATCTTGCCTCCATCTTATATCACCCTCTTTTCTTCCAAAACATTCACTACATTCTCAAGAAAAATAAAAAATACAAATACAATTCAATCGTGTAGAGAAAAGGAAAAAAAAAAAAAAAGAGAAAAAAAAAATTACTGCAAACAAAGTCTGAGCTAATATATCCCACAAAGAACACATATTGTAGTAGAAATTTAGCTTTTTTCTTAATAAGAACTAAAACTAAATCCCCTAAAAATCAGCTAAAAAGATCCTATCTTTGATATCCTATTGTATCCTCCTTCATCAAAATCCATGAATTCACATATAATAAATCAAATCTCCGAAAAACAGAAATAACAATACCAGCTCAACAACCCCAGAAAAAAATAACAGCACAAATTATAAATAAACAAAAAAAAAGCCCTGAGAGCTCCCCTACCAAACACATACAGCAAATTCAATACATCATAGCGAAGCAGGGTCAACGCATCATATTACGTGATATAATTACGAAAGCAATAAGCGATTCAAATGAGGGTGAAGCATTAGAATCTTTTGCTTACCAGAAATTCAAAGAGCGGTAGTTGATTAAGTGGGAAGCCCAAAGCCGTGGTAGGTGGGCGTAAGAAATGGAAATTTGAACTAAACTTCAAAAAGGATTTATTTTATATAAAGCCAGAAATTCGGCATGCGTTCGGTTGGCGTTGGTGGTGCGCAGCAGGGTAGATAAATGAAACTACAATAGCTGCGAATCAACATCAACACATGATTATACGTGCGAAAAACACAAAAGAACACATTCGATGCCTATATATAAAATAATTAAAATTAATATATATTCACTTATATTAATATAATTAATATATTTGATATAAATATACATATAATTTAACTTAAAAATAAATTAATAAATTATGATTTTTTATCGAATTTTGAATAGTAATTGAGGGCGAGTTAATGCAGAACATATAAAAATAAACTATCAAAATAATTAGCAAGAGTCTTATACTTTATATATAATATAAATATAGATGCTATATATAAAGTATGATCATGAAATAACTGTTTTCATGGTGTATACTTTCATATGCTTAAAAGATCTCATAATATCAATTCACTCCAATAAGAATTTACAATTAGATAAAAAATCATGACCTACTAATTTATTTATTTTTATTAAATTATATATATTATATTAAATATATTTTAATTATTATTTTTTTAGGGGATATAATTAATTGATTTAATTCTTAACATCAATAAATCAAATCAATAACATTCGATATCAATAATTAAGAAAAAAATATCTAACCAAACATTATACAATAAAAAATCTAAATAAGCTACTATTCAGTAGAACAAAATACTCCACACTCATTCGAGGAGAATCAAAATTGAATTAAGTCTACATTTTTTGAAATATATATTAATTATTCTGCAAACATAATATGTCCTAGATGCTAAACATTCAAATTGGATTTGGGCCCAAACTAAACTAAAACTCAATTCATTACATTTCAAGCCCATGAGTTGGATCCAAATTACAAATCAGTCCTCCTTGACTGGCCCACCTGAAAATCATGTGGGCTTCTAGAACTCTCTTCTTAAAGGCCTGTTTGGTCAACTCCCCTTAGTTGTTCCTTTCCCCTTCAGCTCCGGCATAAAGAGAACTTCTAGCTCCGGGCTTCCAAGCGTCGCATCCGCCGCCTTTACGTCGTCGCTTAGAGGACTTCACCTTTTCTCTCACCAGCAATGGCGACTGTTATGCAGAAAATCAAGGATATCGAAGATGAGGTAATTGTAATATAATATAGATAGTTAGGAACTATGTTCTTCTGCTTGGAGCAATTATTCGTTAGTTCTTGATGAATGCCATTTTAGCTGAAAGTGCGATATGGACCTATGCTATAGGAAACTGGATTATTTGTTCTGGGTTTGGCGAAATAAGTAGAAAAGATTTGATAATATACCTAGTTTAGAGAAATTGATGCAAAGATTTCTCCCTTTTCTCATGTGTTTATGGACTAATTAAGAAACAGAATTGCTTATTTCTTAGCAATTGCCAAGGTAAAAGAAATTCGTCATTGAAGTTCTTTTTTTTAGTATCAATTAATGCCTACTTTTCTTGTAACATACCCACTATTATGTGTTCATTAGGACAGTGTTGAACTGATCTTTCTTTTTCTATTTCCCAACCTACTTAATATTTTTTTTTTTGCTTTTCATGGTTGGAAAATTTCAGCAATTTGGGTTCTTTGTTGCCTGTTGGACTTGTTTTACACTAATACATATGGTGTTTTAAGAACGTCAGTTTCTCTGTCTTTTTGTCTGTTGCAGATGGCAAGAACCCAGAAGAACAAAGCGACCGCCCATCACCTGGGGTTGCTGAAGGTACACTTCATCATGCTTGTCAATTTTCTCTAAAGATGAATCTTTTCTAATGCAAAGATGTATATATTTCTTTCTGTTTCTAGCCATGCTAGTTTTTCATGTTTCTCCTTGGTCATTGTCTTTAGTATTGAATTGAGCAGTTCAACAATCTTTTGTATCATCTGGTGAAAGTATTTTCGAGAAGCTATATAACTTGCTTATGCTGAACAGATTAATCTTCAACATGCTAATTGGTTTTCTGCAATTGCATGATTTGTCTTAGGCAAAACTTGCAAAACTTCGTAGAGAAATTCTTACCCCGGCAACAAAGGGAGGTGGTGGTCCTGGAGAAGGCTTTGATGTGACAAAAAGTGGTGATTCAAGAGTCGGCCTTGTGGGTTTCCCTTCAGTTGGGAAATCAACCCTCTTGAACAAATTAACTGGGACATTTTCAGAGGTTTGTAATTCTTTCTCTGTTACCCAGTAACTTGTTCTCATTGTTTATTTGTATTCTTTTGTTCGATATGGATTCGTGTTTATCATTGAACCGTAATGAATGGATGAGTGCGAACCAGAAAGTCCAGGATGACACTCTTGTGTAAATCATATTGTGCATTTTTCCTGAGCGTAATTACTTTGTTTCTTCTTGACAAGTAATGGTAGAAGAATAAACGAAACAATGACATAGGAAAAGACTTTTTCTGTGGGATTAGCAAATTTAAATTTTGGGACACCGACGCACGCAGTTAATTCAGGTTCAGATCATCAACATTAATGGCGAGATAAAGATATACACAAATGACTTGGTCATACGAATTATATACCTAATGGAGCCCCAAAATTGCATTAATACTAATTTATCTTAGCACCAGAAATGACACGGGTTTTACATGCTGTAATATATATATGATAGGAATGATGGCTTAGCATAGTTTCCTAAGGAAAGGGGAGATTCTAGGTATTCTAATGTGCAATAGTTATTAGTCATCCCAGGTATTATTCAGTTCTGTTGCATGATACAATTATCTACCTAGGCGCTTAAGAAAGTTATTCTATGAAAAGCATCTGGTTATTTGTACACTGAAATATATATATTTTTAAGCTTTTTAAGTAATTTATTGTTATCTATGGCTTTAATTCTTAATAAATATCAACCTTTTTTGTAAAGTTCAGAGTTAATTTGATTAGAAAAGATCTCACATGCATGAGATGAAGCATGCAAGTGGGGTGAACTAGCTTGGTGGATATTAGTTGTCCAAGTAGGGCTGCTGTTGCATTGACTACTTCTTCTTCTTCTTCTTCATCTTCCTTGTCTCGCTCTTCGTGTCTGACTAGTTATTGTCTTGGTTATAGGTTGCTTCCTATGAGTTTACTACTTTAACTTGCATTCCTGGTGTAATCACATATCGAGGAGCTAAAATTCAGGTATTATCATGTGCCATTCTAAAGTTCAGGTATTTTTTGTATTTTCGCTACTTTTTCTATTTTTCTGAAATGAGATTTATGGTTCTTGTATAAGTTGATCAGGACTAATATGGGAATTGAAAATCTGATGGAATTTTGGGTCAACACACAATATCATCACGATTTTTGTTCTCACATTGTTTCCTGCCTTAGGCTGTCATTGAATTGCTTAGGAGGGTTCCAACTTTCTTCTCTAATACAGTTTTTTATTGTTCTTCTTGCTTTTGACAGTTATTGGATCTTCCTGGTATTATCGAGGGTGCTAAAGATGGCAAAGGTAGAGGTAGGCAGGTAATTTACAAATAGCTCTCACAACATATTATATTTAACTCACAGCTAGTGAGGAAAGATGATTTATTCAACATGGTTTTATTGCTTGTTCTTTCAATTAATACTTAAATGCGGCATTCCAAATTAGGTCATCAGTACAGCTCGGACTTGTAACTGCATCCTGATTGTGCTTGACGCAATAAAACCAATTACTCATAAACGTCTAATAGAGAAAGAGCTCGAGGGCTTTGGTATAAGGTAACATGCTACTATTATGATTAGTTTGTTGTATTTTTGTTTCAGCCTCTTAATTTATCATCTAGGTGTCAATCATGATAGGGCCTACCTGTGTATCTAAGAAGTTTCTTTATCTCTTCATTTTTTCTACTTGTGTGTTATCGAAATTATATGATCTCTTAATAACCTAAATCATTTGTTAAGTGCTGATAGTGCACGTAGTATGATGTTTTGAACACAGGAATGCATGTGAATATTCTATTATTCATCATCATTTCTTCTTCTCTGAGAGCAGATTAAACAAGGAACCACCAAATTTGACATTCCGAAAGAAAGATAAGGGTGGAATCAATCTTACATCTACAGTGACCAACACACATCTCGACCTTGACACGGTGAAAGCAATTTGTGGTGAATATCGGATACACAATGCTGATATCAATCTTAGATACGATGCGACAGCTGATGACCTTATAGATGTCATCGAGGGCAGTCGGGTGTACATGCCTTGCATCTATGTGGTCAACAAGATTGATCAGATTACACTTGAAGAGTTGGAGATATTGGACAAACTTCCACATTATTGCCCAATCAGGTATTCCCAAACTCCCGTATAAGTTGTTACCTCTACCAGCCGTCTCTATCTTGACTCTGCAATACAATGAAAATCGTGCAATAAGTTTGTATGGTATTGTTATGCAGCCTTCCCAAGGCCTGTTTCTGTTAGTCGATGTTAGGCTGAATTTACTGGCAGATGTTCAGTTGGTTCTTTTTGTTCTACTAATTATTTGCTTGTTCTTTGTGATGTACAAATGGAATGCTTCAGTGCTCATTTGGAATGGAACCTCGATGGTCTTCTGGAGAAAATATGGGAATACCTCAATTTAACTCGCATATACACAAAGCCAAAGGGGATGAATCCAGACTATGATGATCCTGTCATATTGTCATCAAAGAGGAGGACAGTTGAGGATTTCTGCAATAGAATCCATAAGGATATGCTTAAGCAATTTAAATAGTAAGTCTTGTAATTGATTCTTAAAAGTTGCTTATGACACTTATATATAGCTTCTGCTGTCATTATCCTGATTCTTTCATGGCATGCTCTTATCTTGACATTGCATTAGCCTTTTTTAGAATTTCAACTATTATAAAGTAACTTAACTGTTTTTATCAAATAAATTGCAGCGCTCTGGTTTGGGGTTCAAGCGTGAAACACAAGCCCCAGAGGGTGGGCAAGGTAAACTGCATGAACTTTGTCATGTTTCTCTCCCCTCCCTTATGCATTGCATCCTCTTTTGTTGCTCGATTACCAATGTTTTGGCTGCCTTGTGTGCTAGGAGCACGAATTGGAAGATGAAGATGTTGTGCAAATTATCAAAAAGGTGAATTAGATCGAGTTTACAACTAGCTCCAATGCATATGGTGTGAGGCTACTAGAAGCTCAGAGAACGTTCTCCAGTGTATTATTTGTTCGTTGAGGTATTGCATAATAGGCATGAACTGAACAAAGATGGCTTGACATGTAATTTAGTTGCTTTGTGGTCAAGCTATTTTGCTTCTGGTTCAAAGTCTTGTAGATTTCGAGGGTATTTCTTGTAATCGTTACCCCTTTTTGCCTTAGTATGGTGGATATCTCTATATCTCAGAACTTGGGGACATAATGCTTTGAAAGAACTAGAGAAATCTTTGTCATTGGGCAGCTGTTTGAGCTCATTTTTATTGTGAAGGATGTCGCCTCTCGAAGTGAGTATTGACTTTTTAACATTTTGGCTTATGGTGATTGCACGATTACGATACTCATTCATGCCCATGATTAAAGGTATAAGCAAGTCGAGCTCGAAGTGATTTGTCTTAAACTGTGATTTGAGCTAAATCGAATCTAAGGACTATCAGAAGTTTGCATCTGGTGCAACAAATCAAATTCATATACAATTTTAATAATTTTTTTTATTAAATTTAAAATTTTGCATAACTTTGCATAACTTTTATGTTTTATGAAATAAGTTTGTAGTAATTCGGGTTTTATTTGTACATTCGAGTGTAATCGTGTTGAGCCTAAATTTCCAGTGAATTTTTATTAAATGGAATTAAGACTCAAGTAATTAGGCTTGAGTTTGAGATTTTCTTCAAAACTCAGTTTATTTCATTTACTGTGAAGCATCACTTAATTGTTTTAAAAAATTCTCATTCTAACTATGGCTGGAAAGTTTTTATAACACCAAACGTCGAAAATAAAAAAATATAATATAATAAATTAATTCAGTCACATTTTGACGTTAAGCCATAGTATGTGACATTTTTTAATCTTTAAGTAATAACACAAAGATATATGGTCAAGTGGAATTTGAACATTGTTACGCACGAAATTGCAGTGGTCTGTTTTGTTATCACGAAGCCCAGAGAGCACTTAAACAAAGGATGAAGAGTGATGCAGGACTCACAAATGGATCCCTAAGTTCCTACTTTCATCAAATGAGCAAACATGAATTACATCATCAACACAGACATTAGAAATTACATTGTCAAAGTTCAGGCTTTCACACAGCAGTTGAAGTAGCTGAAAATGCTCCTCCTCCCCTGCACCATTGATCATCATATATTACAACATGATATTGCCCAAATTCGGGCCACAAAAAATAAAAAAAAAAAAAGGACAAAAAGAAATTATTGACAATCTTTTATCAGAAACTGTTCCCACGGGATCAATAGAGAGCTAGTTGGTCGAGTTGGGTTGTATGAGATTAAAGAAGAAAACAAACATAAGTATCATGATAAATCAATTATTATATGGGTTGTGATGCTCATTGCATGTGCACCAATGGTGTATTCATGTGGTCCAGGTGAAACATGATCTTTTGGGATTTTACAGGTAAAAATGTATATTGCTTTCTTCATTAGAATTTAGACACACATCAATTATCAGCAAATTGTTTTGGTATTCATGTGCTGTAGTACTTATCCAAGGACCACCTATGTTTAATCTATGCCATTTGAGGTTGATGATAGTACAACACATTGAGAAATATACAATATAAAGTTAGGCCAAGAGGATACAGATATTGCTTGTTAACTTCTTTTATTTTACGAATCACAAACATCTCCTTGCCGTATGCCTTTGTCTTACAGATTTTACCAGCTGTTAGTATTCAAATACGTATATTTTAACAGAATTGACCTGCCTTAGCGACAGATAGAAGGGTTCTTCTTCTTCTACCTGCCTCAGTGAAGGACTGAAGGATTCTTCTTCTTC
This sequence comes from Handroanthus guayacan, assembly GCA_014898755.1. Lineage (NCBI taxonomy): Eukaryota > Viridiplantae > Streptophyta > Magnoliopsida > Lamiales > Bignoniaceae > Handroanthus > Handroanthus guayacan. The sequence continues at coordinate 677,657 of JACFYI010003072.1, read as the reverse complement.
TTCTTCTTCCCCTTTTATTTTTTATTTTTTTCTTTAACCACCCCTCTCCCTTCTTGTGGGTAAATGGGCTGAGGTAGGTATTTGCAATTCCAAAAGATGGAAAGTGTCTTTTGGAAATGCCAAATATCAAGGGACTTGGTAACTCTCTCTCTCTCTCTCTCTCTCTCTCTCTCTTCTTCGCCTTCTCCTTTGTGAGCTATGTTAGAGCCGTATCCATATCCAACAATATACGACATGAATTATCAGAATGCCCGTGCATCATAAATCAAACACTCAATGTTCGTTCAAAATCTGGAGGAACTTCTTATTTATCTACCTGTAGGCCTTGTGTCCCAGTCCAACAAAAAACATCAAGAAGACCATTATTCCTTGAGTTGGTCAGCCTAAAGAGGGAAATACACACACCACCCAATTCAATTAATATCAATATCCAACAAAACATTGTCATATAAGCTAACTAGGTCCCCTACCATCTCATTTTATTTGTTCCCAACCACGTGTATCCAACTATATACTTATTGCCAATGCTTCAATCAATAGGCATAAACAACTTGAATGTGAATCTTTAATACTAACAACTAACAACTACTCATATATGCAACGTTATCAACATAAATGCAAAGTATATCGAAGAAGATAAACTATGTTCAACAGAGACAAGAAGCATACTGTTGGAGATTGGTTCTGATGGCAGTCGTGAGGATCGGTGTGGACTGTGTTCGAGCTTCTTGTGTTTGAAGCAATGAGTTCTTCTTCGTTTCCGATACTAGCCCTTGATGGTTCCCTCTTGTTTTGCTTCCTCATTTCTCTGATTTTTGAGAAATCCATAGAGTAGTCGGGCAAAACTCCCTTTTGATCCCAGTCCCCAAATTGGGGCACAGATAGCCATGGTCCATTTCTCTACACAATGAGGAAGCTTTATTCTAAATATGCATCATCAAGAAAAGAAAAATCTTCCCTTTTAGTAAAATGTACAACTTATTAATCTTTCCTAATTACAGGTGAAGAGAGTTTCTTGTTAGCTTTTAGATAAAAGGATTGGAAAACAGTAGTGGAAATCAGTAATGGAGAACAATTTCTGCTTTGAATATTCAAGCCTCATATTATAATGACTCAAGTTCATATCCAGTTGTAATGTCTTAATTGACTTTTGTAAAAATTGACAGCTCACAAGATAATCAAATAATCACAAGATAATGACCTCTAAAAGATTGGGAAACTTATCAAATAATCACGGGTGTAATACATCAAGCAAAAGCTGCAAAAGTTTCAAAGCTTCAAAACCATCCATTTTTTAGAAATTCCTACAAGTTCCCAAATAATAACATAAAACAGAGAAACCTACTCTCAGAAGGCAGAAAGATTAAAGAAAGAAAAGCAGAAAATAACTCAAAATTCGGAAATAAAGATTTCTGGAGAAAGCCCATTACCTCCTTGTGATCTTCCATTGATTAAACAGCAAAAAACTTGGATTTTTCTTGAAAATATAGACAACGTTTTCTTCCTCTGCTTGAAGAAACAGATTTACAGCAAAAAGAACGCTTCTTTCTGTCTGAAAAACAAATGACGAGTAAATGTCGGGATAGAAAACAGTTGAGAGGGGAAAAATTCAAACTTCAAGGAGGTATAATATTCGTGGCAGAATTCTTGAGGGTGCACATTACTCGCTGTTGAGATTTTATAGGAGGATGTTCATGAATCAGGGCAGAGTTTAGGTTTGTATTACAGAGATACCACTCGATTTTCACACGGTTTGGCACCACTGGCACTCACCTTTTGCAAGCTCTTTGCTTAGCTGTGACTGACTCTGCTTTTCATTTATACCATAATGTATAGATATCATATTTGGCATTCCAAAGTTGTATGTGAAAGGATAATTACAAAAAACAGCCATAAAATTTGGTTTAATTATGGAAATACTCTATAATGTAAGAAGTTCCATCAACCACCCTATCATTGGTAAGCCCGCCAAACATTATAATGAGATTATCTAAAAATAAAACATAATGATTGAAATATTACAAATAGAGCCTAACGTTAATTTAACATGTTGTTTCGAGAGGTTTATTATAGTTTTATATATATTTCGTCAAATTTTTGGTCAATTGAACTAATAATAGGAGATATTATTGTAACTTTTCAAACTGCAAATGATATTTCTGTAATTATATTAAACATAAAGAGATGATGAGCTAATTATAACTGAAATTAAATATATGGATCCCAAAAAATAAAATAATATGTCAAGTTAAATTGATTTGGCCCGTTATTTCGTCTTTCATAATTTATTCGTTTAATATTATGTGGTGTTGAGATTTCCTTATGATTGACATGTAAATAATACTATCACAATTAGTAGAATAGAATATATTCTAATGATAATAACAATTAAGAGTATTTTCTAAGTATGAAGACAAGGATTGTAGAAGTTTTACATTTTAATGAGCATCTTGATTCTTGAACTTTATTTATTTAATTGGTTCATTCTAGAATCTTTATTTGATAAGTATATTAAAATTGCAATGGTAACATTTGAAATTAATTTATGTTGATAATTGAGAGAATAATATTGGGGGTAAAAAAATGATTTTAGTGTTTTCAATCATGTGCTTCTCTTTCGTTCTCAATGATGTAATTATACAATAAATTATTATTATTAGACCTAAAAAGGGACATCTGATTTGAATTAAATTAATCGTGTACCTTTTTAAATATTCTTGTGACAATCCCATAGTTGCTTTGTGAACTGGAATTTAAAGAAACTTTACAAAAAAGTAAGTAGATCAACAACAAATTGCATGTCCCAATACAAATCTTCTCATATGGTTGCTCCCAAGGTAATCCTTCTTTTGGAGAAATATCTAAAAACCTATCTCTAACTTAATGTTTGTACTAAAAATAATAAGGATTTACCATCTTATGGTAGTCGTTATCACCTGTCTATTTTGATTAATGAATAATGTAACAGGTATATGAATTGAACTCTCGTGAAGTTTTTTATTATGATTATATGATCTATTAACAAAACTAGCTTCTTGTCATATGATTGGACAAAGGGCAGCTCACAGTCACGTTTCATCATCAACAATAACGAATTGGCAGTCGACATTTTAGAGAAGTGGATGCTAGAGAACAGTCGACATCAACAGTGATGGACCCTCAGGTCGAAAAGGTCAAAACACATTTGTTGCAAGTGGATGCTGTGGATCCAAACTGGATCTAGCCTATGAATTTTAATATTTGTAACCGAGCTTGATGTGTGACAATTTTACAACCAGAATAGATAGTCCCGAAAGGCTAAAAGCAAAGACCGATGAGTATTCCTTTCGTCATTGCCCCGACCACTCCAAAATGCAAACACAATGGCTTGGCCCAAATGTATTGGATCTGATGGGCTTTATCATTGGGGTTTATATACAATGATACAGTTTGGGTTCGGTTGACTCAGTTTCTACTATAATGTCCATGACTGTGTCCTCTCGTTTAATTTAATAATATAAAAAACAGAGAATATGTACTATTTCATTTACATCAAAAGTTTTATTTTGAGTCGAACTGAGTATTTAATTTTGGGACGAAAGAGGGTCTCGTGTATATAATATACATACATATATATATATATATATATATGCACATATGTGAACTTGAAAATAGTAAAAATGATTTGCTTTTGTCTTATATATATTTTTTGAAATTGAAATAGCAAAAATGGAGAATGAGGGTTTAATCATCGAATCCCACACCTTCCCTATAGGTTCCTCGTTAGAAATGACTGAAATGAAACATCAGCCGCTTATAAGCTTCTGAAGGAAAAAAAAATTGTGCCTAAACGACGAGTTTGTAACAGATAGAACATTTGAGGCATGCCAAACAGCTCTTTA
>JACFYI010003072.1:650440-673676 GCA_014898755.1 Handroanthus guayacan | reverse complement strand
TTTTCTTTTCCACTTCAGGATGTGTAGATACAAGCCACATAAACCATGTCAAAGCAGAACTAGCCGTGTCACGTCCAGCAATCATCAGATTCAATATTGTATCCCTCAAGAATTTATCATCATCACTTGCCAAATCTCCTCCATTCATGTAGGACGTCAACAAATCAGCACCATCTTCGTTCCCATCCATTTCTTCTCCTTCTTTTCTCAGTTCCTCCCGTTTCATCGCGATATACTTGCCTATAACACGATCCAGAACCCCGGAGGCCTCCTTCAACTTCCGTTCTGATCCAACCCCAAGCCACCTCGCCAACTTCCATATCCTCTCCGGAAGCACATGGCGCATGAAAATAGCTTCTTCGGCATCATCCATGGCTCTCGAAAAGGGAACTTCATCCAAATCTATCGACAAACACCCTGGATCATAGCCCGTAACCAAAGCACAAGTGGTATCAAAAGTAAGCCTCTGAAAAACATCCTGTAAATCAACCACCATGTTTTTTTCACACACCATTTCAAGAACCGGAATCAGGCCTTTCTCCACCTTATCCCGGATGATCTTCGCCAGGCGCCGGTGAAATCTCTCGTGATTAATTAGGGCCCTGGCGACTTTCCGCTGGTGCCTCCAAGAATCTGAATCAGAATTGAAAATCCCTTCTCCTAAAACATAAAAAATTTCCCTGAATTTCGGGCCTTTCGGGAAATTCTCAAAATTTGTACTCATTATATAGTGAACATTTTCAGGATTCACAGTGACAAGAATCTCCATGTCCGAAAAACGGGGCCCTTTGAAACAGAACGTCCCCCGTCGGGTCCGCCTGAGAACCTCCGTGCAGCTGTCATGAATCCGCCCCACGTGGAGGAAAAGCGCCGGCAGCATTCCAATCAGCGGCCAATTCCAGGCGATTTTCCGGTGGTTCCGCCATGCCCACAGCGCGAGAAACCAGAAACCCGCCATGAAAATTCCAGAATAAAGCATCATTCCAGCCATTTTCTTTACAGAATTAATGTAGAATAAAATGAAGTACTGATTCGAATGTAGTTTTATTAAGCCTGGAAGTTGAATGTTCCTCTCAACTACATTTGGCAATATGCTCGTAATGGATTCTGGTGGCGGGTGAAAGATGACTCATTGCATTTAGATTCATATGGATTTATGTAACCTATCCCATTAATTCTATGTAAAGTTTTGAGTTTAATATAGTTGTAAATTTTGTCTGTTTCCCGTTGAGAAAGTAAAGGGGGAAGACGATGAGTCACCAAGTTGAGAATTGCGAAGTCCCAACGAAATTTTATCACCAACACTTAAGTTAAGTCATTGCATCCCCCAGCAAGGTGTAAATGAATTTTGTCGAGTTAAATACATTTTCAAATTCTTTTTTCTTTAATTTTTTAATCGAGTTTTAAAGATTTAAGTACATTTTCAAATTCCTTATCTTTAATTCTTTTAATCGAGTTTTAATGATTGTGTTTGAAGCTAACAGATGGTTGAGTTCATCTAATTAAACGAACTTCAATCAAATCAAATGACGAACTGAAGTTTTTTACTGATAGCTGGGTGTTTGCCTAAACTTATTTAAAATATCTTATAGTCTTTTATATTTTATAAGATATTTTTGGAGCTTATAAAGTATTATATCTTATTTTAAAAATAAGTTGTTAAAATATTTAGATAAAAGAATACATTTTAGTTTATAAAATATTGATAATAGCTTGAAGGTACATGTTGAGATTCTAAAAATAAATTAGCAACTCTTTACTTTGAAAAAAAAAAGCTTGTAAAATCTAACATTTGATTTTCGAAGCTAATATGATTTTTTTCCAAACAATTTTATGAAATGCTTCAGCACATCTTATAAGCTTTTCAAAACATTTTTCAAGACGTTTAAGCTGAGTTCAAATATGAAGTTTAAACGAATTTCTTTCTATGATCAAATTGATACTAATTAATTCTATGAGATATAATATATATATATATATATAACATGCTCTTTAAGTACAATATAATCCTCTTTTTGGTATAACTTTAATTAGGATCAAAAGATGTGCTCACTATTTTGTAGTAGAAGTTACACATTTTCTTAGCACTAACAGAGGAAGCAACAAAAAGAGTAACCTTAAAACTTACATTAACTGATTAACCGGAGATACTGAAGTTGATCCTTACGATTTACGAAATAAATCTTTAGCTTATAATTCAATTGATAAAAAATATCTATTTTTAAAATCTAAAATTGCAATTGTTTTATTTTATTTTATTGTATATTTTATGAATTTAAATCAATTAGAAAATTTTCATGATCTACTGTTTATATAGATTATGCAAATTATCTTCAAAACTCAGCGCCTTCAAGCGAAATCTCCATATTATGACATTCAATAATAAATTTTCTTTCTTATATTAAGAATTGATCAATCATCAATTACTTGCTTTGAATTGATCAAACTAAAGTAAAAAATATTATTATAATAAAATATTTTAATAATTAAAATTATTTCGAGTGCATTCCACTAGTTACATACTAATTGAAAAATAAGCAATCCTTTGAATTCTTCTCTCTCTCTCTCGATTGACAGAATAAATTCTTAGATGTCAAAATAAATCTCAACTTTGATAGCATGTGTTCATCAACATCATTGAAATAATATCTCATAAATTCAGATAATTTTAATCAGAAATTCAAATATGATAAGTAATGGGGTTTAAAGTAGTATTAGAATATTTATGAGCAATGAATATTACCATAAGTTCCTTCCAAGAAGCAGTGTTTTGGTATCGATCTCATAAACAATAACTGGTCTTTTTTTTCATGACATAAGGAGGTATTTATAGTATTTAGAATGTACTACCAACACTTATACTTGTGGTGTCATCTTAGATCTCTTGTCAGGCTGATCATTAATAGCTATTTCTTTGGGTTCTACTTTTTGGGTCTTTGCTGGTCGGGATTGGATCCTTTTGGACTTGTGCTACAGGAGGTGGATCCTTCTTTAAAAAGGTATGCAATCTGTCTCTTAGGGATATTTTTGATATTTCATCTTCAAGTTAGTATTATCCCACGTCAAAGTCCTTCATCCATTGTCAAAATCAATAGGATGGATGTCTCTCCAAATTTGATCAAGTGCTAGGTATACTGTAGACAAGCCTTGTAATCAGCATATTCCTATATTATGCACGTGTTACGCATGTACATCATATATAATATGAGAATTACTAAGCTCTGCTCTAATATTTCCTTAAAAAAATCTTTGTGTTGTATTTGCTTTTACTTTAATTGAGAAATCATACTAAAAAAAATATATTCACTTAATGACCAAAATAATACTCTTTTTAGACATCCTAAATTAGCAAGATTAGTAAATTTGGGTACATAAGACAAACACAAATTAGAATTTCGTATCCAGAAATTATCTATTCATTTTATGAATACTTTTATTAAATAGAGCTAAGACATAAATCACTGTAATGTATTGAGAAGTATGTCTATCACAGTGTTAAACTTTATGGAATATATAGAGGTGAAACACATACAAATATTGTTTATTTTATTTTCCTCAAAACATCTATTATATCTTTTTTTTGTTTTTTTTTTTGAAAGACAAAACATCTATTATTCGCATTTATATTATTTTAATTATGAATTACTTTTGATAACCAACACCTAATTTAGGTAAACCAACACAAATAGTAATATATTAGATCATTAATATTAGGAAAAATATCCATATGTTTATATACATTATAAGCATTCAAGAAATATACATGCACGTCTCTCTCTCTCTCTCTCTCTCTCTGTGCATATACTTTGTCTCCACCATCTCAGCTCTTCAACAATATTCCGCTTTACATGAATCTTTTTTGACCAGCTCATTTCTAAGGTATTTTGAAACCCTACGTCCAACTTCTCAATACACAAAAGAATATACACACACTCACATGTGTGTGTGCGTGTATATACAGAGAGAGATGTAAGGCTTAAGGGTTCATGCAGAAACTGAAAAGGGTTTTCTCCTTTCCGTCTGTAAATTTGTTTCCGTGAGCTGAAACTTCTATGTTTATTGATTTATATGATTTTAATGTAATTGTTCTGAATAATTTGAATCTGTTCTAGGGTTTAATTTCTTCTTGTCGTCTTTGTTGGAGATATATATTCTTGATCAATATATTGTTTTTCTTAAATGAAATTAATAATAAACACACACAAAACACACACATTAGTAAATAAATTTAATGTGTATTTGAAAAGAATTTTGTATATATTTCTATGCATGCAAAGTTTGATTGAGGATATGTTACATTTCGCCTGTTAAAAGGGTGTGATTAATTATATCAATCATGTGAAAATTTGTGATTTAACGCATCCTTAATTTGTGAATCATAGATCAAAAACATGTTTATATCTGGATTTCTCACGAAACTAGTAATTGATCACATTAAACCTCATTTCTATTATAATCTAAACCTGTAATTAATTCTTAATTTTATGCGTTATTAAGGAACATATATGTGATCAATGGCATCACAAGCAGCAGCTCTCAGGGGAAGAGAGTGCATTAGGCATATGAGCAACGGCGGCAACGACAGTGCTTTGGACGTGCATTATTGGCACATTACATCATCAACAAAGAACGTACCAGAAAAAAGGGCACTTCAAACGGAATTTAAAGCATATGAGAATGAAGAAATCAGCACCTGGTCGCCCTCCGATGATGGCATAGTCGCGACTCGTTCAAGAGTCAATAAAGAAATAATGAAGGAGAGGGCTGATGATTACATTAACATTGTTCTTTATGGTGAGGGCAAAAGTCCATTGCCCATTTTTGAACACATTTGCAGAGAACAGATTAATGAATGAAGAATTTTGGGAGCAATAATAAGTTTCTTGGTTCTTTTTGGTTTATGTTTTTCCTTGGGTTTTTATGTTTGCGGTCCTTTCTTTGTAGTTGGATTAATAATTCATGTTTCTGTATATACATTGTGAAATTTAATTGTTCTGTTGCGAAAAATATGAGTCCTATTTTGCCGATTCATAGCTTAGAAATTGATTAATTAATTAACTGTGTAGAGACTGTGGAGGTATACTGTCGTTGATGTGCAGTGCAAATAATCTATCATATTAGAGAAATTGTAATTATATCGGTGGATATAACTCATCCTGTGACATATTCTATAGAGGTTGTGACAAAGGAAGCCCCTCGAAGACACAAATGGAACATGAAACCTACTATGAAACATCTTTTCTAGAGTCTGTTATCAAGTTGTACTAGACGATAACTGAGTTGGATCTAAAATCTCATCATAGAAAACAATTCTTGAATGAGATGAGAGATGAATGTAGTTAATCCTACATTCCATCACTATGGTGGATGCTCGTATAAAGAATCTTTACTCATAGATCGATGAATTGATCTCATTGAGTATCTTATCATTGGAAAGCTCTCGGCGGTGGGGTAATTATTGAAACATTAGGGGTGTTTCTGCAATTATGCTAAACTTCTTGGGTCCTTTTAATTATTCGATAATGTTATTAAGGCCTCCGGCGCTGCACAATTACAACCTAAAAGTAGGATTGCAAACGGGTCAAATTTAGATCAAATTAGTGATATCCGGGTCTGAATCCATTAAGCAAATATTGAGCAATATAAATATTTGAATCTAACCCAATAACTTATATGATATGTACCTTTTGAATCCATATTCAAGTCTAATGAATTACCGATAGACAATGAAAAAATCCAACCCACTTAAACTTTTCTTTTTCATTTTTTCTTTTAAATTGATTTGCAAATAATATGTAACTTTCATAAAATAATTTGAATAATATTTGAGTTTTTGATAATTTTATCTTATCTTGGCCAAAAATAAAAAATTTTCACTACGAATATTTACTTAACATAATTAGTTATTTTCTTTATATTGAAAATAACATTATATATTATTACACTTGACATTATTTTAATTTTCCCCCAGATTAGCATCCCCTTGTTTTTAAGACTAAAGTTTAATGCCAATGATAAAGCATATATATTAGACCAACATAATATATAATTTTATTTTATTTGAAAATCATTATTAGTATTATATAATATTACTAATATAACAAAAAATATTATTAAAATTCATATTTGGATCCTTAATGGATCAGATTGCTTAATTCAATCTATTTATTTTGGATTATGGACATTTTAATTGGATAAAAATTCAAAAAACTCGGATTGGACTTGGACCGAATTCAGATTAAGATCCACTCCATTGACAACCTTGGCTAAAGATAAGTTTCCACACAAGTCCAATTAACTAGAATCCAAAAACAACGATGAAATCCACACCCAGTTTTGCGTTTTCACAAACACAGGTACCTTCGCATTCTGGGACAAAGAATTACAACAGAACAAGGAACCCTCAAAATGCAAACAAAAATGGCAGAAAGAATAGAGTTGTACACAAGCAGCTGTAGAGCATTTTAAGTAATAAACTAAAGCTCAGAAAAAACAAACACTATATTGTGTAAAGCCGTATGTACTGCGACTGAAGATGCAGTAAATCAAGCTTATATGGTTGGATTGAGATTACACGTTAATATCTGCACGTTTTGATCTTGCACTAGTAATCTCGTTGGAGCTCATCAAAGCAAATCTTGGAATGCTGTAATTGTCGGGTGTTGACATCGGCTGCTGTGGGTAAAGCGTGGGAGGTGGTGTCAAGTTGCGCTGTGCTGGAAGAGGAGGAAGCACGTTGTACTTGTATGGGTCACCAATCAGACTGAAAAGAATGGAAGACAAGTCAAAAGCATCAACAGAAATTTGAAAAAAGAGCGCTAGTAAGATGTAAACTAAACATTCTTGGAGTGCTCTGAAAATCGTACCTTGTACTTTTGTACTGTTGATCGTCATCACTTGAGATTTCACCGGATTGTTGCAATGGTCTATTGAATTGGGAAGACCATGGAATTGCACCAGGCAATTCATCTGAGAAGTATCTCCTCCGGATCAACTACAAACAATAGATGACTTATTGAGAAGATAGTGCAAAGAGAAATGAGAAAGTGTGAGATGAGATCGGAGTCAAAATACAGACCATTCGGAAAAATTTCATCATCGCTTCCTTGTCGTATCTGGCTTCCTTGGCAGCCTGAATGGAGAACAAATTCATTTAATAATCAAGTAGTGAATATAAACAAATAGAAGACTATCAACTCAAAATTTATATAAGAAAATAAGTGTGATGCTAATGATAAATACGTTATGATGGATAAGAAGCATGGAAACAGAAAGATGTAAATTTTGACTAATCTGAATATGATGCATCAATTAGCAGCTTAGGACTTCTGGAACCCCACAAAAACTAGTGAAATGAAAAGATGAAATGGATACGAATCTTGGTATTCTCCACGAATATGTAGCCCAGTGATTTTGGATAAATTGGTCTATTATTTGAGCTCCTACTTAAGCTGCAAAATCTAAGTTGCGAATATGTACCCTACTGATTTTGTATAAATTGGTCTATTAGTTGAGCTCCTACTTAAGCTGCAAAATCTAAGTTGCAATAAGGACCTTGTTTGGGAGCTAGAGTACATTCAGAATAAATATCATACAAAAAGACGATATATTTTGAAGGTAGCATCATATTAAGAATTGAAGCTAAGGAATATACAACACATCCTAAACATTAAAACATCTAAATACACAATTTTTTTAAAATTTATGTGCATCAGAGAACAGGCGCCATGAAGTAGTTATGAGTGTCAAATTCTAATACGGAACTTACTGCAAGAAGGCCCCCACCATTAGGGAAGCTTTCGGTTAATGGAAGCTCCTCACTTGGGGGAAGTAATCCCTGCTTCTCAACCCACTGACGAGCTACATCAACAAGATTACCACTGCTCCCTCGAGTGCCCTCTTTTGAAGCAACATCTGCTTTGTTACCAATGACAATATAGGGTACGGGAAGCCCTCCGGGACCTCCCGATTCTAAAGGGGCTGAGAATGTCCCAGTTGCTGCAATCTCTGCTGCCCACTTCTGTAAGCTAGCCTTTGTCCTTCTTTGGGACAGATCATGAACAAACATAACACCTAGAAATCAAAGTTGCACCAGAAAAGAAGAAAAGGGACTTATAATCAAGAATCTTGCAATAACAACATAAAATTCAATTTCGAAGAGATGCAATAGCTTAAATAGCTCCTGACTTACAGTAAATAAAGGACTCTACTAATAAATAATAAATTCAAGATAGGCTCAGATGGGTAGAAAGCACAGGCACAATTTACATACAGAAGAAAAAAAGGAACTGATTTAAATATGAGCAAAAAATAATGACTACTTACCATTGATTTGAGAATAAAACAGAGAGCGGCAATCTTTATAACGCTCATGTCCTGATATGTCCCAGAGTTCAATAAAAAATTCTCTATCGGTGTCACCTTTGATGCTGCTTGATGAGCTACCAGAGCTTCCATAAGTCGTATGCTGCAATGAACAAAAAGGGATGAACTTCATAATTCATATAAAGGGTTAGTTACTGACCCATATTGAGGAAGATGCATACAAATCTTACTTTAACACTAACAGTACAGCCGACAGTTTGAGGTGGGCGAGCAATGGAAGAACCTTTCATGATCAGATGAACAAGAGAAGTTTTCCCCACACCTGAACAAAGGTTGATGTTCATATGGAGCTCAATAATGCTATTAACTATATCATTAGCAAGGGAGCAGCACAGTACAAATTGAAACTTGCTGCCACATGAGACCAGTTCGCTAATTTAGGCTCTAAGCACTTCAGTTATACCAAATCCAGATTTTGTGATACCGCACACAAAAGAGTACACATAGAAAATTCAGATGCACAAAACTTCAGAGTTGGTTCCACATAGATGCTGTGAATGTATCAATAGCCAAAACATCGCTAAGTACGAGATCTTAGAAATAGTCTTGTCCGTGGAAGCATGACAACAAGCAAACTCTCATCGTATTAAACCCCAGTGCGGGATGAAGTTGACGTTATACCCGAGTTGCAACAAACTTCAATACTAGAATCAGGCGCATAATTTTGTTCAAACCATGATAAATTACCATAGAGCTCAAACTAACAAGTCTATTTGAACAACCACCAACGATCAACCAATTTAAAAGCATCTTATCCAGACAGTAGAAGGGATTGACAATCATTATAAGAGACAAACATATAAACACCATACAAAAAACTGAATAAAAGCAATGATCTCTGAAACAAGATTAAGTTACCCGAGTCTCCAACAACAAGCACTCTGACCTGCCCAACAGGAGGTCCACCATTCTGCTCTTTGTTCTCCCTTTCCCTTTCCCTCCAAAACATTTCTCCCTCCTCCAGAAACAGAAGAATCTCCCCAGACAAAGTAAATAAAAATATCAAAAACAATAATCACCTCGGTGCAACCTCAGGTCCCATCAAGGAATAAACTAAATCTCCTCGAAAAACAGCAACTTCTCGAAATGGGCCTTTCAGATTCAAACCCAAAGCCCATGTCACGCCAACAGTGAATTCAACCCGAAGCACCCAGCATTACAAATCCCCGTAAGATTCAAAAGGGGCAGATCTTTCGAAATGTCAAGAGAATAACCTCGAATCGGAATATGGCTACAGTAAGCTCCTCTAAATCGCTCCAAAAAAATCAGTTCCTTACTACTGTTAGAAATCAAAAGGGTTTAGTTTAAAATTGGCTTCCTCCTCCTCAGTGCACGAAGATGAACTAAGATCTGAAACAAAATGCCCTTAATTAAAAATAAACTTCTAATTCCTAAAAAAAACTGACGAATTCATGGACTTTTATGTACATATAGATCAAAAGAGTGATCTGAGATGTAATTGCTTAAGCAATTGGAAAGAAATTCTAAAGAGTTAGATCGATTCTGATGGTAAATCACGCGCAGTTGGTTGGATTGACAGTTTGTACGGTTGGGTTTCCGTATGTTAAGCTAATTGGATTTCTCAGGTAGTACAGATGCTTTTAGAAACGCGACTTTAGTAGTTGCCGATTCGAATGTGCTAGTCGTGATGGGTCTAACTGCACGATATTGTCAAGACGAAGCGTTTAGTTACTATGGGCCCTAGTATATTGGGCTCCGGAAAAAGCTCATTGTCAGCCAGTCCAGAAGTGTGAATATTGGGCTTTTAAGATTCAAGCCCAATAAGACTAGAGTCAGTCTAGTTCATTTCAGGCCAGGATTATCAAATCTTCGATGGGAATTTCACATGGTCGAATTAGCATTAGTAATAAATATAAATTAGTGATAGTATAATGTATTATTTGATGGAACATAAAGCATACTTGTCAAATATATACCCAAATAAAAAAGGACGTGACCATTTACTTTCTTTTTCCGCTTAAAGCAACAAGCATTAAAATTCTATCTAGCTATCCATTCTTTTTTAAAAGAGAATTATTGTATTATTTATTGATATTTTTGTTAGACCAAGTACCTTCATAACCTATATATGTTTGCGTTTTGAGATTTTAGTAGGAAAAATTTTCAGTTTCAAATTGATTCTACTTGTTTGGATTAGTCTAAGTTACTGTAGATTTTTACATGGTCCTAACTAGTAGAAGCCCTATGGGCCCAATAACCGCAACAGCATCCATAATGGCCCATCACACCGAATGGAGATTGATATTATCGTGGCCACTCATGGGTACATGTGTCAACATCCAAAGGTTGCTCCTGTACATGTAGGGCCTCATCTCAATCGTCTAGTACAAATCCGCGTGGATCATAACCAACATATATGTGATACCATCAGTATGACAATCGTGAACGATTGTTACGTATTGACTATGCCTTGTGCAGGCCAGGAATACAAGATAATAAAAACATGTTAGTGCATTCCCAACCTTGCAAACCAGTAATATTCTCTTTTCCTCTAAGCTATTCATCCTACACTAGACGACCTGTTCTTACCCCCACCTCTTTGCGATCAACTTTTGAAGTAGGTTTCTTAAATAGATTGGTGTAAGGTTATCATTTGTATTTGAACCACATCAAATTTCAACACATACTCAACATATCCATTCCAAACTATATCTTTTAATTATTTTCATAACATTTCAAAATCATAAAACATGGTAAAAACATCCTTAAATCCAAACTTTTCATCAAATCAGTTCGAAAGTGTCAATCCAAGCACAACCTTAAGTATACAGCTCAACCACCTCTAACAAAATGGATAGTCAATCCGAAACAACACATACTACACATATATTTTACATGCATGCACAAAATTACAACACATAGTACATATATATTGTACATACATGCGCCAGAATTATTGTAAAAGTTATACAACAACATTGAGAACATATATAATACCATATTAGGCTAGAGTACAATATTAATCTAAATTTGTCAAGAATTAACATAGAGATTTACGTTATATAAAAGAGGCACGAGAAAGAGAATGTGGTTTTGGAGTACAATAAACAACACAAGGAGTAGGGGTCTCATGGTTGTGAATCCCTTCATATGTTGTTATGACATAGCTCGAGTCCTCTCTATCCCTTTCTACCCTTTTCTTTACATTGCATCCTCCACTTGAGCACTTGAAATAGTTCCTGTAATTAATTTCGAGCAATGAAATTAAAAAGGTTCATACATACATACATATATATATATATATATAACAATATGTCTGTGCATTTGTGTATATATGTAGTTATGGTACTGAAGAAAGTCTGACAAAAGATATCAAGTCTTTACATATATATATAATAGTAAGAGTAATTACTATTGCATGTATGTAATCCACAACAAACAAAGTAAAAACTTCAAAACATGTTCGAAACTTGAGTTGTTTCATTGTGCAGACAAGAAAACGCATGCATGACAAATATCTTAGGTTGCTTAGATTTAATATAGCATGCAGGTTAAAATTCTAGTTAAGGTTGAAATGTCTAAGTGCAAAGATAATTCCCACAATCATGTCGGCTTATACAATTAAGACATAATATATTAATTCAATTACTCAAAGATCTATATATACTTAGCTAGAACAAAATAAGTTATAATTAAATTGGATATGATAATACTATATATACTTAAACAATTTAACAATTCGTGTAGAAACAAAGAAACATAGATGTGCCTGTATTGATCCAAGATTTGGGATACTTAATTGCACTTAAAGTAAAATTGAGATCTCCATTTATTTTATTCATAAAATAAGAACGTATGCAATCCAAATCCAAAGATTATTCAATATATTAATCTATCGATAAACATATGCACGCGGACATACACACATATATATATGTCTATGTTTATGTATGTTTACAAACACACACATATACATGGGAGTGTGTGTATACATGTAAATAATGTTATCGTCAATTTTATTCATCAAATTCCACAGTCTTTGAAGGTGATGTTGATTCTCCTTCAGCTTGTTGAGATCTTATTCTTTGTTTATGCTTCCCTTTCATTTGGACATTAACAACATAAATGGTGATCATTATTAACACTGTCTAATTTAGTATAAAGATAGGACTAGGAAAAAGATCGAAATAGAATTTCACTATTAAGAGATCTAGGAAAGAAATAATATCAACTTCACACAAAATATACATATTAGAACCTAACCTTGGGTTTGGGCTGCTCTTGACTACCTTTTTCCCATATTTCCTCCATTTAAACCCATCATCCATGAATTCAAGATCCGATTTCGTTCTAAAGGCAAATCTAAAATCCTTGTGTGTCTTGTATTTCTTCACTTTTGATCCACACTCTCTGCAAATTACGAAAATAAAATCACACTCAAGTATATAAGAAACAAGATCTCTTTTATCACTCACCATGAAATTAAAAAAAAATGAAATCAAGGACAACATATATAATAGAACTTGCATGTTACAAGCTGATGGAGTTGATATCGAAGATTCATCTAAAAAACTCATGGTAGTATTTCTCAATACACCTTGAGCTTGCAACAAGGCTTTTCCCTCCAAACCTTCATCGGACATCAAGTAATTTGAGATATCATGAAAATACAGTAAATCATTATGTTGATGATGAGTAGCGTACGCGAATTGATGACCTAAATTAGGGTTAGGGTTAGAGAACTTTTCAAATTGAGGGCTAGTGTCCATTCTGGAGTATTCAAGTTGAAAATATTTTGATGGAGCCAGCTGTGGAAAAAGGCTGCGAAGATGTGGAAATTAGCTTCTCTCCTCCTTCTTTTAAGTTACTTTTCCGAATTTTATTTGTATTTCTTTTAATTAACTTTTTGGGCTTGTAGCTTCATGGACCCTTCCCAAGAGGTACACAATGAAGGTGCTTCAAGTGCCACGAGGCTTTAAATGGTTGGACAGGATGGCACGTCATATGATGACGTCATATAATCTTATGAGGCCGCCGTTAATTAGAGAAGTGGTCCACCCGGAACGCCCCATGAGCGTGCATGGCATGATGCAATGTCACTATTTTGATGGGGATCCAAACACAATTAGGCCTAGTTTGGTTGCTATGATTTGATTTGAAAATAACTTTTTATTAAATTTAATCGTCAACTTAGATATTTGTAGTAGAGTTTTATGCTCGAAATGAATTATAATTAAACTAACTAATTAACCCATTTTCCCTTGATTATTTATCATTAAGTAGTCTCTTTTTTCATAAAGTAATTATCCAATGAAATCAACCTAGTGGGATTATGAAAAACAATAATACCAAGTAAGTAATTCACAGAAGATGAATTGGTAGAAGATGAAATAATCATTACAAAAACATATTAATAATATGCAAAATATATTTATGGGATTAGTCAAATCTAACCAAACTAGGCCTTATATTATATTGGAATTGATCGAGGTGAATAGAGTTAAGATTAAGAACAATTTATAATTCAAATTCAATTTGATCCAAGTCAAATTAATTGTAAAAATATTTTTTTTAAGAAAAGTAATTACATTTAATCATTATATCAATTACATCAATACAAATCCCCGTAAGATTCAAAAGGGGCATATCTTTCAAAATGTCAAAAGAATAGCCTCGAATCGGAATATGGCTACAGCAAGCTCCGACTAAATCGCTCCAAAAAAATCAGTTCTAATCAGTTCCTTACTACTGTTAGAAGTCAAAAGGGTTTAGTTTAAAATTGGCTAAAATTGGCTTCCTCCTCCTCAGTGCACGAAGATGAACTAAGATCTGAAACAAAATGCCCTTAATTAAAAATAAACTTCTATTTCGGTATGTTAAGCTAATTGGATTTCTCAGGTAGTGCAGATGCTTTTGGAAACGCGACTTTAGTAGTTGCCGATTGGAATGTGCTAGTCGTGATGGGTCCAAGTGCACGATATTGTCAAGACGAAGCGCTTAGTTTCTATGGGCCAAAAAATATTGGGCTCCCCAAAAAGCTCATTGTCAGCCAGTCCAGAAGTGTGAAAATTGGGCTTGAAGATTCCAAGCCCAAGAAGACTAGAGATCAGTCTAGTCCAGTTCAGGCCAGCATTATCAAATATTCGATGGGAATTTCACGTGCGCGAATTAGCATTAGTAATAATAAATACAAATTTGTGATATTACTATATATTATTTAATGAAACATAAAGAATACTTGTCAAATATATACCCAAATAAAAAAGGACGTGACCATTTACTTTCTTGTTCCGCTTAAAGCAACAAGCATTAAAATTCTATCCGTTCTTTTTAAAAGAGAATTATTTCATTATTTATTGATATTTATGTTAAACCAAGTCCGTTCATAACCTATATATGTTTGCATTTTGAGATTCTAGTAAGAAAAATTTCCAGTTTCAAATTGATTCTACTTGTTTGGATTAGTCTAAGTTACTATAGGTTTTTATACGGGCCCAACTAGTATAAGCCCTATTGGCCCAATAGCCGCAACAGCACCCATAACGGCCCATCACACCCAATGGAAATTGATATTATCGTGACCACTCATAGGTACACATGTCAACATCCAAAGGTTGCTTCCGTACATGTACGGCCTCATCTCAACCGTCTAGTACAAACCCACGTGGATCATAGCCAACATATAGTACGACCATCAGTATGACAACCACGGACGACCGTTACGTATTAACTGTGCCATGTGCGGACCGGAGGTACAAGATGACAAAAACATGTTAGTGCATTCCCAATCTTACGAACCAGTAATATTCTCTTTTACTCTAAGCTATTCATCCTACACTAGACAACTTGTTTTTACCAGACCTCTTTGAGACCAACTTTTGAAGTAGGTTTCTCAAATAGACTGGTGTAAGGTTATCATTTGTATTTAAACCATATCAAATTTCAACACATACTCAACATATCCATTCCAAACTATATCTTTTAATTATTTTCATAACATTTCAAAATCATAAAACATGGTAAAAACATCCTTAAATCCAAACTTTTCATCAAATCAGTTCGAATGTGTCAATCCAATCACAATGTTAAGTATACAGCTCGACCACCTCTAACAAAATGGATAGTCAATCCTAAACAACACATACTACACATATATTTTACATACATGCACAAAATTACAACACATAGTACATATATATTGTACATACATGCACCAAAATTATTGTAAAAGTTATACAACAACATTGAGAACAAATATAATACCATATTAGGCTAGAGTACAATATTAATCTAAATTTGTCAAGAATTAACATAGAGATTTATGTTATATAAAAGAGGCATGAGAAAGAGAATGTGGTTTTGGAGTACAATAGACAACACAAGGAGTAGGGGTCTCATGGTTGTGAATCCCTTCATATGTTGTTATGACATAGCTCGAGTCCTCTCTATCCCTTTCTACCCTTTTCTTTACATTACATCCTCCACTTGAACACTTGAAATAATTCCTGTAATTAATTTCATGCAATGAAATTAAAATCCTGTCTTTCTATATAAATCTTGTCTTTCTATATATGAAATTTGCACTGTAAACCCTGTGATTTTAAAATTTCAAATTTCACAGGGTTTGATGTGTTAATTTTAAAATCACAGAATTTATGATGCTCATTTTGAATTTCACAGGGGAATATGGTGCAATTAACCCTATATATATATATATAAATATGTCTGTGCATTTGTGTATATATGTAGTTATGGTACTAAAGAAAGTTTGACAAAAGATATCAAGTCTTTATATCCTTAATCATAGATATATATATATATATATAGTAGTAAGAGAAATTACTATTCCATATATGTAATCCACAACAAACAAAGTGAAACTTCAAAACATGTTCGAAACTTGAGTTCTTTCATTGTGCAGACAAGAAAACGCATGCATTACAAATATCTTAGGTTGCTCAGATTTAATATAGCATGCAGGCTATAATTCTACATTTTTCCATAAGTAGTTAAGGTTGAGAAGTCTATGTACAAAGATAATTCCCACAATCATGTTGGCTTATACAATTAAGACATAACCTATTAATTCAATCACTCAAAGATCTATATATACTTAGCTAGAACAAAATAAGTTATAAAATTGGATATGATAATACTATATATACTTAAACGATTAAACAATTTGTGTAGAAACAAAGAAATATAGATGCGTGTATATCGATCCAAGATTTGGGATACTTAATTGCACTTAAAGTAAAATTGAGATCTCCATTTTATTCATAAAATAAGAACGTATGCATTCCAAATCCAAAGATTATTCAATATATTAATCTATCGATAAACATATGCACACGGACATACACATATATATGTCTATGTTTATGTATGTTTACAAACACACACATATACATGGGATTGTGTGTATACATGTAAATAATGTTATTGTCAATTTCATTCATCAAATTGCATAGTCTTTGTTGGTGATGTTGATTCTCCTTTAGCTAGTTGAGATCTTATTCTTTTTTCATGCTTCCCTTTCATTTGGGCATTAACAACGTAACTGGTGATCATTATTAAGACTTTCTAACATAGTATAAAGATAGGACTCGGAAAAAGATTGAGATAGAATTTCACTATTAAGAGATCTAGGAAAGAAATATATCAACTTCACACAATATATATATATATATATATATATTAGAACCTAACCTGGGGTTTGGGCTGCTCTTGACGACCTTTTTCCCATATTTCCTCCATTTAAACCCATCATCCATGAATTCAAGATCCGATTTCGTTCTAAACGCAAATCTAAAATCCTTGTGTGTCTTGTATTTCTTCACTTTTGATCCACACTTTCTGCAAATTACGAAAATAAAATCACACTCAAGTATGAGAAACAAGATCTCTTTTATCACTACCATGAAATCAAGAAAAAAAAAATTGAAATCAAAGACAACATATATAATAGAACTTGCATGTTACAAGCTGATGGAGTTGATATCAAAGATTCATCTAAAAAACTCATGGTAGTATTTCCCAATACACCCTGAGCTTGCAACAAGACTTTTCCCTCCAAACCTTCATCGGACATCAAGTAATTTGAGATATCATGAAAATACAGTAAATCATTATGTTGATGATGAGTAGCATATGCGAATTGATGACCTAAATTAGGGTTAGGGTTAGGGAACTTTTCAAATTGTGGGCTAGTGTCCATTCTGGAGTGTTGAAGTTGAAAATATTTTGATGGAGCTAGCTGTGGAAAAAGGCTGCTAAGTTGTGGAAATTAGCTTCTCTCCTCCTTCTTATAAGTTACTTTTCTGAATTTTATTTGTATTTCTTTTAATTAATTTCTCGAGCTTGCAGCTTCATGGACCCTTCCCAAGAGGCATACAATGAAGGTGCTTCAAGTGCCACGAGGCTTTAAATGGTTGGACAGGATGGCACGTCATATGATGATGTCATATAATCTTATGAGCCCATCAATTAGAGAAGTGGTCCACCCGGAACCTCTCAGGAGTGTGCATGGTATAATGCAATGTCACTATTTTGATGGGGATCCAAACATAATTAATAGGCCTAGTTTGGTTGCTATGATTTGATTTGAAAATTACTTTTTATTAAGTTTAATCGTCAACTTAGATATTTGTAGTAGAGTTTTATGCTCGAAATGAATTATAATTAACTAATTAACCCATTTTCCCTTGGTTATTTATCATTAAACACTCTTGCTTTTTTCATAAAGTAATTATCCAATGAAATCAACCTAGTGGGATTATGAAAAGTAGTAATACCAAGTAAGTAATTTACAGAAGATGAAATGATCGAAGATGAGATAATCATTAAAAAACATATTGATAATATGTGAAATATATTTATGGGATTAGTCAAATCCAACCAAACTAGGCCTTATGTTATATTGGAATTGATCGAGGTGATTAGAGTTAAGATTAAGAACAATTTATAATCCCAATTCAATTTGATCCAAGTCAAATATTTAATTATAAAAATAATTTTTTCTAAGAAAAGTAATTACATTCAATCATTATATCAATTACATCAATACATTCTAAAAATCAAATACATGAATTAAACACAACAAATTCTCTAAGCTATACCATATGACACTACAATATAATAGACAAAAGTCTGCATACTACCAATGAAAATTGAACCCGTATCTTCTCTATTAGAAGGGGAAGTCTTGTCGCTGCATCTAGAGGATGGCGCCGCCTCAAACAAAGGAATAAAGTTGTGTTAAATTGTATTTTGACTTAAAGTAATTAGAATTGAAGTAATTTTAAGTTTGATCAAGTCCAAATTAAGTAATGGTAACTAGTTGGAATCACAAATTGATTTGAACCAGCATTTTCTTCTCCGATCTTGACCTAGTATACGTATTATTTCATCTTCAATATTTCCAGATTTTATTTTACTTGCTTAATCGTTCCCCAAAAACTCATGCTTCAAACCTTTTGAATTGTATTAAATAGTTGCAATAAAAATTACTTGCTAAAAGTATAATATTTATACATGCATGCATGAAAAAATCATAATTAGAAAATACGTGACAATAATCCAAAATAAATACTCATAATTGTCATTTGCATGCCATCTTATAAAATATTAACTTACACATATAGCTACATCATGCATGATTTTCAATATTTTATATTTTAGCAAGTGCATTAAATATAAATAGACAAGTGTGGATGTAAACAACGATAGTGCCAAGC
Organism: Handroanthus guayacan; assembly: GCA_014898755.1. Classification (NCBI taxonomy): domain Eukaryota; kingdom Viridiplantae; phylum Streptophyta; class Magnoliopsida; order Lamiales; family Bignoniaceae; genus Handroanthus; species Handroanthus guayacan. Next base: position 654,594 of record JACFYI010003072.1, on the reverse strand, counting down.
AACAAATATCAAAAGGTTCTTGCGGAAAATTGGGTTCAAAGTTGCAAGATTTGTCAACAAATTAATCCCATCATATATATATATATATATATTTAATAAGTGTTACTTTCACCAATTACTGATGCTACATTTCCGGATTTTATTATTAGTCAATGTTAAAGTTTAAGTAAACGGTGTGAGAAACCAAATATTAGAATAGTAATTAAATTAATATAATTAATTCTCTCTAAATAATAATAATAATAATAATAATATAGTTAATTAAGTCAATGAATGTTTATCCATTTAAGGTTGTCCCATTTAGGAATTAGTGATAAATTCCTGTCGCGAGAAGGCGCATGGAAAGGTGGGTGGCTGCTGAATTCCACTGATTGACCTAACTAACCAAATATTTTTCTTCTAAGTTCCAGCTAATTTCAAGCTTCCAGAAGATGTTTTTGGTCCTTTTATCACCTCCATGGAAGCTTCCCGCAATCGGCAATGGCCGATATTTTTTCACATATATATAATTTTTGTTTTTCTTTTTAATTAACTTTCTTTTTGCTAAGTGATGTAGGCTCATTTTGGCCCAACATTGTAATGGGGCAGACCAATATAGTTAGCCCAAAACCTAAAGGCTGGCCCAAACCAAACTATATTGACCGTAGAAAGACTGCGAATGAAGCGAGTCAAGTCAAATGGTGTTTTTTTAAAGTTTGTTTGAATATTTCTCCAGCTTTGCAACCCGTGTTTTGGTTTGGTTTGATTGTTAGTATGAGAAGAGTTTGAATACTTTGATTTTTTTCTACATACCTTATTCATTTTTTAACTAATTAATTATATTTATCGAATGAAAAATACATTCAGTCTTGATTTGTTATGAATATAAAACCGTGTTAGATTTTAAATATTTATTTCACTATTTTCTTTTTGTTTTGTACCAGTGTCTGTATTCATGCATCATATGATGATAGTTATTTTTATTTATTTGATCATATGCGATCTGAAAAGGCTTCTCTATCTCCTTAGCATGCATACGACTTTAACTTTGATTCTTCAAAAGTCCAAATGCTACTCAAACTTGCTAAATCATTGGAATAATTATCTCAATACTTTCTAAGATTTGAAAAGTAGTATTATTATCTTCCTATTGTTAGCTAAGCTAACAAAATCCTAATGAAATTTGTATGATATTACAATTACATCCCTTGAAAATCTAACATATTAATGGAACTATTTCAAGTAGCCCCTTGTTTATGAAGTCTATTTATAATGTTAAGTTCCATTAAATTTTTTCATCAGTTGAATTGATAATAGAGAGTGTTATAATAATTTTCAAAATATTTAGAGTGTTTTTATAATTAAGTCAAGTCTCAGGAAGTGTTAAAGGTAATTTAAAATAATTTAATCGAAATTAAGTGTCAATTGATGCTCATAAATTTTCTTTGTGTGTGTGTGTTAGAGAGAGAGAGAGAGAGAGAGAGAGATATGCTGAATTGGAAACCATTGAAAAAACGCCACTTGCTTTCCATTACAACAGTTTGAACCACCTGTTTTATTTTTTTCTTCAATTTTTGGTTTATAGTGATATTTATAAAAAAATTATGTTTGACAATTTTTATTCTTGTTAATTATTTTATAACACATAGTTCAAATCACGAAGTCCTTGTATAAGATATTTTCATGCTACATTTTTATAATTTCTCGACAATATTTTACTAAAATAAAATTTGTTGCTAACGCCTATTGGAAATTAGACCATCCAGCAAAGTTTATTCAAAACTCTTTATTTTATCTTTATTTTACGATAAATATAAAAATATTTTTTATAATATAGTATACTTAATTTAAATTTGTATGATAAAGAAAATGAAATGCATATTTGGAAAGAAATTATAAATTGAAGAAGCCATTTCTGCTAAACCACTTACAGAACCCATTTCCACAGCCCTCCACCAACAAAAATGACCGCTTCAGCTCTCACCAATTTCACTCTCTCCCCTCACTCTCATGCCAATTGCATACCCAAATTTTCACACTCCAAAACTCAAAACTCCTTCAAAACCCACAATGTCAGTTCATCATCATCATCCTCTCTGTGTTACCACCGCCAGCACCCCTCAGAAAAGTTCAAGTTTCACCTAAACCTTTACTTTTGGCCTTTCTGTCGCCGTCCCAGAAGAACATTACCAAGTTTTTGTAGAAAAGATTGCAACCATACTATTGGGTTTGCTCATTTTCATGGGCTGTTTGAATTCAAGGCCTGGCATACCCTTCTATACTAAGTGATAACTTTGGCGGACTGAGAGGTTCCCGGTCTGAGAGTACTTACGATGAAAAAGAAGAGGTTAGGTGAATGGAGCTGTTGTCAAAAAATCCGGGTGATATTGAGGCCTTGAAGATGGTTGTGAAGGTGAAGATGAGGACAGGAAAGACTAGTGAGGCCGCGGAGTATGTGGAGAGGTTGATTGAGTTGCAGCCTGATGAAATGGAATGGAGGATGTTGCAGGCTTCTTGTTATGAACTTATGGGGAATTTGAGTAAGGCCAGGAGCTTATTCAAGAAAATACTCAAGCGGAATCCTCTCCTGGTTGGAGCTTTGCATCTATGATGTCTTATACTTCTGTGCATTTGATTATTCTGAGTTTGGGCTAAATTATGTTTCATTTTGTTTTTGTATCTTTGTGAATGCATAAGTTTTTACCTATGATGCATGGGTACTCCAATTTACATGACGTACCCGTACCGGGTACTCGATGGGTACCGGTACTTGATGGGTACTCGATGGGTACTTGGGAGTACACTTGGATATAGTTAGATACGTATCCAATATTTAAAAAAAATATTCTTTAAAATGGATACGGCATCAATATGCCAAGATTTTTTCTTTTTGTAATTAAAAAACACTTCTAATGACATAAAAAGCACGTCTTTAATTCTTGAAATAAAATACACATTCTTTAACCTCTAGAATTTAGAATAGAAAACAAAAAGGCTCTTGAATATAAATGGAAATTGAAAACCGAAGCATTTGCAATTACTTTTGGTTCCGTTGCCAAGAGAAAGAGAGAGTTTGAATTGAAATGTTGCAATGGCTGCCCTAAATGTTGTTTGCCATCATATTTTACTTTATGAAATTTTAATTTTTTATACATATATATTATAAATTATATTACACATTGCCGTACCCGTACCCTAAATTTTCAAAAATTGTCGTACCCCGTACCCGTACCCGTACCGGATACCGGTACCGTACCCGTACCTATGCAACATAGGTTTTTACCTCCATTTCCTTCCACTTAGCATTGGCAATATTCATCTGAAGGTTTTGATTAGAATCCTTATAGTTCGCGATATGGTAAAAATGGTGTTCCATTAGGCAACATGGTCTTTGTTCTTAAGTTTATGAACTTGTTGATGATTGAAATAAGAACTGCCATAGAGTACAGAGCTTTGCTGCCTATGAGTTTGATAAATGTTTACGGATTGGTGATACATGTCATCTGAAAACTACTTCACTTTTCATTTTGAATTTGCCTGTGGGCATTTTGATCTATATCTGCTGTTTCGTTTATGGAGTATGAGTTTTTCTTGTTGTCGACGATATCTGGTTCTGAAGCTTATAATTGGAAGAAGTTGTTTATTAGTATTATCTCTGATATGCTGTGAAGAATTAATCGTATGATATTTTCCCACGATGATGTAGACTCTCCATGTGCTTTCAGAGCACTAGATTATCATTAGTGTGTGTACTAAATTTTTCCACAACCCGACTTCATTTTCATGGACTTGCTTGCCTAATGATAAAGATCCTCGATATAGTTAATATTTCCTATCTGTAATGTGACTGATCTTCATATTGTTGTTTCTTTGATCAGGTCTGGCAATGACGATGCATAAGAACCGTGAAGGGCCAGCCGTTTTTGAGATGCTAGAAAGGGCTTTGGAGCTTGCTCGTAAGAAAAGAAGAGTCAATCTAGAGCGGAATATAAGAATTTTAGCAGCACAAATGCATTTTATGAAGTTAACAACAGTTTAAATTTCAGTTCATACAATCATAATCTGTGAAAACACAGCTCAACTATATGAGGAAGTTCAAATCGCATATAAAAAATGAATAAACAAGAGCCAAAAGCCAAAAGAGGGAGAAATGAACCTGCAGACAAGAAAAACTA
>JACFYI010003072.1:636163-647323 GCA_014898755.1 Handroanthus guayacan | reverse complement strand
CAGCAGCGCTGTGGATACGAACGCAGAAAATGGCACGGCCCCGGCGGCGCAGAGTGAAACTCCGGTGAGAATAATAGCTATTGTTGGAGAAGGTAGCGTCAGCCCCCTCAAGTCCACGCCTTGGTATGACGTCATGCTCCACACTGTAAGTAGATGAAAATACTGAACTCTATTTGGGTTCTTTGAGTTGAGCTCTTAATAACCACCCACTTTTGCCCATTTTTTAGGATATGATCACATTTTCAAAATGTCACTATTTTATTAGCATTATAGAAATATGAAGCCTTGTTTGAGTCATTTCATATGTTTAAAGAATTCTGTTTCTGAATTTTGGCTTCAGATATCAAAATTGAGTACATTTTCCTGTGTAGCACATGTTACCTGCAATGGTTGCTTTAGTGATTATGAATTCACTTTTTATTTCAAGAATTTGATTGCCTATATTGGTTATGGTTGGAGAAGCTGGGAAAAATTAGATTGAAAATTTTGAACTCGAGTATATCAAGTTTATGCTATTTTATTTATAAAGAGTTAACTGTCTTTTTCATATCAGAGATGTAAAACGGCAACATGCGCATTGGAGTTTATAGAATTAGCTTGATTCTTTATTTGGAAGGTTTGTGTTTTGTATATTAGGATACGTCACTATCAGCTTTTGATCCATTTCGAGTTGTTAAAAATGCATCTATGTGTTGTATCATTGCTAAATTTTTTAGTTCGTCGTCAAGTTACACAATTTTGTTTCTTTGGATCGATCGTCTTATGATCTTCCAATCCACGACTAAATCTTATTCTTTGGTGTGTAAACCAGGCAAAAAAGTTGAAATGGGTCGACGAAGGATTTGAAATGCTGGTATTCACAGACAATGTGTATCGAGTTAATGATGATTCCATAGGGCAGCTTCAAGAAGCACTCCGCCATGCAGAAATCTTGATGATTGTTGCAGTTACAAATCAAGAATCAGTCAAATGGATTCAAACCAACTGCCAGAAGGTCCCAAATGTGATATGCTTCAATTCATCTCCAACTTTAACAAACAAGTTAGGGGGATCCCTTATCCAAACCAAAACCGTAGGAACTATATTCAGTAAATTACCATTGCCCCAACTGAAGAAGCAAAAGGAATCGGAAGAAGTAGTTCGCTCCGTATATGAGGCTTGGGACAGGCATAACTCCGATGATATAAAGTTCTGTTTGTTAGTTATAATAAATTCTTATATCAGACCAGTTCCTATACTCAAGAACCTAAGGGCAAAGGGCTTGTCCACATTGAACTGCATGGTAAAGAATTGTGGCCCTCAAATACTAAACTGTCTTTTGGATCCAAATTGTAGAAAGGCTCTTCAGTGCTTAAACAACTGCAGTCCTGTCGACCAGGTATGCAACTATCGATGTATCGCCTCATATGAGAGTCGACAACTAGAAGAGTTCTCATTATGTGTACTACAGAAGAATAATTGTCTTGAATTAGATGCAAAAATCCCAGATAAACCTGTCATTACGCCAATGGTCCAGTTTCGAGGGAATGATTTGGATCATGAAACTGCAGAAGATCTTTTCGTTGGTTGGTTAGGGAGTTTGGATTGGAGTTGGCGCGTTGTGGCTGGGCAAAACCCAGCCTACGATCAGTTCCCGTGCCAGTACCAGTTGTTCTATAGAGGAAAGGCAAAAGGGTCATTTTGGTACGAACCTGTTTTCCAGGTACAGACGTTGGATGGGGATTTGGTTTGGCGAAGAAGAAAGTACCGGGTCAAAAGAGGGAAGATCCCGGGTACATTTTACTTTAGCGTCTTAGATAATGGAGTTGTTTCAAATGAATTTTGGACTATTGTTGATGTAAGCGACAATTTAAGTTGGGGGTTGTTTCATTATCATGGAGCGGCTAGGGTTGCTGGCCAATCGTATACTGGGGCAGTTCTTGTTAGCCCAGACGGGTCGTACCCGGATGAGACCGAGACCCTGAGATTGGTATCTGCATTGGATAGATGCAGTATCAAGCAGTGGGAGCTGTTTGATGTTGATAACTGTTCTTGCAAGAATCCACCATTGGGTTTGCCCGAGGGTTCGAGTTTGCATTATAAGATCAAAGTTCAAGATTTGAAAGATTCATCTGTTGGTGTGTGAATAGAATATGTTAAATATTAGTATTATTTTACTAATTAGAGTTTCAAGATTTTAAATGGGTGAATAAATAACCCATTTAAATATAATAAATAAATGTCTTACAGCCATTGTTGATTCTCATTGAGTATTTCAGAGTGAGCATCCCAAAAGCTTGCCTCAATAATATTGCAATATCTGACTACAACTATCTTTCGTGATTTACCAGCAGAGCCTTCTTTGTTGTCCACTATTCTCGTTTCCTGGGGAAGAGAAAAAATTTAAAAAAAAAAAAAAATGCTTTCAAAACTTTAGGATCAAAAAAGTGTGAATAGTGAACGAGCCTAACAAGTTCCGCCTAGAGATGTTTCAAGAAACATTTTCAAGATTTATACACGTTAAATTATAGTGATGGGACCTATAACCATCAATTTGTGTGCATGTATTATGTTTTAGTTAAGGGTAAGCTATGTTTCCCTCCTTAAATTTCATTGTCTATCCATTCTGGCACGTAATTCTGCAAGAATAATTTAGGAATACTTGACTCTTTAATTTAAAGTGATAAACACACTTTGCCTCCCAAATGTTTCAATGAGACAAAATATGCAATTGGAAGACTAATCACCAATATGTGGATGTTATGTGCCTCACAAACGGATATTTTTCGTTATTCCTTCTGCATCTTGCTCAAAAATTCATTGTTTAAGATGAATTTTTAACAAAAAGAAGGAAGTGTCCATGAGATGTATAAAAATCATAGTGGTTCCAATCGCATATTTTGCCTGGAAATCTACTTACGAGTTATATGCTAGTTCTCGGACATTATATTTTGTGAGAGATTCACCTAAGGGCACTCTTTTATTGCTTCTTTTGCCTAATCAATTGAGTGATAAAGTGCTCCAATAACTCTAAGTTGAAACGATGGAGTGCTTTAGATTTATTTTTGAAAGCCTTGTTCTGAAAGTAATAAATTTGATGGGGAAAATACAGTATCGTTAACCATTTAGAGTGGGGGCAGAGAGAGAGGATGTACCTTGTCCCAATAAACAGATGATCCGAGGCGGAACATGGGTTCTAATGCGTTATAGTAGTTCGTAACCCCGGAAAGCTGATCTAGTAGTACATTTTTCTCCTGGGCTTGAGTACCCTGCAAATCAGCAAAAATAAGAATGAAACCAAAGACTTTGCTACAGAGACTTAATGCAATATACAGTATGTAAAATAACCATCACTACTGAAAAAATTCATGCTTTACATTAATCTCAAGCAAAAGACATCCAATAATTAGTCAAGCTATTGATCAAACAGATATCTACGCTACTGTATAGACTGATGACATCAAAATGGAAGCAAGCACCTTCAAGTAATTTTGCGCCTCACTCTTGCTCGTTCCAGACTTTACAAGCATCCAGAAACAAGTGTTGTACTGATTGTTGATGTGACCTACAAATCAATAAGTTTCAATGAGAGTTCTGTATTTACAAAGATGAGACCAAATTATCGATAACAAGCTACATGAATAGGTGATTATTAAATGGAATGAAGTGAACTCACAGTCGACTTGTCTCCATGCTAGATAATCTCGAAGAATCTCACAGGATGGGTAGCAAACAGCACGACCATCAAAATATGGCGGGTACTTCATCTCTTTGTGGGGAAAAAATTCATTCCATTTCACAGTGTACATCGAAGAGAAGAAAGATGCAACTGCAGAAACTATTTCACTACACATGATACAAATAATAAAGCCAAAGTGAATGTACTGCTTAACAAAGAAATCTGAATCAACCAGTGGCAACAATATCATGCAGAAAGAGATCTTTGGAATCTCTAAGTTGGTCCAATCAACTGTTAAGTTGAAACTTCCGACCTCCAACCTCCCGGGAAAAGAAGTTAAAGAAAAGGAAATAACAAGCACATGCACACACACACACACACACATATTCGGCTAAAATTTTTTATTAAACATCTAATCTAGAGCTTAGAACTAACCACTGTAAATAAACTTGATAGCCTATGTAATAATAGCATATGAACATATACCATCAACCACTAGAAGTCTTTAGTAGATAGAAGTGATACCTGGGATGCCTTTCAAAGAGCTGAGACTCTTTCTTCAAAATAAAGCTGAAAGTATAAAGTAAATTGTCAAACAAAGAAATTTAGAAAATTAACATATTGAAATTCATAATAGGTGAAAACTGATTTACTACCTGTACTCATCACTAACACCATATGCAAAGACAATATCCTTAAACTCTTCTAGTACAGCAACTGCACATGAATTCATCAGGTTGAGGGCTTGTGCATCATTTGGCTTCTCAAATTCATGAACTTCAGAAAATCTACCATAATCCCAAATAAACAAAAGAAACTGAGTTCTATTTTATCATGGAGCTTGTTAGAACAAGTCCATCAACTCCAATCAAATCCAAATCAGAAATACTTTGTGGATAGGAAATGGCTCAAAGGAGATGCTCAAGAGCAAGTTACCTGTGAAAATGGCAACCATCAATGCGAATAACAATCCATGTGGATGGCATCAATTTGCTCTCATATTGGAAAGATTTAAGATACTCAGGTTTGGTTTTGTTTAAATCTTCAGTAAACTGACCCAGCTCCTTGGAAAGGCACAACTGCTCATTCCAGAACCTTCTTGATGCAATATTTTCACAATGAACTGTCATGACCTTCTTCCTTGGTCTTTTTACAGGACAGCCATCATCTTTGTACTTAACAATATCTTCAACCTTGTCGCAACAAAGAGATATTTAAACTAGTTTAATGTTGCATTTACTACTCGATAATCAAAATAAATCAGCTTGTATATCTAAAGATAAATTGATATAACATGAAAAATTGTGGCGTCATGTCAGCTTATCAGCTGACCAACAAGTTCACAGGGTCAGAGGCAAGGTATCGCAGCAGCTCCAATTCCAAAATAGGCCTCCAGAAATTTTTTCAATGGCGATCTTGGAGTTTACACAAACACAGGGAGAGAATGAAACGAGAGGGGTTAGGAGTCAAGGATAAAAGGAAGGATGAGCAGCTACCTCTATCTTGAGAGCACATGTCCCTTGGCGAAAGATTTCTGGAAGGTCTTTCCTATAGTTGATGTTAAAGCGTTGGTAAAGCAATTCATTTCTGTCTTGCTTCTGAGATCCCTATAAAATAGCAATTGAGAACAACCACAAGTTATTTTCAGAGGATGGACGTGATGATTCAAAATGGAACAAAAGCAAAGGAAAATGGAAAGATATTTGAGTTTATTGTAGATTGCATTATACATTATTTCATATGGCAGGCTGTACAGAATGTAGCATGAAAGAAAGTTCTGCGTGTTTATAGGTTCTATGGAGAGCTTCTCCAGGCATTCAAGTACATGCTGAAACCATAGTTCAAGAAGTACATTCCAGAGTTTTCCTCCAAATCAAGGACTTTTATGCCATTTAGTGTTGATATGCAGTCTAATCACAGCACAGTGGGGAAAGTGAGCGAAAAATTCAAAGCAGGTCCATCCACGTGAGTTGTGACACACAAAGTTGCACAATTATGAAGATGATGTACGTACAAGTTCACTAAAGAAAGTTTTTAATGCTTTGAGCATCATCAAACATTCAGTTTAGAGTAGATAGGTAAGTAGCATGTTTGAACAATACAAATCCACCTTCAGCATTTCTTCTGCTTCCTTCTCAGACATTCCACACTTAATCAGCTGCCAAAGACAAGTATTATGCTGGTTACTTAAGTGACCTGCCATAAGGATAATGAGTTTCAATTTATGAATGTAAAACCCCTAAACATTAAACAGTTCCTTCAAACTGAAAAATCAATGATAGTTTAAAAATGTACAGAGTAGTGAAATTCTATGTACATGATAACATAGATCGAGATTTATCATATAGATTAGATGCACCCTCAGAAGTAGTTTAAAATTAGCTTACATTCATGTTGTCTCCATACAAGATATGCTTGAAGAACCTCCAGAGACGCACAGCAAATAACTCGTGAGCGAAATGAAGGGGCATATCTCAAGTCTTTCTGAGGGAAGAATGCCTTCCATTTAGTGACATAAACAGACGTGAAGAAAGATACAATGAGGGAGTGTATCTTGCTGTAAAACGTTTTAGAGTCAGTAATCACGACTTCGATCCAAACAGAAGAAAGATACGCAACCAACCTCATTTTAAGTGACAACACAATCTAATAGAACCTTAAAAAATGCAGAAGTAAAAATTCACAAATCCGGAATATAGGTTCTTGGAAGGGCCAAGTCTCCTAGGCAATTCAGCATATTAATTTATATACTTCTCGTATTTCATAACACCTTTTCCTTTCTAATTGTTCAGCAAGATTGAAACTTGATCATGATCATCCACCAAATAGTGCACCTCATATTTAATATTAGATTGTCGATTAGAAGTTTCATATAAGAGTAAACAAATTGAACAAGCTTATAGGGACAGTAATGACTAAAATATAAACCTGGCACGCCGCTGGTAAAACTTGGTTCCTTTCTTGAATACAAAGCTGAAAACAAACAATAAATAATCATACAGAAAATTGAAAAGTATAAGTAAACACAGCGTAAGATTTATTTCTAAAGTACGTCACTTTTTACCTGAATTCATCACTGAAACCATAAGAGAATATAATATCTGGGAACTGCTCTAGAACAGCCTTTGCACACTCGTTCATCAACTCTAGTGCTATCTTATCATTTGGTTTCTCCAACTCATGCACTTCAGAAAATCTACTCCAACATCAGGAAATAAAATTAAAGAAGGGGTTACAGGACAAAACAGGTGTTTAGGAATTATGTTGCAAATTGAACCTGCGGAAATCACGGCCGTCGATATGGACAGTGATGATATTAGGCGGAAAGATCTCATCCTCCACCTCAAACGACTTCACATACTCGTACTTGCTGTTTGCCATTCAAAAATTTATAACAAAAATTGTTGCTATGGGTCGCTTCTTTGTAAAATGAGCTTAGTCTCATGAGAAAGTTTTGCAATATTTATGGACGCTGAAAGCTCCCAGTAGCCGTTGAAATTTACAAGCAAACTTCCCTAGTGCAGAAAGGGGACTAGAATGAGAAACCCATGTACCCGAAAGAAATCGTCTTCCACTTAAACGCCCACATGAAAATCTAGCTGTATGATTGTAGGGGAATTTTGATTTTTCTATGTTTCCGATTCAGTTTTCGCTGTTGTTGAGTGGATATGAGGTAGCGGCTAGCGGCGGCAACGGTTGGGTGGTGGCGGTGGGTGGGCTGCAGAAGAGAAGAAAAGTAGAGGGCGGGGAAATTCAAAATCGTCCCTAAAGTTTCAACTTATTGTAGGATATGACCCTAAAATTTTGAAGCTTGTTATATTGACCTTGTCATATAATTTTTGGTGATAATTATAGCTAATGAAGTGAATTTTGGTATTGCCACCGCCCTTTGGATGAAGTGGCACGGCCTCCTCCTTTTCATAGGAGAGGTGCAAGTTCGAATCCCACCGGTAGCGTGTGGGTCTTTATCTACTGTATAGTAGTATTTATCTACCGCATGGTAATTTATAGAATTTATTTGTGTTTAGTTCTTGTAATTGATCTTTGAAATATATTCATGTAATGATATTGATGTAATGATTAAATGTAATCGCTTCTCTAAAAAAAAAAAAAAAAAGTGAATTTTGGTATTACCTATTCTATTATAAAAAGAATAAGTTTTTGCAATGGTTTGGATATCAATTTCTGTAAATTTAATTTTTAAATTTATTGGATCCTAATTTCTGTAAATTCAAATTTACCTTTTATATATATATTGTTGTGTACATTAATCATATATCGATAAAATTGGATTCTTTTCTGAAACTACTAATCCAATAACTCATGTTCAAATCAAACTCCCAAGTCCTAATCTCCACTTTAAACTTTCACGATTTCCTTCACATAAATTTTTCTTTTTCTTTTGAAGTTAAAAAAAATCAAAAATTTCACATAAATGTGGTTATAATTGTGAATGATAAAATTGAAAATACCAAAACTGGAATCAAAATTGCCGTTTTATATACAAAATGGCATTTCTTTTTTATAACAGTGCAAGGCATATTGCCCTTTTTTTAATTTCACAACCGAGTGCACATAAACTTTGGAACTCCGAAAATACAAGTGGGGCATTTTTGCAATTTCCACTAAACAACACAAACTACCAAGATTAGCATTTCCAAATGCCCTCAGCATCATATGTAGCTCCCTATAAGACACACACCCAAACACATATACAAAGATTTATTTTGAGCCAAACTAAAACAACAATAGTAAAGCCAACAACCCACCAAAGACACTAACACCAATTTTGAACCCAATTTCCCCTCCATCACTCTCAATGGCAATGGGAAAAAGACAATGATCCGCGGAAGCATTCACATCCACAATCTTAGCCAATCCATCAAAATTACAAGATTCCACATCCTGATTATTCATCTGAAAATACATATTAAATGCATACGAAATCTTGCTCGTCTCATCAAGTTTATTACATGAACTCCCATGATTTAAAGTCGTGCAATCTCCCCTCGAACAAGCATAGTCCATATTGGTTGGTACTTTATCCATATTCTTCATATCAGGATTGAAAACACACCATTTTGACTCTAAATACTTCACATTTTTAGCTGCAACGGGCATTTTGTCATGCCCTTGTCCTGAAAAATCCATCGGAAACTTTGGCTTCCCGTCATACTTAAACAACCCCCAATGGCGCTCGAAGTCCCCTGGCGCCACACTCTTTTGGTTTTCATCAGTTAAACTAAAGAGATAGTACTCTATCTCTTTTGGATAAATTGGGGTACCTTGCTTTGTCGCCATTTTCTTGAAGAATCCATCATAGAACTTCTTTGCCATTTGGACATTTGCGTTCACATCTCCATCCGTAGGCCAACCGATTTCTCCTATAATGATTTTAACATTAGGGTAACTGGTTTTCCTTATAGCCCATGCGAGGGTGTCTATATTTGCATCAAGCATGTTTGTGTAAATGGTTCCATTGTCATTAACTGGCTTAGCACCACCATCAAAGAATGCAAATTCAACAGGGAAATTTGGGTTCTGATATAGACTAAGGAAAGGGTAGATGTTGACGGTGAAAGGGGCGTCGTTTATTTGTAAGAATTGGACAATTTGATACATTAGGTCTCTTATGTCCGATCTGAACTGGCCGTCGGACGGGTTATTGGAACCGGAGTCATAAACATCAGCGTTTTGTGGGCTTGTGGCTTTGACCTTGTCGCCTAGGCCTTCTTCGTTTATGGCTTTCTGAATGTTTCTGAGTGCGGGAAGTATTGATGCTAAATTGGAACCATTGTAGGATTTTAACAGTGGCTCATTTCCAACTGCGACATACCTAATGACAATGAGAGAAATTTGCCATAATTAAATAAATGGGTAAATATTAGTTCACTTCTCAAATGTATACGATTTCCTCTGTTATCACTAAACATGACTTAAAAGCATTTTGCCGCATTACTAAAGAGCACTTTGCCGCAAGTGGATTTCTCATACCAAATTGGAGCACGGAGACTATCGCTTGACTTTTATCTATCTTACAAAAGAAAATTCTCTTTATTTTTCCATCATTACACTCTTTCTCAATGTTTTAGAGGAAAATAGGAAAAAAATAAAAATACCAAGAATGTAAGTTGTAACTATAATAAAGATCACATGTTAATTCTCTAGCTGCATGCATAGCCTAAAAAATCACTTGGGAACAAAGTGGACTTCTTAAACAAAATATGCAGTCAAAGACTTAACATATGACTTCTATATGACTTAGAAAGATCATTCTCGTTAATTTCTATTAATACTCAAAATTCATGTTTTGTAACTCAATGTTTCAAAAGGAAAGCGGTAAATAAATTTCATTTCTTAAGATAAATGTTTTGAAAGGAAAGAGGTGAGTGAACTTCATGTTTTGAAAGGAAAGAGGGAGTGAACTTCATTTTTTAGATAAATATTTCTAAAGGAATAAGGGCGAAATGACGGGACACCAGAATCTTTTGATAAGGTACGTAAAAAGTCACCTCCTAATGTTTTGAACATAATTAGTTTAAAATATACCGCTGGGGACATTTCAATATTTTTCAATTGCATATCTCACCGGAAAATTCACTTAAGACAAAATGCATTATTGCTTTTAAATTATTTCAACAATGAAAATCTCCGCAACAATAAAAGAGACCTACATAACTCATAAAAACCCCACCTGATATTCATACCACCATCATAGATATGTTCCGTCAGATTTTGCTTAACCCAATCCTTAGCCTTATCATAATCTTGTGCCAAATCCTTTAACTGATTATTAGGAATACCCAGCATAACTTCAATACCCGTCCCGGCAAAATGTTTCACGGTCCAAGGATCAGAATCGAACAACTTAATCTTATCAATCTTGTTGTCTTTAAGCATTTGGACAATTGTTGCCGGGTGCAGATTCTGCGAAGCCTGAGTTCCCCAGTTGACGCCGATGCCCTCGACCACATAGGTTGCCGCCATGAGCTGCAGCGAGGCTAGGACGACTGCAGCCCATGTCGGGTACATTGAAAAGATCTGCATCAGTTGTGAGAAGAAACCACGAGCCAGAAAGGCTTCGTGTTTTTGTGGGTTTAATCTTTGAGTTTTGTTGGTGATGTTAAGTTTTATGAGAATGAGTAAAATGGGTGGGAATTCTTATGTGTATTGTTTGGAGGGAGATGAAGTGGGATTGGTGGGAGTCCATGCATGTAGGGAGATTGGAGAATGGAGAGTGAAAAGAGGTGGTCAAATCTTGGAGATCTTGGAGGGTTAAAAAATATCCAGTTTGAATCTTATGTTTCGATTTTTATTTTGCCTTATTGATATATGTTCGAGTATATTAAATATTTTTTTTATAAACATTTAAATATTTAATTTTGGATGCAATAAATTGATACTCACTGTAACAAAATATGAAATAAAATATCCAAAATGGATTTCATTTTGAATATGTGATGGTATAAGAGAAGATTTTATATTATTTATTTCTGTTTCTT
>JACFYI010003072.1:608812-636063 GCA_014898755.1 Handroanthus guayacan | reverse complement strand
CCTAGACTTTTATGAATACTTAGCTAATCTTATGATTGATGAAGAAAAAATTATCATAACATATTTCCTATTTAAGAATATATGACATGATAATGTTTAAAATGTAATTTATGTAGAATAGACTAAATTAATCACTGCATTGAGGCTAGGAGAGCTAATGTTTGGCGCCCCTCCTCCAGACTAGTCAAATCCCCGCCTCCACCCGCTCATTTGCCCCCAATTAAATGTACTATATATTAATATGCATCTCAAATTATCAAATTTATCGTGTAGATCCAATAATACAACGACACAAGTTTATAAAAATATTAATCATATAGGGTGTAAATGAGTCGAGCCTAGAAAATTTTTCTAACTCAAGCTCGACAAGCTTGTAGAACTATGTTTAAACTCAAATAAGAATATCAAGCCAGATCACTTGCTAAAAATAATATTTATACTAATTTAATTTTTATTCATATTTAATAATATTTAATTGCGTCTCCATTAATTATACATTAGTAATTCCTTGAAATTATAATACACAGTAATTATATTAGTAATATAATACTACTATTTATTTTATTTTAATAAATCTTTCATTTATTATTCATACATATATATAACTGTTACTAAATCGCACTTCATTCTTAATTAAAAAAGTAATATTAATAATAAAATTAAAGATTTAAAAAAAATCTAGAAATTATAAAAAGTCAAAAGCTCACAAGTATTTATTTTTGACTCAAGCTCGAGTTCAAAAAATTCACCTAAATCGGGCTATAGTCGAACGGACTCATGAGGCTTATTGCAAACCTAATTATTCTTCATTGAACAACTAGCCCACAAAATGGCCCTTAATGGAGAGGCTATATATAGAGGCACTAGAGAGCATGACAAAGTAATTTTGCTACTTATATTTGGTCAGAAAGTAAATTTATTTATATATCATAATTCATATCATTATATTAATCTTCGTCTATATGTTTTGCCGTAAAAAAATGAATTTGTAATAATGACGAGCTTCTTTTTTTTTTTTTTTTTTTCTTTTTTCAGATTGTCAACCAGCTATATATTTATTTATAAATTTCAACTACCTCTATATAAATATATATATATATGTGTGTGTGTGTGTATTTTCTCTATCTATATATAAGATAGGTAAGCGAAGATCCTTATTAAAAGCGTTATCATTTTCACCATCGCCAACCTACCTTCCTTCACAACTTCCTCACTCCTCACTGGTACTCTCTCTATCTCTTTGTGTGTATATATATATACGCATATACATATACGTGTGTGTGTGTGTGTACGAGAAAGTGGTGTTTGTAGAAATTTCATTTTGAGTCTTTTTTTTTTCGGGCTGCTTAATGAACCTCAAATTTTAGGTGGTAATGGCTCCATTTACGTTAGCTGTTGATGGAAGGAGCTCTTCTGAATACTGTTCGGGTAATTTAAGATTCTATTTTATCTTAATTGTGCTATTCCTGAACTTTGTTTCAACTGCGTGGCCTTCTAGAAACTGGTTTTGTTTCGGTCAGAATTTGCAGTAAATGTTTCGAATTTGAACGGAGCAGAAAATTCATACTTGCAGTGTTGAATTTTCTTGATTCACTTTCATAATTAATATTAGTAATGTTTTAACAAGAAAAAGAAATGATATATTTGCGAGTGCTTCATACGACAGTGGAGGAAATTGTTATGGCATTTTATATCTGATTTCTATGATGGGTTATCTCCAAAATTGTGTTTTCCACTTTTTTGTGCAATGAATTCAGGTTAAATTTAGGATGCCAAAAAAAAATTAATTGTGCATGGTTCAGTTAGTATTTTCTGGGTTTTTATCTGAACAGGTGATTGATTTTGCAGACACGTCTAACAGGAAAATGAAACGCCTGAAGTTGGGACCCAAAAAATTCTTTGCCTCTGTCAATGAGCAAGATGAAAAGCCATTGGATTTTTTGCGTATATTACTTGGTATGCTTGAAGTCTAGTTCCATATGTCTTGTATTGCTTATTTCTCAAATCTATTTGCCTAAAGTTTCCATGAGAACAACCAGTACTTAGCATCTATAAATAATTAGGAGACCCCAGTAATGCAATAAAGGGAAGAGTTCCTAGATTCATGGAGATAATTACATGAGTAGTCATGCTTGCAGATCCATCATATGAATCTTGAGCAATCTTTCTACTTGATTAGTTGCACTAACTATTTGATCATAATTCCGCAGAGGGTTCTATAGCAGGTGGCACAGCTGGTGTTGTGGTTGAGACAGCTTTATATCCTATTGACACAATTAAAACACGACTGCAGGTCAGTTTCTCATTGCACCATGTAATGATAATCCAATGTTCTGAACCAGACGATTGTAAGGGATTCTTAGCTCTTTGTGATTGCCTTTAAGTCACCATGTGCCACTTGCATGGGTGATACTAAGTCCAGCCTTATCACAATCCAAAATTGATGCAAGCTGAAATTTGAAAAGAACGGAAAGGGGCAGAAAGCAAGCGGCGATGATAATACTTGATATGAAAAAATTACTTAAGGGCTTGCGTAGCAAGTGAAGATATTGATTTTCTTATATTGATGTGAATCATTTTCCAATGTGTTCTTTGCTTACAAGCAGTAGTAGTGCTAATAATCGTAGAATTTCTTATCTGCTCTGTGCTGCCTGGAAATGTGAAGGGGATGAAGTATGAACAAGGATGTCTTTGATTACATTTAAAAAGGATCCTAGTTAATGCATTTGAAGCATGATTCTAAGACTAATGACCTTGAGATCTCATGTTTGCCCAAGTTGTTTGTTCTTTTGCAGGCAGCACGTGGTGGAGGCAAAATAATTCTCAAAGGATTATATTCTGGACTTCCTGGAAATCTTGCTGGGGTCTTACCGTAAGAACATCTTTAAATGCATTTTGTTAAACATCTCCACAAGATCAAATATGCATACAGTTTTGTTGATTACATCAACTTGTTCTTTTATATGCTCCATTTGGATTCATACTTACTATTTGTTTTAAAGAGTTGTTGCGGTTAATTGTGCCCTCAAGTTAGAATCTAAATGGTCTGGTGAACCTTTAAATGATGAAGAAGAATTTTTTCTGGAAAGCAAAGAAATGCCTACACAGTTACGCTGTTTAGAGTTAAGACTACCCTTTTTTCCACCCACCGTTCCTCGTTAAAACCCTTTCCCCCCATTGGGATGTGTACAGATAACAAACAATTTTAAGATTATTTACACTGCTTAATTCCTTTTTCACAAATTTTAACTGTCACTCAGGTTCGTTGTAATTTTTTAGACCAGAAGTCGAGCAGGGGGGATGTGGTCCATCGACGATTATGAAAATATAAATTCCGGTTGAGTAATTGACGATATGGGTTTACTTGATTAAGTGTCATCTATTACTAGTTTTGCTGAAATACTTTTTCCAGCATGAAGTCTAATGATTTTCTGGGAGCAATCATTCTTGACATTCATATCTATTTCAATTCCCAGCATAATTATGCAGAACTGATTTTGTTATTTGCCAAAAAACTACACAATTGTGTGAGACATAGATTGATAGTTAATTTTTGTGACAGGGCATCTGCTGTTTTTGTTGGTGTTTATGAACCTGCCAAGCAAAAACTCTTAAGGAGCTTTCCTGAAAATCTCAGTGCTGTGGCTCATCTGGTGAGAGCTCTCTATTCAACTTATTATTGATGTTACCTCACTAGGTATGGAGGAGTTCTATTTGTTTTTCTTCTTAGTCATTTTGAAATCCTCCATCATACCTAAGCACATTTGGGATAGATGTAGAGCTATAATGCTCTTGAATCTTTGAATGTTCATGTCTTTTGAGTTCCACTATTCATGGCCTGCCTCCTAAAGTGACTCATTTTTTAACTACTACTTCTTGTCTCAGGCCATCTGACCACTGTTAGCTCTGTCTGGTGCAGATTATGCTGCCTTTGTGATTAAATCCATCCTTGCTCCATCCCAAACAAGCGAGTCAAAGTTCTTTTCTCCTTCCTAGCAGCTCTTAGTTGTCCTGTCTAATACCATATATTTGGTCTTTTGGGGGGTTACCAAGCACATCCCTACCATGCCAATCATCTCGAGATCATCGTTACATATTCTTACTGCTTCTCTTAAAATATTATACATGCATATTAATCACAGACATATTCTGAGATTTTCATGGAGTATTGGTACCCAATGTGGAATTGAATCTCTTTAGAATCTTGCAAAGAAATTATTTCCATGTTTCTTCATAAAAGTGTCTGATTTTATTGTAGACTGCAGGTGCCCTTGGAGGCCTCGCAGCTTCTTTGATTCGTGTCCCGACAGAGGTAGCTCTCTCTCTCTCTCTTACGCACACATATTAACTTGCTTTATTCCCACCTTATATATATATATATATATATATGTATGCTGTTATTGCTGATGTCATCTCCTAGTCTTCATTCTTCAGGTTGTTAAGCAACGGATGCAGACTAGGCAATTTGCTTCTGCGCCTGATGCTGTGCGGCTCATCGTTTCCAAAGAGGGCTTTAAAGGTCTTTATGCGGTATGATATCTTTCCATTTTGATTTTCTATCAGCAATCAAATTGTCCTCTTTTTGTCAGAGAATGGTTGTTGTGATATTTTATTTTATTTCTAGGGAGATGAACCTTCTAGGGTTATTTGAGCACGATGTTAAGCACTGTACTGATTTAATGTTATTATAGGGATATGGTTCATTCTTGCTGAGAGATTTGCCATTTGATGCAATCCAATTCTGCATCTATGAACAACTTCGAATAGGTTACAAACTTGCGGTAAGTGTTCATCTTCTGAAGTTGTTTGATTTGTTGTTTTTTTTACCTGAATTTTTCGCTAGTATATAAGCAAAGGCTTCTTCTACAGACTAGATAACTAGCTCTGAAGTTTAGTTTTGTCCTATCTAAATGGTATGGGAACCATTCCCAGCTGATTGCTTTCCTTGTTGTTCCAGCCATGGACAAGTATGATGCTTATCACTTTATGCCAAAACAAGCTGTTAAGTATCATAAAATTCTTGAATATTTGTTGCCATTCTGATAATGCTGCTATTTTATTTTGTGATTTGTGTCTAACCAGGCAAGGAGAGATCTGAATGATCCTGAAAATGCCGTAATTGGTGCTTTTGCTGGTAACTTGACTTCCTAGAGCTTTCTGTCATTTTTCATGCATGGATTTTTCAAATATACATCTAACTAGAATGGCTCGTATAGAGGGTCTCAGCGAACTGTAATAATACATATGACCGGAGATTTTTTTCTTTCCCCCCCTCTTTAGGTGCACTGACTGGGGCCATAACTACTCCTCTTGATGTGATTAAAACTAGGTTGATGGTTCAGGTATACAACCCAAATCAGCCCTGTTTTCTGCATGAATGACTGTGTGGATAAACATGCGTGGGCCAGTCTTTTGAACAGACATGTGCATTTATTCCATTCTTTTATTCGGTGTTTTGGCCGGTAAACTTTAGTTCCATGTTGTTTTCACAGGGATCAGCAAACCAGTATAAAGGTATATTTGACTGTGTCCAGACCATTTGCAGAGAAGAAGGCCCTAGTGCTCTACTCAAGGTAGGCCTCATTCTCCTGTTAGAGAAATCCATAAATCAGCACTTTAACTTATAAGGCTCGTATAAATATTCTTAACGTATACAAAAAGCAACTATAGGTGTGAGAAGCAATCCAAGCGTGAAATTCTTCCTCCAACACTGGCTCATCCCTCTATCAATGCTGAATTTCACATTATCCTTTCTTCGTATTATTTCTCGGATTTGAGGGATGACATGGTATCTTCTGCACAATCGATATGGCACCTTTTATCTCCATGTTATGGACTTGCATTCTCTTTACACGCATCCAATAGAATTGGATGATTTCCCTGCTAAACAAAAACTATAGAACTTTTGTGATGTCCACAAAGATGAAGAACGCCACGTTTGAGACCTTTTAATTAGCATGTCGAAGATATGTTTAATTGGCTTCTATCTTTCATGTCAGGGAATTGGGCCAAGAGTGCTGTGGATAGGCATCGGTGGTTCTATATTCTTCGGGGTCCTTGAAAGCACAAAGCGAATCCTTGCAGAGAGACGTCCCAAGAATCAGGGACATTTGAACTCAAAATCAAAGTAGATGGTAAAACTGCAAGAGGCAACGATGTCAAAATGCCATCATATGGGATCATGTGGCTAAAATATAAACCATGCTCTTCTTACTTCTTAGAAGCTGATTCTTTTAGGTCTTTGGAAAAAAATTGCTACATTAATTTTCCCTTTGTCATGGGACAGATACACCACAGATCTCGAGAGTCATTTCACACATCATCGGGTATAAGTGTTGGCCATTTTTCGTTACTGCCATCACAATATAGTAGATAAAGAATGAAGGATCCTTCTTGTCTGTATGAGTGTCAACGTACTTTTGAATTAGCTCTAGTCTCTTTAGTCGAAATGACTCCCTTAAACAATTGTTTTCTCTTTGATAACTATGCACTCTCCTCCCATAATGGCAGGATAGCACCCTTTTCAACACCTTCATTGATTGTTAAAAGGTTAGTTAATATCACCTCAAGCCGTTTTGAAAAACTATAAAAATCTCCATCACCGTTAGTCAATGGGAAAATTTAACGCTTATGTAAGAAAAATATGCATTTGAGTAAAGGAGGCCTGCGTGCAACATTTTAATCAGTGGGCTAAGATCTTCAAAGAGCGCAATTTGTAATGTTATACAAATGTCAATAAATTTTTTGTTGGCTAAACTCACATAGAATATTCTTGTAATTTCTCAAATTATAGGAAATCATCCCAGATTCTATTCCGACCAAATTTTCATTTACTAAAAAGACTCAACTGAAGTAGACAAAAATGCCAAAACGATGCGAACTTGTACGTGCATGCAACATCAAGACAACCCCAAAACCCGCCCGAGCATTTTATTATTCGTTGGATGATATGTACACATTGTACATGTTTTTTACAATGCATCTTTTCTTTTCTCAAAACAAACACAAAAATTTTCACTCACACACACCCTAAACCGGCCGCGATCTTGAAAGAATTTCAGGCAAAACAATAAACCGATGCCTAAAACAGGGAAATTCTCAAAAAGAATTTACTCTCCACCACTACCTACCTGTATTGCTCTCAATGGCCTATGCTACTTACAGCAAACAGACAAACTCATAGTTCAAAATGTAACTAGGAGCTTTTTACCTCGTATATTCACATGACGTTTTGTTGGCATCAGTCAGGTTCATCGTTGAAACAAGCGTCGCCTCTGCCATTGCATAACACTTGTCATTCACAAACATCAGTGATCGCTTGACGCGTTTGAAGAGCTACATCAGAGGGAGGTATGCTCCTCCATGTCCTCTCCTCAAGATAAGAGGTCCAGCATTTTCAGGTACCTTATCCAATACCCTATTGCAAGCATCGATCACATCATTGAACCCTGTGGCTGTAGTTGCCAAATGATACTTTAACCTGAAATCCCGGGTCCGTTTTAGCAAGCATCTAAATGATCTCCCAAGATACTTCGCCCAATCAGCTGGCAGCCCTCCTCCAATTAACCACACCGAGAACTGGGACTGATCTCCACGGGCTTGCACCTCAGACCGATAAAATCTTGCAAGTTCAACAAGCATGGAGGGCTGGAGGGGTAGCACAGCAACAAATTCGGCTACAAATTGCTCGGTGAGTTCTGGGTTAAGCATCTGTTCCCACAGCACCAGAGCCCATTCGCTTGGTTGATTAAGACCGTAGGCTTCAGCAACTATGAGGGCTTCTAGAAACCGGGACTGTTCTACCAGTATTCGTCGTGCATTAGTTTCAGAAAGATCAAGCCATTTTGTGTCTGGCATTCGAATCTGTAGGGATACAAGCGATGCCTGAGCACAAGCTCTGCGTGTGTTGTTGCCAGCATCAATGGATGAGTGAACTTCAGCAGCTTCAATGTAATAACGCATGGATTCAAGGAGGTCTTCGTTTTGATCCTTGTCATAACGAAGAAACCACTGTTGAGATGATTGTCTTGCACGTAACTCCAGAAGAGAAGCAGTTTCATGCTTCATGTCAAAGTGATTATAAACCTAAAACAAGAAAACAATAAATGTGTATTATGGACTGAACGTGAGGAGGCCCAACAAGTGATTTAAATTTCTAAACTAAAGGATAGCAAGTTGCAAATACACGAACCATGGCAAATGCATCAAGATCATTAGGATTAAATTGCTTGAGTGCTGTCAAAACAGCCATTCGGAATCCTCTAACAGAGTCAGAGGTACCACTGTTTGCATCTGCGACTGCTGCATATTTTTGGAGGAGGAGATCAAGTTGGCCATTTTCAATAAGAATCCCAAGAATGAAATTGAGTGAATGGAAGTTCCCAACTCCGGTAATCAGGCGAGCAAGGCATGAGAAATCACCCTCCCACACATAAGCTTCTACCCTGGTTGCAGCAAGAGCTACAAGCACATCAACTCCATCAAGGCATGCCGACGATTTGTAGAAGTGGTGGGACAGAATAAGCAGCTCTACCTGCATGGGATTTTGGAAAAAGTTATGCTGCTTCCCAAAATGAAATGAGAGGACCACCAAGGGGCCTCAGTCACATAGGAGAGAAAAAGGCACCACAAATCACTTGGTACAGGAGAATCGAGATTATGACTTTCTAGGGGACCATTCACTTAATAAACATAGTCCCAAGTTCTTAACAGATGGAATGATGTTGAAATAATTTGCCCAAAAAATACCCCATGATTAAAATTTACCTCACATGCATGCGGTATTTCCTGCCCAGTGATTACTAATCTCATTAAGGCATGGCCAATTTCTGAATCAGAAGGGCAAAGCTCAGCCCATTTCAAGAAGTCAGAAAATCTCCATAGCAGTGGAGCGGGTCCTTCCTCCTTCTGAGAATCCATATATCCCCCACGATGAGCTGCTAACAGGCCCTGAAACATGTTTTAGGACAAATGAAACATCTCAAGAATTTTGTGAAGCAACAAAGTATACTGACATGCATGCTCAGACAAGGTAGGCTAATCATGATTCAATGAGAAAGTGTTCGCAGCACTCTTTACGGACCAAAGTATAAGGTTAAAAAAACCGTAATGAATTCATCACGGAAGAAATCTTCTTGATTAGTCCCATTTCCAAAGTAAATGGCAGCAATT
The DNA here is from genome assembly GCA_014898755.1 of Handroanthus guayacan. Lineage (NCBI taxonomy): Eukaryota > Viridiplantae > Streptophyta > Magnoliopsida > Lamiales > Bignoniaceae > Handroanthus > Handroanthus guayacan. The sequence goes on along the minus strand of JACFYI010003072.1, from coordinate 626,892 downwards.
GTAGCCTCTTAATTTCAAACTTCAACTCACCCAAAAAAATATTAAATAAAAATCAGATTCACCTTTAGAAATGATTCGGCAAGAATTTGAGCAATACTAGCAGCTGGCATTGTGTGAGTCCGCACTAAAAGATTGGCTTCCTCAAAAGAATCTTGGGCTTTGAGAGAAAGCAATTGCAGCAGTTCAATTGGCTGCTTCTCATATGCCTCTGAAAATGTAAGACCAAGCACATTTGCAGCCTTCGCAACAGATATTATCCTCCTACATAGTCCAAGTCCACTACCTTCCATGAGAATGCTCGTCAAACTCTCCAAGACCTATGTTTTGCAAGAAAGCAATTAGTTGGATTATCCAATAGGAATTCTGTACTAGTAGCACTCAGCAAAAGTTTCTTCAAGGAAAAGATTGACATGCAAATATGAGATCAATGAATTTGCAAACAAGCTGAAACGTTTGCCAAACCTCCTTCGTAAGAACTCTCCAATAAAGACAAAAAAAAAGAACTATTACCTTCAGAGGGTCAATCATCCCATCATCAGTCGGTAGATTGTATGACTGTATGACCAAGCGCACTTCATCATCCAACATTGACACCAACACATTGTTGCTTGGAGCAGAGAGAGAAGCAAGCTTCAGAGCTGCATCTACAAGCAAGAATTCAGATGGTGTGTTGTCAGGAGATAGCTTATTTTGTAGTTGCCTGGCAGCAGTTATTTGCCCAAAATCCAACAGTGAGAGAACAGCCCGTTCTAGCTCAGCAGGTCCAACTCTTTCTTCCCACCTTGTTAGTGATGCATCTATCTTAAAGTTTTCATCTGGAAAATGCGGTTCGTCTCTGAAGTGGGGTGGAATACTTTCAGGCTCAAACTTTTTATCCACGGCATCAAATAAAGGCTTTCTCGATGATCCAAAAACCTTTGTTCTCCTTTTCATCTTTGTACTCCCTCCAGCGTTGCTTGAAAAGCTAGGGTCGATAGTTTGGGTGTATCTAACATGTGCCTGAGTATTTTCCCTGTCATTCTTCTCTGAAGATTTGAGCCTCGGTGCATTTATATGGTTATCCATTTTTGTAATAATGCTCGCAGTGTGATCTACTAAGTCTGAACCCTTGCCAGCTTCAGGTTCCCGGATGGAGTGGGTTAATGAATCTTCACCCTCACTCTTCACCTGAGCTTCTGATTCCACAGCCAAGAGCCACACTCTGGTCTCTATTTCACGGAGAAGGTGCAGTGGGTAAACCCTGCGAATATTATTAATTCCGAGTTTATGTGCTGGAATGCAAATTTTTGAAGCAAAAAACACAGTTACCAGGGGAGGGGAGGATCATAAAAACAAAACACACTCACGGATTTGACAGAGTTATCATTCCACTCAGCCACTGAAGAGCGAGTAGCAAAATTTCATGAAGTTCTCTCGCAGGAATATCTTTCTCAGCTGCCTCCGCATGTTTAAGAAAGAAGAGACCCGCCTAGAAACGAAAACAGGGGCTCAGGATTTAAGCTGATGAATGAAAGATGAAATGAGGATATAGCTCAAATAGGTGACTGACCCGCCAAAACCTCATGGAATGCCCCTCTTACCCCCACCCGACCAAAGATAAAAAGAAAAGATGAAAACAAAAATGTTAAAGAGACTTGAAAGTTTCACAACAAGGACAAGGAGAGAACTCCGGAAATGAGGGATACAATGGAACATTTATGTGATACCTACCACTCCCTACCCTCAATTGATGTGAAATAAGTTTACCTGCACAGCTGGGAAGGAATATCTAATGAAAAGTGCCTGGCAATGGCTCCACAAAGCAGCCCTCTCTTCCGGGACATCCCAAAGGAATTCCTTCCATTCTGCAACCATGGCTTCAGCCTAGACATGAGCAGAAACACATCAAAACACATATATAAAAAAAATAGACGAGAATTTAACAAGAAATCATACAAATTGGAATAGAAACTCATGGTCACTTGACAATTGAATCACCAAATAATCAAATTGCTGTAAACTATGATTACCCGGAACACAATTCCTGGTCAACTACTAAAAACAAGGTACATACGAAAAGATTACACTGAATACTTCAATGACTACTACTAAAAACAAGGTACATACGAAGAGATTACACTGAATACTTCAATGACTGTGCTATAGAGGTAGGTTTAGGGTGTGCTAGCAAAAATTTCTAAAAAAAATATTATAAAAAGATACATGAAGCTAACAAGCAATTCCATACGCAGAAGCAGGGTACAGCAAACTTCTTGAGATCCTTTTATATGTATTCATGGAAGACCAAAGTGGGACATAAGTTACCTGCATTTCAGTTACATGATTGGCAGCAGATTTCCAACGTGATTCACCACTGGCCTCCAATTGCTTCGCCCAACTGCGTGCTTGTTCCCAATACCCATTTTTTTCTAACGCAGTCAGAAGCGAAGCATCATCTAATGTTTCATTTCCTAGGAGGGGGCACTCATCACTACGCAGAGAAGGTTCGGCCATATCTATTTTCCAACACAGTTGCCCATACCGTGTTGCAGTAGACCCCCCGTCACCAAAATCAGTAGCTGCAAGAAGCCTTAGCAAGCATCTTTTTTCATATGGAGATGGACACGTCAAAAGCATCGCATCAGCAGCTTTCACAGCTGTGGAGATTGTCCATGAAGTTCCAATTCTCCCTTCTCTTTCCAAGATAAGCTGTGTATGAAGAGACTCTTCCTTAATCCTGGTAGCAAAGGATCCAAGATGTGCTGAAGCTTCTGAAAGGCGCATTTGTGAGAAGGCCTAGGGAAGAGAGACAAATATAGTTGTTCAAAGCATCCAGTTGAATATGTCAAACAAAAAATAAAAATAATGTAAAGTTCAGCTAAAGTATGGGGGAAGGAAGAGAAAGAGAGAGAGGCGTAGAAACATTTTCATAAGGCCTAGCAACCTGAAAAGGCACATTTTATACTTCTCATACAGAAAGGCAAACTTCACAACCCCGAGCAAGTAGAATATACATGAGAAAAGAAAACAAACCTAGCCAGATTTCTTTTTCCTGAACAGATACAATTCTATCGCAGAACTTTTTCTACTTAAACTGATAGTAAGCACAGTAACCAACCTGAAGAGCACGAATAAAAGGTAGCAGCGAGCATGAAGGAAGAAATATCTCAAAAGCTTGTAGGAGGGGAGAAAAAAGGTGCTGCTCGCAAAGCACGGCTACCATTCTTGACAAGGCATTAGCCATGCTATCAGAGTTGGTTGAAATTTTGGTATCTTCATCCCCTGCTTTCTCCCTTTCCTCTTCATAAATGACACCTTGAATGTTGGAGACACCAGAATCTATAGAACTTTGCGAAGCTGCCAAAGCCAAAGGATCCTCTCGTATTGGTTCCATAAGTCGCCTACGCTTTGAGTTTTTCCTATTATAATGAAATGTTATGGTTCTAGCACTTGCAGGAAGGGAATTAGTAGCCTCCACTGCAGCTCCAACATTTGTTGCAATTTGGGACGCAATATCATTAACTTTGATAGCCGTAGTCTCCCTGATAAGACAGGAAATCCATTTTATTTTTCTCAATGCTAAAGAAAAAGGTGTAATGTCAGAAGAAAACCCTCCAGAAAGGGTACAAGTATGCATATGAAAAACAGCTACAAGACAGATTTAGCGGAAAAACTAGAAAAATAAAAGAAAAATTGTTCGCCCAATATTATGTTGATAATTAAGGATGATAATCAATACCTTGCTGCAGTTATTTCCAACCAAACTGTCAGGCAGGACAATGGGGAGACATCAGGAAAGCAAGACGCGATCATAGCCAAAATTGGCCAGCACAGGTTCTTTGCTTTCAGGAGAAGAGCCTCCCCAGGTCTTTCCTGCTTTTCACATTCCGCAATAATTCCAAATAATTCAACAGGTATGTAAAGGTTTTCATCTAACAGAAAAGATCCACCCCCATTTTCAGCATTTTCTGAGTTTGACGAATTAACTTGTTTCCGAGACTGCATGCTTTTCAAAACTGTTAAAATATGAATCTTTAAATGGGGGTCACCGAACTCCTTCGATGCCTGACACAAGGCAGGTAATACAAATATGCAATGGCATCAGCTATTATCAGTGAAAAATATGAAAATGTAGTCCACAGCAGGGAAGATTTCCTAAAAAGCATTTCTTATAGCATATGAAGCTTACCACTTGGAGTACTGTTTCAAAGGGATATCTTCCAATTTGTGCTTCTGACAAAAACCCAACCTAATTTGGGGGTGGGGAACACAAATGATTTTACTCTGAGATATAAAAAATAACAGTATTCGACACACAGAACTAAAAAAGGAAACATATAACTTAAAAAAGGGATGTAAGGAGAGTGTACCCAATCATTATCCCTTGCTAATACAGCAAGATATTTAGTGCTTAAAGGAATGTTATGCATCTGACAAAAAGCTGTGACCAATTGCCAGTGCTGGCTTGTGGCTTTCTGTTGAGACCTTAATGCCGTTCCATCCCCAATTCCACTCGACAACCAAGAACCACATGTCACACCATTGAATGGCAATGGAAAGCTTGCTTTTTCCAAATGCTGCAGAACAAGAAGCAGAGCTCGTGATGGTTGATTGCAAATGTTCTTGTTATTGTCACCTTTCTGGATTATGCCAGTCGAAAATTTATGAAGATAATCATCTGCCAGTGCTCGTGCAAGAGATTCTGTTACATCAACTTCAACAGGTATTGGACAAAATACAGATCCTCTAGGAGATAGTTGCCCATAATAATTGTTGTCAGCAGACTTGTAGAAAGAAGATATTCTTCGCAAGGCAGCAATATCAATTCGGAGAATACTAGCAGATAAACCACATAGCTCCAAAAGAAAAGCGCATGATGTCACCAATAGAGTGTCGTCAAAGTGCTCAATAGCAAGGGGTATAACCTAAACAACAGAGAAGAATAAAATTGAGGATCATATTTGCATCACCATCTGATAGTAATGGCAGAAAATCCATATAAGTTTTTGATATCCAGCTTTGAGTCTTTAATCAGTCCCTTGACATTATGGTCCTTACTTCTTTCATCAATTAATCAGGATATACAATCAATCCTCCCTATTTACCAGTTTGCTTCCGGAAAATACAATCCTGGGTTAATTGCCAACAATGTAACCCTCAAAAGCTTCAAAGATACATAAAATACAAACCCCTGGTTGATGACCTAAGTAAAAATTTATGTAACATGGTTTCCTACAGCAGCTTATCAATGAAACATTATGCATGATGAACTTCATACGGCGTGTTGTTAATGATATATTATGCATGATGAACTTAGTTCTTACAGATGAAAGAAGTGACTGTTCACTCTCTGTTATTGGTGCAAGTAGGGTTTGTACATCTGATTGGACATTTGCTTGCCCACTTGATGAGGTTTCAGATTGTCCCCGATGCTTACTATCAGACTTCAACTTATGGACCCTTGCTGAAAGGAGATAATTAAAAGCAGCCAATGCACGCCCACGATGCAAATGGTGTTCAAGTCCGACCTCAGCTCCCTGAAACAAATAAAGCAAATTTCAATATCACGAAACCGCAGAAGGAAGAGAGACAAAGCCATTTTATTAACTGACAGTTTGGACAATGGATTCATAACTTCATTTTGCTAATTAATGTTTCCTCACCCAAGAGATGAAAGTGCTTATCATTTCAAAATTCTCATCCTAACAATTTCACAAGGTAGAGTTCATATTTACAAGAGACAAATTGGAGAGTTCAAAATCTTGAAATCTTCGTTCCATGCATAACTAAGGATTTTAGGTACAGAGAACAATTACCTCTAAAGAAGATGAATAGAGTTCCTCCTCTATGTGTTTTTCAACAGCAGCTTCCCAGGACGTGGCACTAATCTGAGCATGACCACTGGAATTTACTATATAATAGATGTCCCTCAGCATAGAAAGTTCTTCGGCCTCTGATTCAGCTAAGGATTGCCACCCAATTGGTCCCTGGCCAGACAGAAAATTTACGTAAGCAAAGAAGGCATTATGTGTTGAATATATTTATTGTATCATCAATGAAAGGCTATCATTACAAGAAAACTGATTTTACATGGAAAATGTGTCTTCATAAATATAAATATAGTAAAAATGTAATACATAAGTTCCCTGTGTAGAGAAAGAAACAATTCTGCCGATATGTTCAAATAACCAAACCAGTCTTAGAATTACCTGCACATAGAGCTGAATCAATCTCCGGACAGCCTTAGGGAACCAGCACGGGATCATCTGCAGAATTGAGGTATCTCGTACAGAAGAGAAGAATACACCTTCCCGCCAATTCAAGTAGTCTAACAGATCAGAATAGCCCGACACTATGTACCAGAGGAAACAATTCGAGAATTATAATGATAATAAGATGGGAATATTGTTCACTCATACAATATTTCATGCATGAACAAACAAATGTAGAACAAGGTCTGTTGAAAGAACTTACCTTTTGTCTTTACAGCCAAATTGCTGTAAGCAGGATCTTGACCAAAACATGCTGCCACAAGTGTGTTCTGCAGTGTAGGGAAGCGTTGAAGAGCTGGTCTAAGGTTCTCCAAGGTGCACTGAGCAGAGCTACAATGCCTGTTTATGCTACCACTACTAAGGCATTCTTGCACAGGAGCAGGAGCAAACATCAATGTAGCTAAAGCGGCCATTTCCCCTGCTCCTTCCGCTATGTCATCCACAGCTTGAATGATGTCATCAGTCTCCATAACAGTCAGTTTATTCCCTGGCATTAAATTACGAGAAGCAACTGCACGGGCATTAGAAAATGATGCATCATATTCTTTTCCTTTAGTCCTCAGCAAGAGCAAGCACCTTGCCCACTCATTATCACCCTGCAGAAACATGCAGTACGAATAAATAACCTCAAAGTTGTTGGACTAACGTAAAACACGATATTACTCTATCATATCTCTAAAAATTCAAATTAAATTTGCAAAACAATGATCGATTACATGATTTCAATGGCCAAAAAATTACATGATGTCTGCCAATCACCATGTGTATGCTCTAAAGCCAGAGAACAAGAACTGGGATAGGAGAAAAATGATAAGCAACTCTACTTACTGCCGCATCCAGTAAAGAGGAAAGAGAATTATGGTCAATAGCCAGTTTGTGAAGATCAAGATAAATGTCCAGAAGGTTCAGCAAGCTATACTTGGCGCAGAAGTGTATAACAGCTTTATGTAGTGCTTGGACTGTATCTGGATTAATTGATGTGTCACCCATAACTAGAAATGAATGGGATGAGCTATCATCGGCTCCATCATGGTACGAATTCCCACGCGTGTTAGTTATAAAACCTGACTGAGCCAGCAAAGGTACAATATCTGCTGTACCATGCCAGTAATCCTCCAAAAAGATAAATTCTTTCACAAGCTGCCGCTCCATAAGCATTCTTAACCACACAGAACATGCGCTACTTGGAGGGAACCTGAAAACTCTGATGCTTGGAACATTCATACACACCGTATCCACTTCTTCCAGGAAGTTTCTGTAATTATTAAATCCTTGAAGCTTCTGACCATACTCAGTGGATGAAGCTGGGTGTACATTATCCAAGCTGATGCTAAGACTTCCATGGGATAGCGCATATGATGGAATCACCTCAAGTAGCTTGGAAACTTCTAGCCAGTCATTGTGGCACACGTGGTACTCAAGTTGTGATTCCCACAATACATTAACACCCATAAGCAGAGGTTGGTCCAGCAATACCTGCACAACAAGAAAAATGTCACAAGCTGCATTTACATTCTTGATTGCATGCGCAAAGAACAAGTAAGGTGGTATCACAAATTCGAAAAAGTTGAGAATAGACCAGAAAATAAAATAATTTAATGTGTTACATTTTTCATCAGCGTTTCCTTTCACATAAACTAATTTGGAAGAGAAACGATGAATAATATCTCTACCATTCTTTTCATTTAGGAATGGGATATGAGATAAGCTAGTAAACATAGTCTCTGCATACCAGATAAGCTGTCATAGATGCAAACAAAAAGGAATTCACACTAGTGAGTTTATAGACAAGCTGTATAGGTCCAAGAGGGAAAAAGAGACATAGTGGACCACATGCACAGAATATTCAATTTTGATGGCTTCCAATTGTGTACATGTCTCTGCACACGGGTGTCTGGGTACGTGATATGCGTATATGACATCCAAAGAGCATCAAAGCACAAGATAGGATCCATGTGAATCGTGAGAATAGAAGTAAATTATTGCTTCATTAAATCATGCCTTGGGTCAACTACTACATCTCTTTAGACAACTCATAACTTCTTTGAGAATCCTACATCACTTGGCTCACTGTATAGATTGAGTTGACAAACTAAACTTGCAATAGAGGACACGCTTATAATTACAGGAGGCCGACAAAAAACTCGACAGACCCTCAAGGTCTAGGTGAAAAGAGTCTGAAAGTTGCATCAGCTAAGTCAGTATATTTGTTTCCAAGCTTCACATTTATACAGCTATATTAGCAGCATGAATCAAGAAAAGGCAACTTCTAACTTACGCGGTCAATAACTATTTGATCCCAGGCATTTGACCATGCTACAGCAGCAGTCCAATAAGCAGCATGGTTGCTGTCATCATCAACTTCAGGGGCGACAGAACATTCATCAATAGTTCTCCATGAACCCAAAACAACTCCATCTATCTCACCGCATGAAATCATAAAATTGTCAAATAGAGGATGCAATAGGCGTAAGCTGATCTCCCCAAGTTCATCTTCATTAGATGCTCTCTTAAGCTCCTTACGTCGAGTAGCCAGTGTACCGAAGAAACTATTGCAAGGGTATACCCTCTGTGGGAAAAATATTCCAGTGTTAGCTCAAAAGTAATATCCAGTGATATAGTCCTTCATATCATGGAAAGGTTAAAAATAAAATAAAAAAGGGGTCTCACATGTCACATACCTCTATTAGTGATACCATCTCCAATATCTTCAACTCATGCGGACCAAGGCATGCATATCTTTTCATCTCTTCGGCAACTTGCACCCGAAGAGATCTTCTAACGGTGCCAAATGCTAACTGTTTCAGGGCAGTCTCAACATCCTCCCCAAGCTTTTGCAATGTTGTTATAGCAAGCCCAATCTCACCCTGTCCATTGCAAGTCACTATAGTATTTAAATAAAATAAAATTTAAAGAAGGGGAAGAAGAAGAAAAGAAAAACAAAAACTATTTCAACTTAACAACCAGAATCAACCAACCTTTACAAATAAATCATATGCAATAGCTCTTCCAGCAATTCTGACATCGTTAAATGTATCATGAGTTTCTGTGCCAGGCAATGAATTATTCAAATTATGAAGATGCAATCTGAGTACTGCCAAAGGAAGACGACCAGAAAGTAATGCATCTTTGACAACAGTTTTAGTGTCCATATCATCCAACTCCCAACGAGCAATCATATCTTTAGGATTCTCTAGTTTAAAAATCCTTTTCCCAAAAGCATTTCCTTCAGAAACTAGGACTGTCCTATCAAAGTTCTGCAAATTTGGGGTTTGAGCGCTGACTGTATCTGCAGGCATTAAAGCAAGGTTTTCTTCATTACTCAAGTCTGATCCAGATGGAGGAAGGGCAGTTTCACGTTGGACTGATGCATCTAGCAGTAAGGCATCTTCTGACAGGGCTGGAACTTTGGATTCATCCTCAGCAAAATCCACATTAACCATGTTTGGTAATCCTGTATTCTCCATCTAAGATGAGAAAGTTTACCATTAATAACAAAGACCATCTTCCAGAAATGAGCAAAATTGTTTAAGAACTTACCAAAGATAGTCCTGGCCTTTTGAATTTGGCATTTAGTTGCCCCTGCAGACTACGGATAACCACCAAAAACTGTGCCATTTCCTGAAGGATTCTTGAATTTCCCTCTTCATCGTGTTCCTTATCTGTTAACTCTAACGGATGAGAAACACCTTCATTACCTCTAACATCCCATGGCTTCACAGCTACTTTCTTATGCTGCAATAGGCCATAATTGCGTATAACTCTAGTTGCATAACTGGTTGCTGATGCTAGAAGCCTGCATCACATTTACTGAAATCTAATCACTAAAGTATAATCAAGCCACTGAAAAGAAAAACCAACTGAAATTTATGTAAACACATTAGAGTTTAGACATTATTATAAATCATATGTAAATAATCCAGGCATGAGTTCAGTGCAGCCAATAAACTGAATCTACCATACCTTGATGCAGCAGAAACCTGGGTCTCATTGCTTACTTTATTGAACATCAAATAAACAACAGCAAAGAGCAACCTCAAGATGCCTTCCATAGCCAGATTAACCCCCACGAGCATTTCCAGAGAACTGTTGTCCAATTGAAAAGCATAAGTAGACAATCTTCATCATGGAAATTCTTCAGTCTCAATAATCAAACAAAATATAGAAGGTAAAGCATTATGCATCCATTCTGGAATACAAGCAAAATTTTCAGTACCTCCCACATATCAGCCTATTTATAGTCTAAGTGATGGAATATGTAAAAGGCCACAATAAAATACAGAGTCATACTTCTCTATTTCGTCAAATTCCAGGTACTCCAAAGCCAACTGCAAGCGGCGGATACGAGAAACCCCCAAGTCCCACCCTGAAAACAATTCAATGTCAGCTTTTATGCAGCTCATTCTTTCTTATGCCTTTACTCTTTAATAAGCCTGTTAAACTTAGCATGCACACACATAAATGTGGCATCTAAGGAAGAGGAAGTTAGAAGTAAGCGATGTAAACAGCAGAAGCATAAGCAGTCAGTCCACTTCCAGTTCCAGAATGGAAGAACGAACAAGTAACAATGTCATTAGACATTAGAGCATTTAACATTGCCTCATTATCTTAATATGCAATCGTAAAAAATAATTCATTATGTGGTTTCAAACTAAGTTTTGAAAGAAAATTCCAATATTACACAGTAAAACCATGCTATAGAGGTTAACAAACAACCAAGCAAGTCAATATCACCATGGATCACCCAAGCAACCACAGAAAACATGCACCTGTATAGAGCAACTTTGATTAATTTTTGGATCCAAAAAGTTGCAAATCATTGTAGTTAATTATTAAATGCTTCTGGTTACCACAAGATATCCTTCTCACATATACCAAGAGAACAATCAACTAATGCATCAATTGTTAGTGAGAAAACAAGGAACCAAAAGCTGGGAAAAAAGCTCCCAAGGTTGGGGATTTGAAAAATAAATAAAAAACAAAAAAGGCATATGTATAATCAAGTTATCGTCTATAGAGAACATGAGCAGCAAAATATATTAATTTGGTATGACATTCGTCCTCCATCCACAAAGGCACAAACAAATGCTCCCATTTAAATTGGAACACAAATTTCATAGAAGAGTTGAAAAGGCAAAATTCAACCATATGTTATCATTCTACCCTCAAAACCGATAGTTCTAAGCTATGATGCATGGGTACTCCATCCAAAATGGAGTACCCCGTACTGGGTACGTACCGGGTACAGGTACGCCGCGTTACGCCTGGGTACGTACCCAGAATTAAAAAATGAAAAACAAAAAAATCGGGTACGGCTGGGTATGGGACTTCCATTTTTTTCATTTTTTTTTTTTATAATAAAATCTGATTTCACATTAAGTCCCCAAAAGTGGCAAACACGCTTTTATGAATTAAAAACAAAAAGAGAACCAAAGACAGAAGACAGCAGCGAAACAGATTTAAAAACCATCAAGCTTTGATTTTATATTTGTATGTTGAACAATGCAAGTTATTTTGATTTGTATGTGTTCTATATTTAATATTATGTCGTTGGTTAGTAAACTTGGCATTATGGCATAGTTTATTTTATGAAATTTTAATTTTATATATATATAGATTTTATAAATTATAATATATATTGCCATACCCGTACCCTATATTTTTAAAAATTGTCGTACCCCATACCCGTACCCGGTACCGGTACCAGTACCGTACCCATATCCATGCAACATGGGTTCTAAGTTACTAGAAGTCAAGTAAGGATGCTGAAGAAGTTGCTAAATCTAAAAAACACAACAGTATTTGCGGACATCCCAAAAAGAGAAATGCGGCCATGCATTTACAGATGCAGAGAATATTATTTGTCGGGGAGATTAAGGAGATTCTTACCATTTTCCAAGCATAACTTTTCTGCAACTTCGGGACTTTCATGTAGAAGAACTCTATCCAAAACCTCCACTTTCCAAGGTGACCAGGGCTTTTTAATTCCTTCAAGTCCCACGAGACTACAAACTCCACATTTTAGGCTACTAGTACAATTTGGCACACAATATCCAATTGTTTCAACAGGCAAGAAATTTGATGGAACTGAAATTGAGGGAAGAACAACTGAAAGACCTTCTTCTGTCACTAAATATAAAAATCCATGAAAACTGCAGCCAACAGCTTCGTTAGAAAAGGTGCCCCGACCTTGCGTGCTATAGTTTATTTCATCATTCACTATGAAATCTAATTGTAGATTGGCATGCACAACTTTATACCATTTCTTCTCACTGCTATATCTCTTAATGAGGCGGGTGATTCCAAAAGGAGAAAAACAAATAACATCATCATCATTGTAGCCCAATGGGGGTAGGAAAACTTTCCTCATGTGGCAAGATGGAAAATCATTAACCAAAAACTTCTTCTGACCCATTTCCCGGGCTGGACCAGATGAGGTAATGATATATGAGTCATAACGACTCCTCGAATCCTTGATATTACTAGCTTCATTTTTCAGATGCTTGGTACTAGGTAAGCTACCTGTGAGATAAGAATTTCTACCCTGTATTTGTAATCTACTAATGTCCTGAGGAGCTGAAGTCTTACAAAGTACCCTTTGGTAGCCAATTTCAGCACCCCCTACCTCCCAGCCAGTTAAAAATCCAAAGTCTGGATGGTGCTCACAAGGGAGGACATTTTCAAGTGAACAATGGTCCTCTTGAACGTGGTTATCAGTAGGAATAACATATGTTACACCACAGCCATCCATCACGCCCAACAATGAGGAATGAGGAAACACAACGAGCCTTTTAAACTTTCTTTTACTGGTATGACTACCAATTTGGTGCCACAACTTCTCATGCATTTGATTAAGAACATCACTGTCATTTTCAGGCTGCTGAGCGCTTAGACAATAGCCAGGCCCAACAACACTTACAACATCAAGAGAGGCTATATATGCACCAGTTGTAGCACCATACAGCGAGATCAAACCAGATGCACTAAGACAAATAAGAAAGCTAGGAGAAAAAGTAAAGTCTGTCCATTCAAATGGGCCTCTATCTAGACTTTCGTCAAGCTTTGCTGAGTACACCCACTGCAATCCCCAGCTAACTATTCTGACCACAGCAATCAGAACTTTGCTATAACTTCCATCATTGGCATAGCTCACATTAGCAAGTGTAGGATTAATCATGGATAGAGCGAATCCAACTAATTGGTATGAATTGTTCGAGAATACTTTGATGCACTTATACAAATTGCTCACTGCACTACTTCTAGAGTTAGACGAACTATCGTCTTCACATGTCGGGCTGGATGAACCAAAATCCGCATCTGGTTTATTGATTATAGGACCCACAACTGATATGCTATGATTTTCGTGCTCAGATGATGAGTGACTGCCATGAGAAAGCAAGTCCAAGAATTCAGAATCCTGATCAAATATCCTAAATGAAACTACTGCATTGTAGGGAAATGGTGGTCTCCTTGGAAACCTGGTATAAACTTCACCACCAGATGTTAGTCTTTCAACTTTAGTCAAGAAACTGCGCATCCATGGCTTTGGACTTGCTGACTGACCATCCCTCATAGCTTCCGCATGAAAAGTATTTGACCGTTCACCAGAGGCATCAAGATGAGATACGCACTCTTCATGCAAAGTGGAAGATAAGGTCATCGATGGCCCCCACTCTACCCACATCCCTTTCCCAACATCATTTGCTCGTGCCGGGTTTATTATCTCACAAGATTCATTCAATTGAGAAAAAGCATGTACAACCACCCCGTGTTTCCCGGACACAAAAAGCAACTCTTGAAATGAAGCCTCTTCATGCTGATCACATGTATCCCCACATAGACCCCAGGCTACTGAATCTATATCAGATATAAATGCACCTGCAGATCCTGAAAAGCTAACTCCTGATGTATGACCAATACCATTATCCAACTCTCCATATTCAAAAGAGCTAGAGATATTTTGCCTTAAACCAGAAATACTAGGCACACTCACTCCATGTGGATTATCAAATGTTTCATCAGAAGTAATTTCAGGATCTTTATTAGTCAGGCATTGACCTGCAAAAAAGAAGAAATAAACAGAAAATCTTGACACGTGAACAAGCTACGCCATTAAAACATAGATTAGATAGAATTTAGGGAGTTACCTTTAACTAATGGAAGCAACAATGCCTCAGAATCATAAGAAAGTAACAACAATGACTTCCTTGTTGGAGAAATAAAACCCTCTCTAAAATTGGAAGGGCTATATGGAAATTCAGAGGGACCCCATTTCCGCAACTGCAGTATGGGAAGGCCATCGTCAGCAGGACGACAATCGAAATCCATTAAGGACCCTGCATATGACAAAAACCCACGGAGTACTCAATAAACCACGCATAGGTGCCACCTAACAGTTCAAATCTTCTATTCGTGTTTCATCTTCTATTCTATGTCATAAACAAATGCCAAATGCATCAAATATTTTCTTAAACAATACATGGTTTTGATTTGCATACACGTTGCACGTACCCCAACTCGAATCCACAATAAGACACCAACCGGACTAAAGATCCATATGAGACTCTTCACATGGATAAATTGCATTACGGATGCTCCGTTTCAATGGATGAAGTTAATTAAGCAATAAACTCATGCCTCTACAAATATAAAAGAATTAGAAATTCAACTCCACGAGACTGAAGTAACAACATAAGTTCAATCCCCAACTAAAATATTCAAAAAAGCATAAAGAATTTCACAGCATCATTCGTTTCACTCTTCTCCCGCCATAATAATCACAGTCCAGATAAAAATAAAATAAGACAAAATAAACCCGCAACTCAAGTACATCTCTTCCTATTGTTCGACATCCAAATTCAAGCTCAAGCAATAATTTGAGGAAATGATACTGATAACATGCGTATATCTATACACATACATATAAAACAGTAGAAGCTACGAACTAAACCTGATACGGCGACGTCTCAGATGATCGGTTTCATTAATGAAACTTCAATCTCCGTCTCGCTTCCAATTTTTGAGATTGGAATATAGGAAAATGGAAAATTGGGGGCACGATGGCTTTATTTATATATATATATATATATATATTTCTTTCTTTTTATGATTTAATTTATTCTATTTGCGTCGTTTGCATTTTATTTGAAAATGAAAATTTTCAGAAAAGGCTCCAATCTTTGTGCATAGTATAATTGTGGCCCAACTTAAGAGGAATATTTCAAGTAGGTCCAAAATATTGGTGTCTTTGTCTTTATTTGCTTATTTTCTTCTGTAATTAATCTTTTAGTTAAGTATCTCGTAAAGTCTAGATTTTTTTCCTTTTTTTTTCTCTCAAGTAATGAGGTCTAGAAATTAGAATTTATTAAACTAAATACAGGTGCGATGCAAGATTTTTCATAAAGTGAATGCGATAATTCATGTAGATTATGAAACATGTACTGTTAATTATAATAAAAAAATCATTATAAACTATGATTTTTCAACTTCGCACATCGATATTTTGATCAACAATACTGCAAATTATGAAATACTTCTTTATGGGTTAATTCTCAATATATAATAAATTTTGATTCATTGAGAAAATTAGAAGACCTTGATTTACACTTTGAAAAGTTTTTTGTGATTGAATCAAGTCCTTTAAATTGAAAATATTAAAACAACTCACTAGACAATAAATAAAATAAATAATTACTAATAAAAAATCTATATAAAGATCTTTATGTACTCCGATCGAAGTGCTCATATGTTTATTTATAATAAAAAAGTACGATCAATTTTAAATCCATTGTTCTTAATTTTTTTTTTTCCAAAAAATCTATTGTTGTTATCTCGTTTGGGCAAAAGTATGTGAATTTTATTGTTATAAGTACACATGGTTGATAGATGTTTGACTTAATTTATTTTGTGAAAACAAAAATAAATGTCAATATCAAATATAATTCTAGCAACATAATAAAAGAAATGTGAAAATGGTTTTGATCTTAGTTAATCTAAACTGAACTATGTCCTGATTATTAAATTCAGACCTAAATAATTTCTATATATATAAGCATTGAGCTTAAGAATGATTTTGCTAAAACTAATTATGGATTCATATCTTAAGTAATAATAATTAAAAAGAAAAAACATTTTTATTTTTGTTTTATACTTGTTCTGGAGTGAGGGGAAAAAAGAGAGTACTCTAATTATTTTTATTGGAGATTTCTAATCAATCAATTTCGACTCATTAATAAAGGGAGAATGTAAAGCCCGATATCTACTGATGTACTTGCTACAAGAGTCGAGAGATACAATATTTTATTCATTACTCATTACTTTTTTCACCTTGTAATTTATAATTTAAAAGTACATTGACATAAAATGTACTAACATTTATTTTTATTATATATATATATATATATATATTATTAAAAAAAAAGGAAAAAAGTGGACCTGGATCATGATTCATGCTAACTCCCAGTGCATCCACCTCAAGCATGGACATGGAAGAAGCCCAAGAAGTTATTTATATGGGCTTCTGTTATGTTATACTGGGCTTCGTCAAATATAATAAGCCCAACAAGATTACAGCCACAACCCAAATAATATCCTTCATTTAATTGTAAATTAATTGCACTTATGTTATTAATTGTAACTATATTTTAGTTCATGTTTCGATTGTAGAAATTCGAAATAAATGGCTTACTTAGGGTTATATCCATTTACAATCTATAAGATCACGATAATTCACTTGGCCTTCATCAGTTGCAATATTTATTGATTTGTTTGTATGATTATTTACCTGTTATCCTCCCGGGCATTTTTTTTTTGTAATATTTCAAGTATTTTGATTATTTTCCTATTTTATATGTTTTTGTCTTAGTCTGCACATATTCAAATTTTTGTAGATTATATTGGTCCATATTTTCTATTATAGTTCTTTGTGACTTTCTATTTAAGGAATTATGAAATGTAATTATTCATATTTTGTATCAACTAATACAACATTCATAGCAAGAAGTTTTGAGCAATAACCATGAATAAAAGTTGATGTTAACACAGAATAAAGACACTCAAAAGTTATTTGTTACATTTTTACTACAGTAATGATATGTAATTTTAGTAGGGGTTGTGCTAAGTAGATATTTTCACTTTGATGTAAATTACGACAAATTATGTTTTCACTAATTTTGAACCACTAGCCACTACTTTCACGACAGTTACTGATTTTCGGGTCATTAATTAACGACAACTTTCACCGGAACTGCTAAATCCTTTTTTTTTTCATTGTCAAAATTCAATTATTTTATAGTGAGTACTTGGTTTCTATAAATATAGCACGTAACAATAAAGCAACATGCATGTGAACATTAAAATCAAATAAGTGCTTTTTATTTTATATTTTTCTCCCGTGAACCAAAATTGAATTATTCAAATTTTATAATACATACAAATATACAAATATATAATTCAAAACAAAACAAAATGTGGCTCCTATTAAACCCATTTAGAATATTCTATTTCATATCAGATATTTTTGGACTTATATTTCAATGTCAAAGCCTTAATCAATGTGTATATGTAGTAATAAATACATCATATGCTTTTTCATATGTATATGTAGTAATAAATGTACACTGTAATCATTGCTTTAGAAAAACCATAACTCGCAGTGGCAAACAAGGATGTACTATATGCAATGACTTTGATAGTATAATCAATTATGCTTCTTAAGCTACGTGGGTCCCACATTTATGGTTCTAATTATGTCCTAAGGTAAAGTAATAAATATTTAGGGGGGTGCTATTTCCAGTACTGAAAAATCTAAGTCCAGTACACTTGGACATT